>CAUYUJ010015947.1:192500-232500 GCA_963575745.1 Prorocentrum cordatum
AGAGCCTGGCTCTCTCGGGGGCCTGGCGTCCGTCTTGACCACAATCAAGGGTTCTGCAGAATTTTCCCTCGAAGAGGCTCGGGGGGGTCCCAAGATGGGCTTGAATTGTTTTTGGCGCGAGGGCTTGATCGAGCTCCACCGAAAAGGCTCGGTATAAGCACGTTCCCGCGTAGTGTTATCGCGGGCCCCGAGATGGTACGTATAACCATCATCGATTCTTCGGAGCCCCTGATGATCTCCAGGATGTTTCTCGCGCGCGGTGATCTACCGAACTCTCCCGAACTGTTGGCTGTTCTGACAGGATGTGGATTCGTCTTGCGCCTTCCTCCTCCCCCTCCTGCTCTGCTCCTCCGTAATAGCCGTTTTGGCTCAAGCGGCTCAGCGCAGCCATGGCCAGCCCCTCGGCGCGGCGGCTCTGTGCAATGCACGGCGCGGGGAGCCACCCGTGATGCGGCGGCGGCCTGGAAGCTCGCCTGGCGCGCTGGCCTGCCGGTGATGTGCCAGCCAGTGTGCCAGCTGGCAGCGGGGGAGCACGGCCCGCAGCAGCATGAAGGCCACTCGGCAGCCTTGTCGCCAGGCAAGTGCGGCAGGCGCGCTGCTGGCTGCACGCAGACAGGCCCCAAGGCCGTGGAGCAGCTGCTGGCGGCGTACCTGCCGCCGGAGTCGACCCGGCGGCGAGGCGCGGGCCGCCTCCCCCCCGGGTCGGCCGCCTGCCCCCTCGGCCGGCCGCCGCGCCCAGCGCAGCACGCCCAGCACGCCCGGCCGGCGCCCCCGCCCGGGCAGCCGGCGCAGCACGCGGAGGGCCCTGCGCTGCAGCCTCCTCCGCAGCCCCCGCGGCAGCTGCCCGGGCAGCCCCCGCAGCCGCCCCCGCCGCAGCCCGGGGCGCCCTGCGAGCGGGCCGCCGGCGGGCCGCCGCACGGCGCTGCCGGGGAGGGGCCGCGGAGGGCGCACAGCCAGCCGGCGGGCGGCGCGCCGGAGGCTGCGGCGGGCGCGTCGGAGGGCCTCGGCGCGGAGGGCCCCGTGTGCAGGGCCTCGCCCGCGCGGCCCCGGTCGGCGACGCCCCCCCGGGCGCGCTCGGCGAGGGCACGCCCGTGCTCCGCCACGGGGGGCTGTGGCGTGCCCACGTCCGTCAGGAGGGAGGAGGAGGACCTGGACCGAGAGCTGGAGGCGGTGGAGATGGCGCTGAAGAGGAGGAACGCTTCAAGGCGCGACTTGGTGGCGGCCTTCCTTCGGAAGCAGCGCTTGGACTGCAGCCTCAAGCTGTTTGTGTTCGACGGGCCAGACGAACATATTCGACAGGCGCTGCTGCGCGAAGGCTCGGGCTGGATGGAGAACAAGTTGCCCCGCTCTGCGGCGTGGAATTTGAAGTGGTCCGTGACAGACTGCGAGAGCGACTACCGCGACCTTCAAGACGGGGACCTCTTCAACCATTTCCAGAACAATCGGGTGCTGACGACCAAGATTGGACTGCACCACAGCCTGCGCCAGCTGGCCGTCGAGGAGCGTGTGGAAATCGACGCGTTCTTCCCGCGCTGCTACGACCTGAGCAACGCGGCGGACAGGGACGACTTCCTGATGGACTTCCGCCGCTGCGCCGCGGTCAACCTCCTGCGCCAGCACCGCCGCCTGCTCTCCGAGCACGGCGGTGCCGCGGAGAGCGGCGCTGGCGGCGAGCGGGCGGCGGAGGCGTCGAAGTCCGGAGGCTACCGGTGCAACGTCACCATTTTGGGGGCAGCCCTGGTGGTCTTGCTGGAGATGCTGCAGGAGTTGTGCGGCTCGCTGTCGGACGATGAGAGCATGCCCGAAGGCGGCAGGGGCCTCACTCGCAGGGAGTGGGACGCGATGGTGTTCTACTCCGAGCTCGCAGACGCCCAGCTCCTGCGGCAGGCGGCGCTCACCTCCGAGCAGCCCCGGCTTCGCAACCGCAGGTTCACCGTGGCAGGCTTCCCCTTGAGTGCAGAGGACGTGCAGGACCAGGGCGACAGCTGTGAGGCGGGCTGCCCCCGCCGAGCTCAACGCCCCCTGCCGCTCGAGCGCTGGCCCGAATTCTGCGGCCACGCCTGGGCGCAGGAGCCCCCTGCTCAGCTGCAGAGCGCCCTGGAGACGGCCCTGGGGAGGCTCGAGCTGGCCTGGGGGCACGAAGCCTGCGCGCAGGGCCCTGCGAACGCCTGGATCGTGAAGCCTGGAACTCAGAGGAGGAAAAGGTACCCCTCCCCTTCCCTGGTTTCCCTCTTTTTGGGCCTCCTCGGAGGGCCTCGTCGCAACCGCTGGATTCGCTTCGAAATTCTGGTCAGCACGCACCCCGGGAGAGGTCCAGGGAGTAGCGGTATCGGTGTCTTTTGGTTTCCCCATGCAGGAACCAGCTCCAAAGGTTGTGGGATCATGTGCATGAATCAGCTGCCCGAGCTGCTTCACCACTGCAAGCCCGGCGCGAATCGCATCGTGCAGAAGTACATCGAGCGTCCCTTGTTGGTGTACGGGGGGCGCAAGTTCGACATACGGCAATGGGTGCTTGTTAGGTCCTTTCACCCCTTGGAGGCCTACATGTTCTCCGAGTGCTATCTGCGGCTCTGCAACGAGACCTACGACATGAACGACCTCGCCAATCGACAGCGCCACCTCACAAATTGGGCCATCAACAAGCACGGGAACCACGCCGCGGAGGGGGCCATCGCGAGCCTGTCGGAGCTGCAGGACATCCTTCGCACGGCCACTGGTGCCAGCGGCCACTGGAAGGAGCACTTGCAGCCGCAGCTCCAGGGCATCGTCCTGCAGTGCCTGCACTCCGTCCGGCACTCCGTGGTGACCCGGCCCCAGAGTTTCGAGCTGTACGGCTTCGATTTCTTGATCGGGGAGGACCTGCGGCCCTGGCTGCTGGAGGTCAACCTGAGCCCCGCGTGCGAAGCCCGCGCCCCGTGGCTCGCGTCCATGATGAGTCGCATGGCCACCCGCCTCGCGGAGCTCCTGGTGGGCGAGGGGCCCTTCGAGCCGGACGGCGTGATGCCCGACTGGGTATGCGTCGCGGCCGAAGGCCGCGTGCCAGACGCGCTCGCCGTGGGCCCCGCGCCCACTGCCCTGGGCACCCCGGGCGAGGGTCCAGAGCTGGACGGCCTTCGGCCCGAAGACTCGGGCCGCCGCTGCTCGGGCTCCGAGGGCGGGCCGCCCCCCGGGGACACGGCCAGCCTCTGCGTCGTGGGCCGGAGGCTGAACCTGCGTTCCGAGCGCGCCTTCGATCGTGCCTGGAAGCGACAGGCTGCTCAGCAGCTGATCAACCGCGTCGCGCGGGGCTTCCTGGAGCGCGTGCGTCTGCGGCGCCGCCGCGACGAGCGGCTCATCCGCCTCGCCAGGCTCGTGCAGGGCAGGTCGCGCAGCTTCCTTGCGGTGCGGGCCCTCCAGGACCTCAGGCGTCACCTCGGCGCAGTGGGGCTGCAGCGCCGCTGGCGGGGCGCGCTCGGGCGCCGTCGTGCCTGCGAGCGGCGGCTGGAGGTTCAACGGAACCTCGCCGCCACGCGGCTACAGCGGTGTTGGCGTGGCCGCGCGGCACGACGGTGGGTCGGCGCCTGCGTTCGACTGGTCCGCTGGTGGAGGCGCAGGCACCGAGCGAGGGCGGCCTGCGCCGTCCGCGTGCAGAGCGCCGCCCGCGGGTGGCTCGCCAGGCGGCGGTACGCCCGCTACCACGAGCGCGTCTTGCAGCCGACGCTGACGTTGTCCAGGCTGGTGGCGCTGGCGCGGTGGCGGCACCAGGCGGCCCTCTGCAGCGCGGGCGAGGCGGCCGTTCTCCTCCAGCGCCGATGGCGGGGACTGCTCGGGAGGAGAGCTGCAGCACGGCAAAGGACGAAGCGCCGCGCCATGGCTGCCTGGCGCGCCCACGCGGCGGCGTGCGTGGCTGCGGCGCGCCGCCTTCAGCGCTCGCTGCGGTGCCGCCTGCGGCGCGCGGCTGCCGCCCGCTGGGCCAGCGCGCGCCAGGCTGCGCGCCTGCGGCTGCAGCGCGGCTGGCGGGCGCGGGCGGCCAGGCGGCTTGCGGCGGCGGTGGTGCTGCAGGCTGGGTGGCGTGCGCTCCAGGCGCGCCGGCATGCCCATTGCCTGCGCCGTGCCCGCGCTGCTCTGGCCCTGCAGGCCGCCGTGCGCGGCCTGTGGGCTCGGCGCGCAGCGCGCCAGAGGCTCGCGCGCCTGGTCGCGATGCAGGCCGTTTGGCGCGGCAGGCTTGGGCGGCGCATGGCCGTGGCGCAGCGCCGGCTCGTCGAGAACAAGCGGCGGTGGCTGGAGTCGGTGCGCGTCGCGGCCCCGCCTGCGTCCGGCGGCGGCGGCCCAGGCGCGGGGCGGCCAGCCTGCCCGCAGCTTGGCGAGGAGGGCGCGCGCGGCCCCCCGCCGGCACGCCAGCCGAGCTGGGGGAGGCGGCAGGGCAGCTCTGCGGGCCCAGCGCCGCGCGCTGGTGGCGCTTGGGAGGAGACCTCGGACGTGTACGAGAGTCCAGGCGCACGGGGCGCACATACGCCGCGCAGTGGAGTGGGTGCATCGGAGGACTCGCCCGCGCACCCAATCTGCGCGAGGAGGGGCTGCACAATGGTGCTCTCGGACTACGTGAAGGGTGGGCAGTTGCATTACGTGTGCGACCTGTGCGGTGGCCGCTCCTGCCAGGGCCACGTGACGGGCACCACGCGGCGCTGGCGGTGCGGCCCGTGCGACTACGACGTCTGCTTCCGGTGCTGCCCGCAGGCCCCCGCCCCGGCGGCCCCGCTGCCCAGCGCCCGCGGGCGGCCACCGTCCCCGCGGGCGGCGCGGCCCGAGGCCGCCGGCGCCGCGGGCGGCCGCCCGCAGGCGGCGCCCCCGCCCTCGGGAGGCAGTGCGCTGTCCGCGGCGCGCCACCTGCGCGCCTCCAGCGCACGCCACGTTGAGCGGCCGCGTGTCCCGGCGAGCGACGCCTCGGGCGAGTCGGGCGACAGTGCCGAGCCCGCCGGGCCTGCGAGGGATCGCGGGCGCCCCCGCAGCGCCGCCCCGAGCGCGGGCGGCGGAGGGGCGCGCGCGTACCAGCGCAGCCAGGGTGGCAGGCTCCCGGGCCCGTGGAGGTCGTCCAGCGCAGGCTCCGGGCCCTCTGGCCGACGATAGGCCTCCTCCTCCTCCTCCTGCTCCTCCTTCTTCCTGACTGATTATTCCTTGGTGGGCCGCGCTCTGTCGATGGCCGCCTGTGTTGTCAGCCCACTGCTGGTGCGCAAAAAGCTGCTCTCCGATGAAATGCACCCCGTGCTCATCGAGGACGCTGGCAGCGCATCGCTGTCGGCGGAGATGTTGCGCGCAGCATTGAAACTCGTGATGCGTTGCGTATTCCAGGCCGCTGGAAGGTTTCTGGGGCGGGCTTCTCAGATGCTCGGGAGTCTGGGGGCTGTCCTTGGGGGCCTGGCAGCTGTCTTGATCGTGGAGGGTTGTCCGAGAGTTCCCTCGAAGAGGCTCGGTGGAGCCATGTCTGGGCAGTCCAGCCGGGTCTTGCAGCGGTCTGGGGGCCCTGTTGGAGCGTCATTGGGCCGTCTCAGGGGCGCCCTGGAGCCGTCCCGGGCCGTCTCCGCGGTTTCGCGGGGCTCCCGGAGGTCTTCTCGAGGCGTTCTCACGCCGAAGGGCCTGGCTCTCTCGGAGTGTCTTGTGGGCATCTGAGGCAGATGCCTCTTGGGAGTCTGGGGGGCAGTTCCCGGGCTCGGGGGCCTCTTGCGGGCTTCTGTGGGAGTCTCGGGGGCCCGGCGGCCGTCTTGACCACAAGGGTACTGCAGACTTTTCCCTCGAGGCTCGGGGGGGCCATTTTGGGCAGTCCAGCTGGGTCTTGCAGCGGTCTGGGGACCCTCTGGCTCCCAGAAGCCTCCTCGGGGCATGTCTCACGCCCCATTGCCTGGCTCTCTCGAGGTGTCTTGTGGGCATATTTTGCCCGTGAGATCTCGCTGGGCCTTCTTGGGTTAATTCTGGAGCACTTCGCAGCTGTCTTGGTGAGGTCTCAGGGCCGTCTGTGGAGCCCCGCGGAGGCGCAGAACCGGTGGGGAGCCGCAGGGGGGCCGACGGCAGAGCAGCGCCCGAGGGAAGTAACTTCTGGAAGTTCTGAAGCAGGTACTAGCCACATACACGTACACAGAGGAAACCTCACTGCGCCGAGGGCACCTTGAATTTCTTGCTGCATCTGCGTGGATTCGGAGGGACAGCGAAATTACTACTCGCGCAGTTTCCTAGCGCGACCCGCGAAGAAACTCCTCGGGCCCGGATTCCCTGGGCTTCTCCGCTTCGAGCGCCTGGCCAAGAAACCCAGACCCTTGGCAAGCAACTTTATGGATTTTCGGGGTTGGGTTTCTTGCGACGGTTTCTTACAGCCGTGCGTCCACTGTACAAACACACACACACACACACACACACGCACACACACACACACACACACACGGACGGACAAACGGATCTCGCACGAACCGCGCCGCAGGCAGGGGCGGCTGGATCGAGGACGCTGGCGGCGCATCATTGGCCGTTTCCCTGCAGCTCGGCGGAATTATGATGCGCAGCGTCGAAATTCTTGGCGTGTCGCGTATTCGGGGCCTTTGGGCGTTTTGGGACATTCTTTTGGGGCCCTGGGAGGCGTCGGGGACGCTAGTGGGGGCCTGTTGGGGCTCTGGCGGCTGCCTTGACCGCGAAGGATCTGCCGAATTCTATCGAAGAGGCTCGGTGAAACAAGGCTTGAGCAGTTCAGGCGGATCTTTCCAGTGGTCTGGGGGGCCTCTTGGCCATTGGGCCGTCTTAGGGGATGTCTTGGGGTCGTCTTTGGGCGTAGGACTCTCTGGAGCTCTCGGACGCGTTCCCGAAGTTATCCGAAGCCGAAATATCTCTGAAGCAACAGTTATCGAAATGCCATGTGCTTTTCGAGCCTCGCTGGATGCCTCCTTTGGTGTCCTGGGGCCGTCGTTGGGGGCGTCTTGCAGCCTCTGGGCTCTTTGAGTGCCTTGGGCTGTCGTCGGGGGCCTGTTGGAGTTTCTGTGGGGAGCTTTTCGGGACCCGTTACGGGTGTGGGAGCTGTCTCAATTGCGAAGGATTTGCTAAGTTCTCTCGAAGAGGTTTGGCAGAACTTGTTCTTTGCAGTCCGTGCGGATTTCGCAGCGGTTCTGGGGGCCCTCCTTGAGGGCCAGTGGACCGTCTTGGGGCGTTTCGGGGGCTTTGTGGTAATCCCTGACACGTTCACGAAGCTATCTGTGGCCGAAAAGCTTCGGGAACAGACAGACACTATCGACGTCCCCTGTGTGAGCTCCCGTGCCTTCGCCTCTGGTGGGTTCTCTTGGGGTGTCCTCGTGGGCCCTCAGGGGCAGGACTTGGGGTTGCTTGAAGCCGTGTCTGTGCAGTCCTCGGCAGTTATGGGGCCGCCTGGGGGGCTTTCTGAGGCCGTCTGACCGTGGGTTGTCGCGGGGGGCCTGCGGGGGACCGCCGGCAGAGTGGTGCTTCACGGAAGAAACTTCTGGAAGTTTTGCACCAGGGGGTGTCGGCGATGGTCGCACGCACGTGGTCGCCCGCCCGCTTATGAGCACAAGTGCAGCGAGACCCCACCCGGCAGTCCTGCCTCAGCGGCCTCCGGGCGCACTGTCACTCGGGCCCAGGGCTCTCGTTTCGATGGCCTACCCCGGCTGAAGCGGGCCAGCGGAGCTGTTTGCGATACCGCAAGCTCACGCAGGGCCCGCGCCTCGGGCGGGAGCAGCTTGGGGTCTCTGCCTGGCCGCGCCCTCTGCCGCCGGGCCGGCAGGCGGAAGCGTCTGGGGAAGTTTGCTTTGAGCCGCCTTCGGTCTCTGGGGGGGCCATGTGGCAGACTCGGAGGAGGGGGAGGCGGAGGAGGAGGGGGAGGAGGAGGAGGAGGAGGAGGAGGAGGAGGAGGAGGAGGAGGAGGAGGACGGAGGAGGAGGAGGGGGAGAGGAGGAGGAGGGGGAGGGGAGGAGGAGGAGGAGGAGAAGGAGGAGGTGAGGAGGAGGAGGAGGAGGAGGAGGAGGAGGGAGGAGGAGGAGAGAGGAGGTGGAGGAGGTGGAGGAGGAGGAGGAGGAGGAGGAGGAGGAGGAGGAGGAGGGGGAGGAGGAGGAGGATTGGGGCCATGTTGGGCGATGTTGCTGGCGTCTTGAGGCCTCTGGAGGTCACGTCGGGTCGGGCCATCCTGAGACATATCATTTTGGGACGTCTTCGGAGCATAACAAAACAGACTGAACGCATCGAGAGTCCCAGGGCTATTCCAGGAGTTCTGCCTTCTCGGAGCGTGGCAAGGTCCTCTTGGCAGGTTCTCTTGGGGGCTCTCTTGGGCCTTCTTGGGGCCGCCTCGATGCGGCCTTGGCCCATTCTGGGGTGTTGCGACTGTCGTGGAGCCCTCTTGCCGCGCCTCTGGAGGCATTTAGGGGCTCTCTTGGTTGTCTGGTGGCGTCCCTGCGAGAATCTTGGGGCAAGCTAGAGCGGCCAGGAGGCTGGTGCACACGCCCCCGGGTGGCGTCCTGTACGGCGCCGGCCTCCCTCTCAGCGGAAACGCCAAAAAGGCAGGACCGCGGGGGCACGAGGCAAAAGACTCACGACACAGCAAAGAGAACAAGCCACCAGTCCAGCAGGGAAGCGAGGCCGGCTGACTGTTCTGATCCTCGTTGGCCGTGCCGTTCCTCCTTCCCTTCCTCCCCCTCCTGCTTCTGCTCCTCCGGCGCGGTGTTCTGGAGGGTTCTTGGGCCGATGTCGAGACAGCATCCGACAGGGGCGAAGAGGAGGAGGGGAGAGAGGAGGACAAGGGGAGCGTGGATGAGGAGGAGGAGGAGGAGGAGTAATCAGGAGGAGGTGGAGGAGGCAGACGACAAGCAGAAGGGTGCCATTCTCCTCCTTTCAATCTTGAGGATGGGAATCCTGATCAGGAGAAGGTGCAGGAGGAGAAGAGGATGAGGAGTAGGGGTCGTGGGCTCGACGAGGGGAGAAGTCTCCCCTCCGTCGCCACGCCACGCGCGCTGTGGAGTTGATAGTGTTCCGCAGCAGGACGGAGAGGAGTGAAGGATGAGGCTGAGGGGGAGGAGGAGTAGAGACACGTGAACGAACACGGCTGCTGCGAACGCTGCCCTCGACACACATGAGTCTTGTGATGCGATGCAGCTCATGCGTCCCATCTCAGACACGAACGTTGATTAGCCGAACGTGTCTCCGGCCAGAGCCCCGAGGGGTTTGGGGACACCGGTGCCGGAGGGGCAGGATAGATGAGACACAAATGCATACTCATCAATTCTCTGAGGTTCGCTCTTGTGTCGGCGCTGGTTTATCGATTCGTCGTCATCGTTCTCTTCCTCCTCTTCCCCCATTTGTGCACCATCACCATCACCTCACCTTTCTATTATTCCGCCTCCTATTTGTCCCAATCATCCTGTGGTATTGGGTCCTCGTTTTCACTCCTCCCGTTGCCTTCTCCTTCCTCCTCTCATCATCATCATCATCATCATCATCATCATCATCATCATCATCATCATCATCATCATCACCATCACCATCACCATCACCATCAACATCACCATCACCATCACCATCATCATCATCACCATCATCACCATCATCATCATCATCAACATAATCATCATCATCAGCAGCCTGATCATCATCATCATCAGCATCATCATCACCATCATCATCATCATCATCATCATCATCATCATCACCATCACCTCATGATCATGATCGTCATCGTCATCAGCATTATCATCATTATCATCTCATCGTCATCATCTGCATCATCAGCCGCAGCAGCAGCAACATCATCATCACCACCATCATCATGACCTCAGCACCATAACCATCACCATCACCATCACCACAATCAGCATCATCATTACTATCATCATTAGCATGATCATTATTCTTATCGGCAGCATCATCATCACCAGCATCATCATCATTATCATAAACATCATCAACATCATCATCATCATCATCACCATCATCGTCATCATCATCATCATCATCATCATCAGCATCATCATCACGCTTCGTGGCCCCATAGGGAGCTTCACCGAGGGTCCCAGTCGTACAGCCCACATGCGTCTCCCACACCCAGTCTAGTTTTTCGTGGCCCCATAGGGAGCTCCACCGAAGGTCCCAGTGGCGCAGCCCGCATGCGTCTCCCCACGCCCAGTACAGCGCTTCGTGGCCCCATAGGGAGCTCCACCGAAGGTCCCAGTGGCGCAGCCCGCATGCTTCTCCCACACCCAGTACAGCGTTTCGTGGCCCCGTAGGGAGCTCTACCGAAGGTCCCAGTGGCGCAGCCCGCATGCGTCTCCCACACCCAGTACAGCGTTCCGTGGCCCCGTAGAAGGCTCCACCGAATGTCCCAGTGGCGCAGCCCGCATGCTTCTCCCACACCCAGTACAGCGTTTCGTGGCCCCGTAGGGAGCTATACCGAAGGTCTCAGTGGCGCAGCCCGCATGCGTCTCCCACACCCAGTACAGCGTTGCGTGGCCCCATGGGGAGCTCCACATAAGGTCCCAGTGGCGCAGCCCGCATACTTCTCCCACACCCGGAACAGCGCTTCGTGGCCCCAAACGGAGATCAACCGAAGGTTCCAGTGGCGCAGCCGCATGCGTCTGCCACACCCGGTACAGCGTTTCGTGGCCCCGTAGAAGGCTCCACCGAATGTCCTAGTGGCGCAGCCCGCATGCGTCTCCCCACGCCCAGTACAGCGCTTCGTGGCCCCATAGGGAGCTTCACCTAAGGTCCCAGTGTCGCAGCCCGCATGCGTCTGCCACACCCGGAACAGCGCTTCGTGGCCCACGGGCGCAACCCGCATGCGTTTTCCCCGCCCAGTACAGCGTTCCGTGGCCCCATAGGGAGTTCCACCTAAGGTCCCAGTGGCGCAGCCCGCATGCGTTTCCCCCGCTCGGTACAGCGTTTCGAGGCCCCATGAGGGGGCTCCACCAACGACGGTACCTACAACTGCGGTATTCACAACTGCATATGGTTGCCAGGCTAATTTCTGACCCGTTTTCCATATCCCCCCATTGCGCCTATTGTGTCTTGCTCGGCACCAGCGCGCCCCTCGTGTTTTCCTGAACTGGTGGTGCGGGGGGGTCAAGGCTGAGATTTGAGACTATGTGACGTTTGTTTTTCTGAGGTCCTTGAGCTCATCATCTTCTCGTACCGAGTGAACGGCGGCGAGGGTGAGATGTTGAAGAGAACAGAAGGAGGAGGAGGAGGAGGAGGAGGAGGAGGAGGAGGAGGAGGAGGAGGAGGAGCACGGAATTTATCAGGAAGGGATTCAGGCATCATTGTCCGATCTTGTTATCCCCTAGGAAAGCCTGGCCCTTGCACATGGAAACAACAAAAGCATCACTACACTTGCAAACAATAACAATCACTTCCCCGTAGAACCAATCAACAAAAGTTGTTGGGGGGGCACGATCCGCCCGATGGCCGCATTTTCTCCAGTTATATATCCTTGTGGCGGTCATGGTAAGAAACGTGAATTCGGTCTTGTTCGGGGCGTGGGCCTCCTCCAGGCCCAACTCCGCACGCAATTCAATTTGCCAATGGCTGTATTCACTCAGACGATACGAACACGCATCGGGTCTTTGGGCCACGATTCCTGTGAGAAACCCAAGAAGCTGGGACAATGATGCGGCAACTCATGGTCCATACGGGGTTCTGGAGAAAACTATCTTGAACTGCGTTCGTTCGTTTGGTCTGCTCGAGCGGATATGTGCGGGATGGGCCTGGTCGAAGCCCGAAGCACCGAAGAGATTCAAATGTTAGTTTCTCGGTGACCCTCGCATGGATTCTTAGTTTGGTATTGTTTGTCTGGTCGCATTTTCAGACCATCGCAGGGGGGCATTGTCCCAATATGCTTCTAATTCCCAACCATCCTGTGGTGCTGGGTCTTCGTTCTGACAAGACAGTCCCCGCGTCTCCTCCACTTCTCATATCCTCCTCTCCCTCCACCTCACATCCCATCCCTGCACCCTCCGCATGTCTCTGTTTCGGAACATCCCTCACACGTTTCGTGGCCCCATAGGGAGCTCCACAGAAGTTATCAGTTTGAGGGTCCACATGCGACTTCTTCCTCCCCAATCCGGCACACCATTCACATGCTTCGCGCCCTCATAGAGAGCTCTGCCGAGGGCCCCAGTGGGAGGGTCCACATGCGCCTCCACACCCCACACATATCGTGCCCTCATAGAGAGATCCACTGAAGGCGCCAGTGGGAGGGTCCACATGCGTCTACCCGCCCTGTTTCGGCACACACCTCACACGCTTCGTGGCCCCACAGGGAGCTCCACCGAAGGCCCCAGTGGCAGGGTCCACATGCGTGTCCCCGCGACATTTTGGCACACCACTTACATGTGTCGTGTCTCCATAAGGAGTTCCACCGAAGTCCCACGTGGGAGGGTCAACATGTGTCTCCCCCCCCTCCCACTCAGTACATGTTTTCTAGCCCCATAAGGGGGCTTAACTTAGAGACCTAGTGGCCGCGGCCAATACAGCGCTTCGTGGCCACATATGGAGCTCCACTGAAGGATCCAGTAGCCGTGGCCGCGTGCACCGACGGCTTCATCGGCGACGTTTGCTTCCGGTACCCAGGCCCAGTTCGGCATACCCCTCATATGCTTCATGGCCCCATGGGGAGCTCCACCTAAGGCCCCAACAGCACAATTCGCATGCGCTCCCCTACCACTACCATGACAGCACACCCCTCACGCGTTTCGTGGCCCCACGGGGAGCTGCACCAACAGCGGCAACCGCAGCGCGGCACCCACGACTGCACATGGTTGGGCCCTTCGCCCGGACAGTTCGATGCAGATCCGTAATTATCCGCTTTGTGGCTCAAGGCGCGAGCCTGGCCGCGGGCCGAGGGCCTTCCCTGCCCTCCCCCTCCTCCTCCTCCTCCTCCTCCTCCTCCTCCTCCTCCTCCTCCTCCTACTCCTCCTCCTCCTCCTCCTCCTCCTCCCCCCCCTCCTCCTCTCCTCCTCCTCCCCCTCCTCCCCCTCCTCCTCCTCCCCCTCCTCCTCCCCCTCGCGCCGGCGCTGGACCTGGCTCGAAACGCTGGGGTCTGGTCTGGGCCGTGTGTCGTCGGGGCGTCTGCTGGGCGGCCGCGTGCGGCCGCTGGGATTGTCTTAAGCAGTGGCGAGGCGTCCTGGCGTGCCCGAGAGGGCCCACCAAAGGATGGTCTGAGAGCCTTTGGTGGTTTGCACGAAATGTTCTTTGAACATTTCTGGCTGGGGCTGTCTTGTTTTGACACATCGGCTTTATGTTAGAACACTTTTGGGTTCGAGGAACATTCCGTGGTAGGCCGACAGGAATGCCGGGACGGTCGGTCACTTCTCAAGTTTCGTCCCCGCGGGCGCGGCGAGCTGCTTGGCTCCGGCCTCCCTCATCGGAGGGCCTCATGCCCCGGCGGCCTTGCCCTTCGGGGTGCCCTCGGGGCTCCGCGTCGCCGCCTCGGTGGGCCGTGTCGTGGGTGCGCTCCCGAGGAACCAACTGGCTTCAGGCCGCTGCCCTGACCTTACGCTGGCGAGAGGAATCCCGCAGGGATAAGCAAGTGCGGGGCCCAGGATCAAGCAGTGGCGAAGCGCCCTGGCGTGCCTATAGGCCTACCAAACAATGTTCTAAGAACCTTTTGTGGCTTCCAGGAAATGGTCTTAGAACATCTCTGGTTGGCACTGTCTTGTTTTAACGCATCGGGCTTATGTTCTAAGAACATTGTGTTTGTTTTTCGTATATTCTTGTGTTTAAGAACATGTCGTGGTAGGCCGATAGGAATGCCGGGACGGTCGGTCCCTGCTCAACAGGAAGGGGAATATTTTTCCCCCGGCGATATGTCAGGATGTCTGGATCGGTCTTCAAGAGCCCCCATGATGGAGCCTCTATGATCCTTCTTGAGGGCCTCCCGGGAGATGTAGGAAGAGCACAACTCCTGTTAAGCACGAGGGTGACATGGTACATTGGTCCCTCTCGGGGCGCCTCCTTGGAGATGTCGAACGAGCACGGATCCTGTGAAATATTACGGTGAAGTGCATTGGATCTTTTTGGGGGGCCTCCCTGGAGGAGAGAGGAGAATGAGGGCGAGGATTTCCGGAACATTTCAAAGTTTCTGACCAATCAAATTCTGTTCGTAAGACAACGATTCGCGGTCGGTGTTCGACTCGCTGTGTAGGACTACTCATGGTCGATGTTTCTTCGCAGATCATAAGCGCTTGGGATACAAAAAAAAAAAAAAAACATTCGGGCCGGCATTGTCTACAAACAAGCATTTTGCTTAAGGCGTCCTCGTCGCCTCCCTGCCTGTTGCGGCAGGTTGAAACGAGATGCAGCCCAGGGATCATCAGGTACCAGGGGGTTCACGGGGGGGACACTTTCTTATCGTCGGCACGCGGCCACCTACCCACGCTTTCCTCCCGCTCCTTCTCCACCCCCCCGGCCAGCATGGCGGCGCGCTTCGCGCTGGCCCGCCAGGCCGCGGTCTGCCGCCGTGCCGCCAGCTCCGCAGCGGGCTCCGCAGCCCTGGCTTGGTATACGTCGGCGCGGACGAGCCTGAGATCCCGGCGTCGCTTCGTTCTCACAGGGGCAGGACCATCACAGATCGACCTGGTTCGAACAAAAATCCCGCGGGAAGATCGTGCCTAGGGCTCCGGTCGTACGTCGTAAGCTTCCGCGATGTTGCAGGTTTTCGCCCCATCGGATCTCAGGGGGGCAACTACTCCGTTCTGAACAGATATCTCCGAAGAGGAACACGCTGCATGGACATAAACTTTCGGAGCTCCGCGCGGACTTCTTGGACCGGCGCTGGGCCATGCTGGGCCCCCCGGGAGGCGCTTGCGGCACCGCTCCGGGCGCGCTCCGCGCGCCAGGGAGGGGGCCCCGCGCAGGTCCAGGGAGTCCGCGCGGAGCTCCGAAAGTGTAGCTGTGTGCCGTATTTTCAAGTCGGGCCCGTCCCCCCACAGAAGGAGCATTCCAAAATAGTAAAACACTAGTCTGGGGACGATTTTTCTGGTATGTTTGGTTTTGTTGGGGCATTTTTTGCTATTTTTACTGTTACTCCAAAATCCGCCTGTAGGAGGACATGCCCGACCCAACCGTATTTTCCTCTTCTACATCTGCGGCGGCGACGCTGGCCGCCCGACGCGGACCTCGACCGCAAGGCCGACGAGCTCGACGGGCTCTTTCGGGGCGCCCCTGCGCTAGCCTCCCCCGCACTGCTGTACCGAGGCTTCGCCGACTGGCGGTTTGCGACGCAGGTGCAGCTCGGCGACCGGGTCGTGGACCTGGCTTTCGTGTCCACCTCTGCCAGCCGAGCCGTCGGGAACTTCTACTCCCGGCGGCACGCCCTGGTCGAGGAGGACCTGGCCGACGCCGTGCTGCTGCAGATCTCGGTGCCGGAGGGCGCCTGCGTGCTGAGGCTGCCGGCCTGCGCGGCGCCCGCGGGCGAGCACGAGGTCCTCTTGATGGGCCTGTCTTCCAACACCACCACCACCACAAGTTGGAGGGGGGAAGGAGGAGGAGGACGACGAGGAGGAGGAGGAAAAGGAGGAGGAGGAGGAGCAGGAGGAGGAGGACGACGAAGTGAAGGAGGAGGAGGAGGAGGAGGAGGAGGACGACGAAGTGAAGGAGGAGGAGGAGGAGGAGGAGGATGAGGAAGACCACCTCCCCCTCCAACTTACATGGCGGTGGTGGTGGTGGAAAACAGGCCCATCACGAGGTCCTCCTGCCCCGGGAGACGGAGATGGTGGTCGAGAGCGAGGACGCCTGGCGGGGCGTCCGGGTCCTGGTCGCCTCGGTGCAGCTGCCGCCGGCCGCCTGAGGCCCGCCATGCCGGCCCTTAGCCCTGTCCTCGTCGCCCTGGCGGACACCTTCCTCTCGCCCTCTGCTCTGCCCTTTCTTCTTCCTCATTCTATTTCTCCCCTCCTCCTCCTCCTCCTCCTCCTCCTCCTCCTCCTTCCTACCGCATGTGGGTGGCAGGCAATTCCGAGGTAATTCCTCCTCCTTCTTCTCCTCTCCTCCTCCTCCTCCTCCTCCTCTTCCTCCTCCTTCTCCTCCTCCTCTTCCTCCTCCTCCTCCTCCTCCCCCTCCTCCTCCTCCCTCTCCACCTCCTCATCATCGCCCTCCCCCAACCCCTTCCCCCCTCCTCATCCCCCTGTTGCCTCTTCTCCATGTGCACCTCCCCTTCCCCCTTGTCGGGAGAAGCAAATCGATGTTCCTCCGCGCCGTCGCCGCCTCGGCCAGCGCACGCGGGTTCGCCGACGGCTGGGTCACGAAGCCTTTGGGGCGACCCCGCGGGCCATGCCGTTGGGGCAACCGCGCGGGCCAGGCCGTTGGCATAACCCCGCAAGTCTCGAGGTAGGCGCGGCCGCGCTCAGGCGGGGGGGCAGCACGAAACCCAGCCGTGCTGCGAGCTGCTCCGCCTCACCCCTGGAGGTCTTCGCTTTCTCATTGAGCTTTTTGAGCGCCTTCCGCAAGGACGCCGGCGGCCCGCGCACCAGAAACTTGCGCGAGGGCGGCCGCAGGATCAACGTGTTCCGCATGGAGGTGTATACAGTGTAGCCACCACTGCTCGTCCGACATGCCCGTGCGGCCAGCGTCTTCGTCCCTCGCGCAGTCGATGGTGAGGCCTTTGCACAGCGTCTGGCCCTGCGACAGCGTGGAGGTGAGGTAGGAGCGCGCGTCAGGATGAACACAGAGCGGCGCACGACATGCGGCCCCGAGCTCTGCCACGTGAGCTCCTGCTCGCTGGGCCTGAACATGGGCAAGTTCCTCGCCTGCGCCTCGGCCTCGCCGTCGTCGTTGGCACTTTCGACGCCCTGTCGCAGCAGCTCGGCGACCTCCTGGTAGATCGGAGACTCCTTGAAGCCGTGCACCCGCAGCCACATTCCCTGCGGTAGGTAGCGGGGGCGAACGACATGGCCCGGCGCGCATTCCATGTACTCCGAGTGAGGCCCGAGGAGCCCCAAAGTGACGACAGTTATGGAGTTCGCGTGGCCCCGCTCGGATTACCAACATGAAGCGCGGGCCGGATAGGGAGGGGGTTCCCGCCTGAGACTTTCTCAATTCTCTCACAGACGAGGCTCCCGCTCGAGACTTCCCTTATATTCAAGCCTCAGGCGTCCAAAAGTGACAACAGTTAGAGGTTCCCGACGACCCGTTCGGATTCCCAACATGAAGCGCGGGCCCCATAAGGAGGGGGCTCCCGCCTGAGACTTCCCAGTTCACTCACAGACGAAGCTCCCGCGCGAGACTTCCTCCAGATTCAGGTTTGAGGCGTCCACAAGTGACAACAGTTATGTAGAGGTTTTCGATGACCCGTTCGGATTAGCAACATGATCTACGGGCCTCGTGGACGAGGCTCCCGCTTGATGTTTTTTTCAATTCACTTTCAGACGGGGCTCCCGCACGAGACTTCCTCCAGGTATGGGGAAGGCGAGAGTGACGACTGTTACAAGAACCCGATGGCCCGTTCGTATTAACTATACTATCAGCGGGCAAATTCACACACAGACAGGGCACTCGCTCGAGACTTCCTCCTTATTCAGGCTTGAGAGGGGCCAGAAGTACAGGATCCCGATGACATGTTCGGGTTGCCAACATGATCCGCGGGCCTCATAGGGAAGGGGCTCCCGCCTGAGACTTCCTCACACTTCACTCACAGACGAAGATATTCAGGCGTGAGGGAGCCAACAGTGACGACAGTTACAGGTTGCCGATGACCCGCTCGGATTAGTAACGTGGTTTGCGGGTTCCATGGGGAGGGGGCGGCCGCCTGAGACTTCCTCGCAATTCATGCAGTGGTAGCTATGAGTGAGTGATGAGTGAGCCATTCCGGAAAAAGTGAGTGAGTGAGTGGGACATTGTGAGTGAGTAAGTTATGAGTGAATGAGAGTGGTCGAGGGAGTGTGAGTGAGTGTATAAGTGATGGTGTGGTGATGTCGATGTGATGATGGTGATGATGATGATGATGGTGTGGATGATGATATGATGATGATGATGATGATGATGATGACGATGATGATGATGATGATGATGATGATGATGATGATGATGATGGTTATATCGATGATGATGTTGATATCGATGGTGATCTGAGTGTGTGAGTGTGTGCGTGGGTGGTGAGGAAGAGAGGGAGTAGAAGCGATCCTGCGCGGGGGGGTGCAGAGAAAACAAGAACCCTACCTAGGATATGGGGAGAAACAAACGTCCGCTCCTTGATGCATGCATGTCAATGGCGTGCATGCGTACATGCAAGATACGGCAGCGGGGAGCAAGGCTTGTGGACAGCTTCAGAACATCTTGAGAGCGTGGGCGGGTTTCTGCACGGACGCACACTTCGAGCGGGCACAGGCAAATGAGTTGGCGTTTCGGGCGGGAGGCTGTTTTTCCCGACCGTCCTGTGGTGTTGGGCCCTCGCTTTGAAGAGACAGTCCCCGCCCTCCTCCCCTCCTCGCCCTCCTTCCATCCATCCCATTCCTGGCATCACCCTCCGCATGTCACTGTTTCGATCTGTTTCGGCACATCCCTCACTCGCTTCGGGGCCCCGTAGGGAGCTTCACCGAAGGCTCCAGTGGCAGGGTCCACATGCGTCTCCCCTCCCTATTTCAGCACGGCCCTCACTCGTTTCGTGCCCCCATTGTGAGCTCCACCGGAGGCCCCAGTGGGAAAATCCACATGCGTCTCCCCGCTCCATTCCAGTACACACCCCGTGCGTTTCGTGGTCCCATAGGGAGCTCCACCAGAGGTTTCAGCGGCAGGATCCACATGCGTCTCCCCTCCCCGTTTCGCCACGCTCCTCAAGTGCTTCGTGTCTTAATAGGGAGCTCCACCGAAGGCCCCAGTGGGAGGGTCTTGGTTCACCCAAGGGGATCAATGAATTTGGCCTTCTCAACAGTTCGCTTCCGATTGCCTTCCGAGGCCCCAAGATGGTTGGTTCTGCAGGGTCCAGGAGAGACCCAAGATGGACCCAAGAGGGGCCAAGACGATCCCAAAAGCGCACAAGGGCGTCCAGAGAGCGCCCCAAGAGGCGATGTAAGGGGCTTTGGAGGGACAACACTAACTGCCTTCTTGGATTGATGTTTTCCAACATGGTCCTAAGAAGGCTTCCAAGACTGCCAAGAGGGCCCCAAACGGCCCTCAAGAGGCCCCCTAGAGGCTCCCCAAAGGCCCCTAAGACGCCGCGAGAGGCCCCCCAAAGCCCCCGAGTAGACACCCCAAGCGACTCCGAGAGCCATCCAAAGAGCCTCTAGTTCATTGAAGCCCCCCCGAGGTATCCAAATGATGCCACGCTCCCCCGATAAGGGCAGCTCCCCAAGGCATCATTCCTGGATGGGCTGGTGGGGATACTTTTTGTCAGCGGCCGCAGGCGAGCGCGCCAGCGGCGAGTCCAGTCAGAGCGGGGCGCGCAAAGACGAACTAACCTAAAGCGGTGGGCCGAACTGGTTGGGATACTTTTTTTGGTCGCGGCCACGAGACAAGGGTCAGGCGGCGAAAGCAAAGTCCGGGCGCGAACGAGGCTAATTAGCTACAACAGGCACACAGACCGGCCGGCCCACTCACACAGCAGCCGCGAAGCTGAAGGGGAGCTGACGGCGGAGGGGCATCCTGAGAGCTCGAGCACGCGCACAGGACAAAATGTCATGGAATTCGGTGCCTGACATGGCACGACCCACACAGTATGAGACGAGTACCAGGATAACCAAGTCCGTCGATCTGAGTGGGGGCAAGCGGGAGGCCGGTGGAGTGAGTCGCCATGGGACTGGCGCCAAACGCCGTGACGACGTGAGCTAGCCAGGGGGGCTGAGCTGTCGCGAACCGTGATGCAACGCAACTGGGGAAAGCTGATGGTGAGCCTAAGGTGCTGTAGCCTGGTGGGGATACGCGAGGCGATGAGAATTGTGCGGCGCTGTAAGTAGTCGATTGATTATTCTGGAGTTTGGCGCTTCAAACTCGTGGTGGGGATGCCCCGTGTCGACGATCAGAGTAGACACATTTATCTGTAAAAGGGATGCGCCGGAGGTAGGATGAGGCCGACGATAAGGAGAAACGGGATGGGCTAAATTAAGTGGAGCTGGGCTGGCTGCACAATGTGTGTATCTGGATATGCTGGCAAGATTGGACAGCGGTTTGATCGTAACCCGGCATTCCACGAACAGTCCCCCCCCTCTCCCACCCTTCGATTACACCCAAATTTGCAACACGGGATACTACTTTCACGCCCGATTGGTCCGAGATATTGTTCCCAACCATCCTGTGGTGTTTGGTCTTCGCTTTTCCCACATCTTCCTAAGTGTTTTTTGGGGTTTTCTCTGCACACCTCCGCGCAGGATGACCTCCCACCTCGTTTGCACACTTGTCATCATCAGTGCCACCATCAGCATCATCAGGACACACACACACACACTCATTCATCATCAACAACAGCACACACACTCATTTATCATCACGACTATTATCGTCGTCGTATTCGCACACCTCTTCATAAGCGTCACTCTCACCAAATTGCCATCACTATCACTATCGCCACACGTTCATCACTATCACCATCATATCGCGATCGGCGAACAAGACTGAGCCTCGTCTGTGCGTGAATTGCAGAACGTCTCAGGCGGGAGCCCCTTCCCTATGGGGTCCGCACTACATGTTGGTAATCCGAGCGGGTGACCAGGATCTTTCTTGTAACTCTCGTCACTTTGGGGCTCTTCAGGCTTGAGTACTGAGGAAGTCTCAGGCGGGAGCCTCGTCTGTAAGTGCATTGCGAAGAAGTCTCAGACGGGACCCCCTCCCTATTAGGTCCGCATTTCATGTTGGTAATCCGAGCGGGTCATCGGGATCCTGTAACTGTCGTAAAGTTTGTGTTCCTCAGGCTTGAGTGTTGCTGAAGTATCAGGCGGGAGCCCCGTCTGTGAGTGAATTTCGCGGAAGTCTCAGGCGGGAGCCCCCTTCCTTATGTGGTCCGCATGTCATGTTGGTAATCCGAGCAGGTCATCCGAATCTTGTAATTGTTGTCATTCTGGGGCTCCTCAGGATCGAGAATAGAAGAAGCCTCAGGCGGGAGCCTCGTCTGTGAGTGAATTGCGCAGAAGTCTCAGGCGGGCGCCCCCTCCCTGTGGAGTCCGCATTTCATGTTGGCAATCCTAGCGGGCCATCGGGAACTTTTAATTGTCGTCACTTTTGGGCTTTTCAGGTTTGAATCCTGAGGAAGTCTCAGGCGGGAGCTTCTTTTGTGAGTGAATTGCGAGGAGGTATCAGGCGGGAACCCCTCCTTATGGGTCCTACATTTCATGTTGGTAATCCGAATCTTGACGAAGTCTCAGGCGGGAGCCTCGTCTGTGAGTGAATTGCGCGGACGTCTCAGGCGGGAGCCCCTCCCTATGGGTCCGCATTTCATGTTGTCAGAATCTTGTAACTGTCGTCATTGCTGGGCTCCTCAGGTTCGAATGTTGGTTGAGTCAGGCGGGAGTTTAGTCTGTGAGTGAACTGCGAGGCAGTCTCAGGCGGGAGCCCCTTGCTTGTGGGTTCCGCATTTCATGTTTTCATTTCCGAGCGGGTCATCGGAAGCTTTTAAATGGCGTCACTTTTGGGCTCCCCAGGCTTGAATCCTGAGGAAGTCTTAGGCGGGAGCTTCGTGTGTGAGTGAATTGCGAGGAGGTATCAGGCGGGAACCCCTCCTTATGGGTCCTGCATTTCATGTTGCTAATCCGAGCGGGTCATCGGAAACTTCTAACTGGCGTCACTTTCGGGTTCCTCGGGCTTGAATCTTGACGAAATCTCAGACGTGAGCCTCGTCTGTTAGTGAATTGCGAGGAAGTCTCAGGCGGAAGCCCCCTCTCTATGGGAGCCCTGTCCTCGCGTCACGACCCGAGCGGGCCGCCGGCAAACCTGCAACCTGGAATCCGACCGGGCTCTGGCATTAATATGGAAGAAGTCCGGTCGGGGACTTCTCGACCGGGGGAACTCCCTGGGAGGACGGAGCGGGCGGGGTCGGGGAGGGGAGGGGGAAGAAGGGGAGAGAGGAAAAGAGAAGGGGAAGGCCCCAGATGATTGGAGGTCCCCGGAAGAGACCTTCGCACTAGCTTGGATCTCTCCGAGCTCCGACGAGGGGGATCCACCAACGCCTCCACCTCCTCCCCCTCCTTCTCCTCCTCTTCCTTCTCCTCCTCCCCATCCTCCTCCTCCTGATCCTCCCTCTCTCTCCCTCTCTCCGTGTCTCTCTGTGTGTCTCTCTCTCTCTCTCTCTCTCTCTCTCTCTCTGGTCCCCCTCCGACTCTACTAAGAGCTCGTTGGGATCCGAGCGGGCCATCGGATCCACTGGGACGCAGAGGAATCCGAGCGAAGTCTTTGGGTTTTTTAGAAGGCCACTCGCTCGACCCATTAAAGGAGGAATCCTGCTGCATCTCTACGTCATGTTTTCCCGCGCCATGTGCATGCGGAACATGCTGATCATGCGGCCGCCCCCGCGGGAGTTCTTGGAGAGCGGGCCGCCGGCGTCCCTGCGGAAGGCGCCCAGGAAGTTCGGCAAGAGAGCGAAGAACTCCAGGGCAGAGGCGGAGCAGCTCCCGGCACAGCTGGGTTTCGTGCTGCCTCCCGCGTGAGCGCGGCCGCGACTAGCTCGGTGCCTGCGAGGTTGTCCCAACGGCTTGCTCCCGCGCCCCAGCAGCTCGCGGGTTTGTCCTAACGGCCTGGCCCATGGGATTGCCCCAACGGCTGCGCGACGTGGCCATTCGAGAACGCGCCCGCGCTGACCAAGGCGGCGACGGCGCCGAGGAAAATCGACGCGCGCGTTCTGGCAATAGACAGAGGAGGAGGTGGCGGGTGAGAAAAAAACAAGAGGGCAAGGAGGGGGCAACGCAAGGAACGGGAGGAGGACCTGCGCCAGGGCGAGAAGGATAATCATGCAGAAGTGACCGTAAGGACGCCTCGCCAATCGCGAGGACGACGATGAGGGGCATTTCCAGATTAGCCGAGAGGATTTCCATATGGGGTCCCACCGTCGGAAGAATGAAGAGACAGCGCCCCGCGCTCCTCCTCTCCTCTCCTTCCTCTCCTCGCCTCGCCTCGCCTCTCCTCTCCTCCTCATCCTCCTCATTGTCCTCCTCCTCCTTCTCCTCCTCCTCCTCCTCCTCTTCCTCCTCCCCCATCCTCCCATCATCACCATCATCATCGTCATCATCGTCATCATCATCATCATCATCATCATCATCATCACAAACATGCCCCATAGAAAGTTCCACCGAAGGTCTCAGTGGCGCAGCCCGCATGCGTCTCTCACACCCAATACAGCGCTCCGTGGCCCCCCAGGGATCTCGTCCTATGGTCCAAGTGGCGCAGCCCGCATGCGTCTCCCCCACCCAATACAGCGCTCCGTGGCCCCACAGGGAGCTCCACCGAGGGTCCCAGTGGCGCAGTTCGCATGCGTCTCCCCCGCCCGGTTCAGCGCTGCGTGGCCCTATAAGGGGGCTCCACCGAAGATGATACCTACATCTACGGCATTGGCAAGTGCATATTGTTGAGTTTTTCGCCAGACTAGTTCGCATTTGCGTTTCCTATCCGGAAGTTCCGGGTCCTTCCAAAATGGAGCCCCCGCTGCAGCGTTGGCCTCATTTTACAAGTCTCCCCTTCCTCCCATGTCTCCTCCAGCTTATTCGTCAACCCCTCCACGCTGTATACATAGCTCCCAAGTTTCCGATTGCGCGCAACACGATGGGGTCCTTTGGTTGTTCCAGGTCTGCGATCACACCCTTTGGTTGATAGAGAAGCATCAGCTCACCAGGAAGGGATGGGAGGAAGGGTAGGAGCGGCCTAGGTTTATACGACTACTATTTTCCCACCTCCCCCACAGACGTTTGGATGTCAGATATGGCGCGACCTAGCTTTATACGACTACTACTCACCTATCTCCCCCACAGACACCCCGAGAGTCGCGCGCGACCGCCTCCCATCCGCGCATTGCCCCCGCATGCGTTCGGACCGAGGTATAAGATCGAGGTCGGCTTGGGGGGGTGCTCTAGTGATCCTCCTGTTTCTTGGGTGTTCTTGAGGATTCTGGGGGAGGGCACCCTCGAATGTTCTTCAGTTTGGCCTGCAGAGGGTCTCATGTTCTCGAGGGATATTCTTCTTTCCCAGGTCCGGCCGTAGCCCTTGGAGAGCTAGGACGGTTTCAATTTAGAAGCTGGCCAGCAAGGGTAGCCCCGGAGATCTCTCCAGCTTCTGTTCGGAATCCCTGCAGCGACCCTTCCGAGTTTGCAGCGTGTCACGGACGCCCTTGTCTGCTTGCTTCCCAATGCGCGTGCCGCAAGGGTTCCCAGGAGCTCTTCCGCAGAGCTTCCAGAGCTTCTTCGCAGGTCCTCCGCGAACCTTCTGCAGCCCTGCCATCCAGGCTTTGGACTGACAGGTTTTTGTTCCCAACCATCTTGTGGGGTTGGGTCCTCGGTTTGAAGGGAGTCCCCGCATCTCCTTTCTTCCTTTGTCCTCCCCCTCCTCCCATGCGGTTCCCCGCCTACCGCATGTCCATGTCGGCACATCCCTCACACGCTTCATGGACCCATAGGGAGCCCCACCGAAGGTCCCAGTGGCAACCCACATGCGGTTCCCCGCTTATGTCGGCACACCCCTCACACTTGGCGGCCCCACAGGGAGCTCCACCGAAATCCCCAGTGCTAAAATCCACAAGCGGTTCCCCGCCCATGTCGGCACACCCCTCACACGTTTCGCGGCTCCATGATTAGGGAGCTCCACCGAAGGCCCCAGCGGCAAAGTTACCATGCGGTTCCCCGCACATGTCGGCACACCCCTCACACGCTTCGCGGCCCCATAGGGAGCTCCACCGAAGATCCCAGTGGCAAAGTCCGCATTCGGTTCCCCATCCATGTTGGCATACGCCTCACACGGTTCGCGGCCCCATAGAGAGCTCCACCGAAGGTCCCAGGGGCAAACTTCGCATGCGGTTTCCCGCTCATTTCGGCACATCCTTCCGACGCTTCGTGTTCGCATTGGGAGCTCCACTGAAGGCCCCAGCGGCACGGTTCACATGCGATTCCCCTCCGATTCGGGCACACCCATCACACGTTTCGTGGCCCTATTATTAGGGAGCTCCACCGCAAGCGATGCCCACAACGCGGCACTCACAACTAAATATGGTTGGGTCTTTCGCCAGGATATGTTTGGGACTGGTGGCCCCGCGCAGCAAGCAATATACGGGCACCCCCGCAGTCCCTTCACAAAACAGTGCAAAGTGCTCGCGCCTCCCGGAACATACCGTTGAAGGAAACAATTGTGCATCAAGAGTTGGGTGACCCTTTCGAATACCCCCCCGCACCCTTCCGGCCTTCATATTGAGCAGTTGATCCCGGATATGAGCGGCCGGAAACAAATTGAACCCAAGATCTCAATCGCAATGCATTCCAATATCAAGGCCAGGGGGGCAGGGGGGTCCTCTCCTGTACTGTTTCTCCCAGCCATCCCGTGGTGTGCGGGGTCCTCTTTTCGGAGAGTGGGCGCCGTCACCTCACCTCCTACCTCCCTCCTCCGCCCCCTCACTTCTTCCTGCCACCCTAGAGTAAGGGTGGCCCACCTCTTAGAACACGGACACTCGTTCCAAGTCAGCGTCGTACCCACCTCCGCCCCTGCCCTCCGCATGCGCCACACCCTCACACGCTTGGTGGCCCCATGGGGAGCTCCAGCTGAGGCCCCACGGGGGGGAGGGGAGGGCCGCATGCGGCCCCCCCAGCCACTTCGGCACACCCCTCGCACGCTTCGTGGCCCCAAGGCTTGGGGGGGCCCCAACCAAGGGCACCGCGTGCGGCCCCCTGGCCCCTGTCGGCGCACTTCTCACGCGCCTCGTGGCCCCACAGGGAGCCCCCAGTGGCACAGCTCGCATGCGTGCCGCACCCAGGCCCATTTCGGCACACCCCTCACACGCTTCGTGGCCCCATACGGAGCTCCACCAAAGGCCCCAGTGGCAGCGCCCGCATGCACCTCAGGCCCGTTACGGCACCCCTCACGCGTTTCGTCAGAGGGAGTTCCACCGAAGGCCCCAAGGACAGCACACGCATGCGCCCCCACGGGCACTTCCCGCGCACCCCTCACAGAGGCCCCAGTGGCACGGCCCGCATGCGTCCCCACGCCCATTTCCCGAACATTTTCCTTGGGTGGAGGGCAAAGGGTGAAATCTGAAATGCCGTTTCGATGGATTTTGGAGGCTTGAATCTGCAAAAGCCGAATCACAAGACGGATTGATTTTCGAGGTGCGAGAGCCCGTCTGGATTTCACTCTGAGTCCTCCACCCGAAGAACATGTTCAGATTTCTCATCCCCCCCCATGCGTCTCGTGGCCCCACGTGGACAAGGCGGCGACGGGTCGGCGACGGCGGCCACATAGCCGCCGGACCGACCCGCAGGCCCAGGTGTGGGCGGCGACGGGGCGGCGACGGCGGCCACACGGCCGCTCGAACGGCACACCGCCCCAGTTCGCTGGAAAGCAATTGAGAAACTCGAAGTGCAAGCATTCCGTCGGGCCTGTCCCTCTACAGGAAGAAGATTCAGAAAATAAGAAATAGTCTGGGGACGATTTTTCGACTATGTTTAGTCATTTTTAACATATGTTATGACTATTTTTATTGTTTCGTCCAGAATCCGCCTGTAGGGGGATACGCCCGACCTAATGCAAGCATTGCTAGGCTAGGGGAAGAAGGAACAGTTTTCACCCCCTCCCCGAAAGAGGAGGAGGGGGATGGAAGAGAAACCGCCTTAAACCACCTACGCCCTAAAGGGCTGGCGTGATTACATCCCAGCTACTGCCCGCACGCCATTTTACGCAGGGTATTTCATTGCGTCACCTCCCTCTTTTGGAAGCTTCCCCTCATGATCATGTTATCGACTATGGTACTCGTTATTGCTCGCTCGATCCTCCATCGACCTGTTGGGCGCATGCTCGACGCCCTCGCGGGCTACTTTGCTTGCCTGTTTATTCCGTTCGCCTCACTTCTCACTTGTTGTGCCCTTGTCGTATCGCCAAAGTCGGTCTCGCAATGTTGACGCATTGACGCTACAGCTCTGTTGCTTCAGTCCGTACAACGTGCAAAAGGAAGAGGGGGAGGAGGAGGAGGAGGAGGAGGAGGAGGAGGAGGAGGAGGAGGAGCAGCAGGAGGAAGGAGCATCTGGATGTTACCCTCACCGTCGAGTTCCGTGGAAGAGGAGGAGAAGCTGGAGAAAGAAGAAGAGGAGGGGCGCCGCGCCAGGAGACCCTCGGCAGCCCGTTCCGGGCGAGCCTGCCCCGCCGCGTCTCTGCTCCGTGCTGCTGCGTTCCGATATGACTTGCTGCTTTCTTCTGTCGCTCTCTCTCTCTCTCTCTCTGTCTCACACACCTGCGTATGTATTTACATGCATGTACATATACATATATATATAGATATAGGTATGGATGTCCCAAACATTGCTTGCACTTGCAGGTTCTTACATGTTGCTCTAGGGAGGAGCCGGGCTCCAGTGCCGCGTTCGCCGCCCTGTTGTTTCCGTCACCGCCCCGTCGCCGCCTCGTCGCCGCGCCGTCGCAGCCGCCCCGGTGCACCCCGCCCGTTGCAACTGGATTGCTTTGCACTGCTTTGCATGGCTGTCGCCCTGCTTTGCGCTGCTTTGCATCGCGCTGCATTGCATCGCATTGCTTTGCATTTCATTGCAGTCGCATCGCAATGCCACTGCGTTGCATTGCCTTGTGTTGTTGCGCACTGCTTCGTGTTGCCCTGTGTTGCTGTATACGCTGCTCCGCACTGCTTTTTGTATTGGTTTCGCATCGCTTTCGCATTGCTTTGCTTTTCTTTGAATTGCTTTGCACCGCGTTGCATTGCATTGCTTTGCGTTGCTTTGCATTGCATCGCTTTCAGCCACACATATTGCACCACATACGTAGACTGCACCACGTAGATTCTCCTTTCTACAAGATTAATAGATTCTACCCCCCTCCCCCCCCCCGGACTTATCGGCTCCCCTTGGGATAATATGATCTCATATATACATGCGTGTGTTCTGCACACTCGTCCATCCTAAATCTGAAATCATACCATCCCAGCCAAACCGGGTTCCCCCCCCCTGAGGTTCCCTTGTTAAAAAACACTATGCGGTGACACTTTTTGTTCTAACATAACACTGTTTCACTAATCCCTTGCAAAAAATGAGACGAAGTGCACACGCGCGCGTCGTCGCGCGCATGCCGAAATCCTTCAAAAACCTTCGGTGCGGGAGGGATTTCGCAATCGAGTTTCCAAACAACATACAAAAAACACAGGGTTTCGCAACACAGAGTTGCTAAAAGAGCTTCCGCGAAAGCTCTTGCGAAATCTTCAGAAAACCAGAGATTTTTCAAGATTTTCACAAAATGCTACCAAACGGGCTTCGCGCGCGCTCATGTCGAAATCTGTTGGACGCCCTTGCGCGTGTGCCGTCGCGAGAATCCCCTGCAAAAAACGGGACGAAGTGCAGGCGCGCGCGTCGTCGCGCGCGTATGCCAAAAACCTTCAAAACCCATCGGTTCCGGAAGGATTTCAAAATCGTGTGTCCAAAAAACCCACAAAAACACAACACAAGGTTTCGCAACACGGATTTTCAACCAAAGCGTGCGCGCGCGCTCTTGCGTCGTCGTCGTCGTCGTCGTCGCCATCCTCCCTCCTCCCGCATCGTTGTCGTCGTCGTCGTCGCCTACGTCGTCCTCTGTCTTTCCTCGTGTTCGTCGTCGTCGTCCTCTTTGGCGTCGTGGTCGTTTCCGTCGTCGTTGTCGCCGTGGTCGTCCTTCCTCCTCCTCCCTCGTCGTCGTCGTCGTCCGTCGTCGGCGTCTCGTCGTCGTCCCTCCTATTTCGTCGTCGTCGTCGTCGTCGTCGTCGTCGTTGTCGTCGTCGTCGTCTTCCCTCCTCCCTCGTCGTTGCCGTCGTCGGCGTCGCCGTCCTTCCTCCTTCTTCGTCGTTCGCGTCGTCGCCGTCCTCCCTCCTCCCTCGTCGTTGTCGTCGTTGTCGCCGTCGTCGTCCTCCCTCCTTCCTCGTTGTCTTCGTTGGCGACGTCGTCGTCGTCGTCGTCGTCGGCGTCGGCGTCGGCGTCGTTGTCGTCTTCGTCGTCGTCGACGTCGGCGTCGTCGTCGTCGCCGCCGTCGTCGTCGTCGTCGTCGTCGTCGTCGTCGTCGTCGTTGACGTCGTCGTCGTCGTCGTGTCGTCGTTATCGTCGTCGTCGGCGTCGTCATCGTCGTCGTCGTTGTCATCGTCGTCGTCGTCGGCGTCGGTGTCGTCGTCGTCGTCGGTGTCGTCGTCGTCGTCGTCGTTGTCGGCGTCGTCGAAGTCGTTGGAGACGTCGTCGGTGTCGTCATGGGCTTCATCGGGCCACCCTGCCTCCAACCGCGGTCTCCCTGAACGACCGGGTCAGGATTTGGCCATGGGGCTCTCTTAGGGCCATTTTGGACTCCTGTTGTGCCGTTTTGGGGCTCTCTTGGAATGCCTGGAAGCCCTTTCGGATGGTTAGGGGGCGATTTTGGAGCCTCCCAGGCGGCTTCGGACGCCCAGAAGACCGCCATCTTGGAGTGTCGGGAAGCCGAAAAGAGGAGACCCAAAATTCACCAAAAAACTATAGAAAATCAATGATTTTTGCCTCTTGGGGCCTTCTTGGGAGTGCTCTTGGAGGCCTCTTGGGACGTTTTGGAGCGATCTTTGGGGGTATGACAGCTTCTTGGGGGTCGTCGTGGACCGTATTGGGGCTCGCTGGGGTCGTTTCGAGAGCGCGCCGAAACGCCTGGAACCTGTCTGGGGCCGTCTTCTGGCATTCGTGAGGCTCTCCCGGGTTGTTTGAGAGGGTTGCCCAGAGGCCCAGTGAGGGCCAAATTGGTTAGGGGGTGGGGGGCTTTTTCCGGCGTCCCCAGCCCTATCAAAATATACGAAAAGGAATATGAGCATACCTCTCTCTCTCTCTCTCTCGTGCCCCCCTCCTCGATATCCGGTCTCTGCCAGAAAATCATGAATTTTCGATCCCGCCCTTCTGCGCACATCCGAGCTGGGGTCGATCGTGAGGGCCCTGAGGCCCGAGACGAGGCAAGCATGCACGTGCAGGGTCTCTTTCTCTCTCTCTCTCTCTCTCTCTATCTCTCCCCCCCTCTCTCCCTCTCCCTCTCCCTCCCTCACTCTTTCCCTCTCCCTCTTTCTCCCTTTCCCTCCCTCTCGCTTCCTCTCTCTCCCTCTCCCTCGTCGCCGCCGCTGCCGCCCGCGTCGTCAGGCGCTGTCCGCGATGATTTACCTGGACGCCGCCGAGCCCCACGTCGAGGTCAGACTGACGAGCGCGCGCGCCCGCGAGAGGGCCCTGGGCTCTCCCGATGTGCCCGCTGGGACGGCGCGGCCTCCCAGCAGTCGCCCACATTTTTCCATTTTTTTCTCCAGGCTGCTGTGCCTCTTTCCCCCCTCCCTTGCATTCTCCACTCCCCTCCTCCATCCCTCCTCCCCCCAAGAGGCCAACAACAAAAGCAGCCCCTGAGTGTCCGACGTGCAGGGGAGGGCACGTCCAGAACGGAGCCCTGACCTCGATTTGGGAGCGCGTGGACCTTACGGGCCTTCCCCCCCCACCTGTCCCGCGCGCATCCCTCTCTCCCTTCCCCATCGCTCCTACCTGTCCCTCCCCCTCTCCTCTCCGCTTTCCTTGCCGCCAGACGTTCCTCTATCTCACGCCCCCCCCCCCCAAAGTCCCTCGGCTGGCCCGCTTGGGGATCTCTCCTACGGTCGGGCCGAGGTATAAGATCGAGGTCGGTTCGGGAAGGGTATGCAATGTTCTTCGTGTTTGTTGGGTGTTTTTCGTGTTGTTGGATGTTTGTTGGATGCTCTTCGTGCTTGTTGCATGTTTGCTGTATTTCTCCTGCTTCCCTCTTCTCGCGCTCCTCCACACCTTTCGCGCCCCCGTCCCCCTCCGCACGCTCCCTTCCCTCCCTCTCGCGCTCCCGGCTCCCCCCCCCCCCCCTCCTGCTCACGCGCTTCCCCCACCCCTCCCTCTGGCGCTCACTCCCCTCTCTCCGTCATCTCGCCCCCTGCCCCGCCCAGGCTCGCAGGGGAAGGCACCCCACGCTTCCTGTCCTGCTCCCACTCCCTCGAGCATGCCTGCCCCCCCCAAACCCCCGCTCCGCCTTCCCGTCTGCCCCTCCTGCCCCTGCCCCCCCTTGCTTCTATTGTGCTTCGTCTCCCCCCCACCCGGGCCCGCTCTGGAGCGGGGGCCTCCTTCCAGCCTCGCGGCGATGGCCAGCGGCTCTCTGGCGGCCGGCGAGTCCCGGGGACTTCGGTGGCGGGCACGCGACAAATGGCGGCCGTCTGCGGTCATGCGTCGTCCGTCGCCCGCCGTCCACCGTCAGTCGCCGTCGGTCGACCTGGGTCGCCGTTGTCGTCGTCGTCATCTTCTTCGCGGCCGCTGTCGTCGTCGTCGCCGTCGTCGTCGTTGCCGTGGTCGTCGTCCTCCTCGTTCGACCTGGGTCGTCGTCGTCGGCGTCGGCGTCGTCGTCTTCGTCGATGCCATCGTCGCCGCCGTCGCCGCTGCCGTCATCGTCGTCGTCGTCGTCATAAGCCTCATCCTTCTCCTCTTCCTCCTCCTCCTCCTCCTCCTCCTGCTCTTTGTTATTGTTCTTCCTCTGTCACCCTTCATTCTTCCTGCTTCCTCCCGCATCCTCGTTTCCCCCTTTCCCTCCTGCCCCTCTGCCGCCTCATCCTCCCTCCTGTTCGTTCCCAGAGGATCGAGAACCTCCAATAATGAGGCTCGACTTTCAGGCTGGGTGCCTCTTTGCATCCTGAAAGTTCCTCCTGAATGGAGGCTCGACCTCCGAAATGGATGATTTCGATCTTCTGGGTCCTTCTCGAACTTCTCCGCCCCCCCTCCCCCTCCCCTTCCTCCCCCCTCCTCCATCTGTTCTCCGCGCGCGCGGAAGCGCGCAGCCGACGACGACGTCTGACGACGACTGAGGACCACCGACGACGACCGACGATGACTACTGACGACTACGAACGTCGACTGACGACCACCGCGACGACGGCTGACGACGACGACTGACGGCAATCACGACGGCGACGATGACGACGATTACGACGACGACGACGACGACGACGACGACGACGACGACGACGGCGACGACGACGACGACGGCGACGACGCAGGCACTCCGCAGTCCCAGAGGCCCCGCAGGCCCCGAGGGGGCCCAGAAGAGAACTCGGCAGCCTCCATCTCCCTCGAGTCCTCGAGACCTCGAGGCCACGATGCAGCAGAGTGGAAACCCATGCCAAGAAACACCCTGCTTGCCTCCAGGACGCCCTGGGTTTCTTGGGTTTCGATGGTTCTGCCATGGAAGCCGTGAAGTTCCCACACCAATCACCAAAGATCAATGGACGTCCTTGGGTCTCAGGGTTGGGGTTCCTGTGGCAGGTTTCTTGCGGTCGAGCTCCTACTGCAGGCGCACCCAGTAGGGAGTCCGCCCGCCCGCCAGCAGGTGTCCCGCGGAAAGCTGTTGCCCCCCAGGCACCTTGGGATCCGGCAGCACAAAATGGGGATGTGGGAGAAGCTGTTTTTTCCATGTTCGTCCTCAAGCATGAAGGTGTTGTTCAAGACATCCTCAGAAAATTGAGATGTTGAGCGCGGGCGTTGGATATCGAGCTTGGTGTGGCGGGGCGTTTCGCTGTGCAGACATGCTCAGGAACACTGTGAGGTCAAGTGAGCTCCCGAATTCGACGTGCCTTGAAGAGCTTGGTCCTCGTCTGAGACATCCTCACACGTGGAGACGTCGCCAGAGGAGTCTGACGGCAGATGATTTGCCTAAAGTTCCTTGCCGGGTTCGTGGTCCCCTCAAGTGTGGATGCAGGATTCCTGGAGTCGGCTATTTCTCTCTGGACCTCTAGGCCGCGCTGCCGCGAACGTCGACGACGACGACGACGGCGACGGCGGCGATGACGACGGCGGCGATGACAACGACGACGACGACGACGACGACGACGACGACGACGACGACGACGACGACGACGACGACGACGACGACGACGACGACGACGACGACGACGGCTCGGCCGTGCGGCAGCCGCGCGCGGCCTCGGCGCGCAGGCCGGCCCGCATGGCGGGCGCTGCGGCGGCCCCGGCGGCATGACGTCTCAGGGCAAGTTCGTGAAGGCGGCGCGCGGGTCGTGGGGGGCGTCCGTCTCAAACAGTGGCGAAGCGTCCCAGCTCGCTTATAGGCCTACCACAGAATATTGTAAGAACCTTTTGTGGTTTGCACGAAATGCTCTTAGAACATTTCTGGCTGAGACAGTCGTGGTTTAACCCATAGGGCTTATGTTCTAAGAACATCGTTTTCGTTCTTAGAACATTTTTGGTTTCTAAGAACATACCGTGGTAGGCCTATAGGAATGGCGGGACGGTCGGTCCCTGCTCAACCGTCGTCGTCGCGCTCAAGAGCGCGTGGGTTGTGCGCGCCGGAGGAGGGGTCGAGGGGGACAGAAGGGAACGGGGAGTGGGGAGGGGGCGAGGAAGGAGAGGAGGGGGAGGGGGAGGAGGAGGAGGAGGAGGCGGAGGAGGTGGAGGAGGAGGAGGAGGAGGAGAAGGAGGAGGAGGAGAAGGAGGAGGGAGGAGGAGGAGAGGAAGAGGAGGAGGAGGAGGAGGGGGAGGAGGAGGAGGAGGAGGAGGAGGAGGAGGAGGAGGAGGAGGTGGAGCTGGAGGATGAGGCGTGCCAGTGCAAACCCAAGACTCATCAACGATGTTGGAATTTACCCTCCCTCCAAGCTCCTTCTGTACAGGCCCCTACAAGGGTTGACCTCCACTGAGGGAAGTGCCCCGTTGGGGGGCAGCCGTCTGTTAATCCTGACGCGTGCGAGAACATCGTCCTCAGGATTTCAACGCCACGAGTCAACCTGGCTATTGCGTCTTGACCATTCTGAACCGCCATTCCTGGGACTTCACCACCGCGAATCAACGTAACTGTTGCGCCCTGACAATCATGAGTCGCACCAACGCACCATCCCTGATACGCTAACCATCAGAACCAGTAAAACGTTTTCAAAACATTGAAACGAATGCGAGCCGCGCTAATGCGAGAGCCATAGTTTGAAGACCAGCCGCCCTCAACCCGTGAACCAGTTCGAAAGTTTTACAACGAATGCGCGCGGCGCTAAGGCGAGAGCTACATTCTGAAAAAACGCCCTCAATCCATGAACGTCTTGCAAGTTGTTCAAGCGAATGTGCGCGGCGCTGAGGCGAGAGCCACACTTTGAAAACCACCCGCCCCTCATCTTTGAAATTGTTGCTAGTTGTTCAGGCTGAGGACTCACAGATGGTGAGGAAGTCGCAGGCGAAACGCCCACCCCACCCCGCTCTTCCGATTGGCTTCGGGGTGCCACAGGGAGGAGTTATATCACCTGGTCTACTAAGCCTCCACGCCACCCAGTTTCTGGGCGGGGCGCCGTCGCCGAATCCGTCTTTTGCAAAGTGCACCTAATGTTCGGGACCGCCGCCGCCGCCGCGAATTTGCATCGGTTGTTTGTCAGACTGCCTTCAGCCCACCCCGCTACCGCGCCTGGGCCGTGGGCCAGAGGCCTCGTCGCGGTTGCGCGTTTGCTCCCTTCGAAACAGAATTATGTTGTGCAATTCGTCGCGGTTGCGCGGTTGTTCATTTTGTGTAGGCGTTTCGGGCCTGGGGGGGTTCAGAAGAACTATGTTGTGTAATTCGTCGCGGTGGCATGGAGAGTTCGGGCCTAGGGGGGTTAAACGACGGCGAAGCGTGATATTTCCAGACATTTCTTGGACATGTTTTGTTACTTTTGTTTTCGGTGCGCGTTCGTGGGTTGAAGGTTTCGCTCGATTTTGGAAGCGGTTGCGGGCGCTTTCGGATAAGAGAACGGAGGTATTTTTGAATTGGGCTGCGGCGTCGGACTCCGGCTCGTATTTCGCAGCCCGACGATCTTCAAATCAAAATACATGTGGCAAAAATGTACGCACGCATGCGCGCGAGTTAAGCACGTCTACATACATTATCTACACCGATATCTTTCCATGCTCATGCCACGTAGTACATATAGCATGCGCAGAGTCCGCCGCCCTCGTCTTCATATTGTCGGTTTGGCTTTTGCGCGCGGCCGCCGCCAATTTTTTGTAACACTTACTTAGGGTCCGGGGCATTGGCCGCCAGATTTGGGGCCCTTCCTGCATTGTGTTTTTTGTTTTTTTCGTCGCCGCCGTGGGAATTCTGGTGAATTCTTTTTCTCGAGTGTCGACCTGGTGATGGAGTTATTCATAAGGAACAGGAGCGGAGGAGGGGGATGGGGAGAGGGGGAGCAGGAGGAGGACCAGTATGAACTCCAGGCGCATCAACTATGTTGCAATAAACCCTCTCTCTAAGTTACCTCTGCGTCGGCCCGTATAAGATTTTCCTTCCATTTTTGAAAGCGCCCCATTTGAAGGCAGCCGTGTGACTTTTTAATCGTGCCACAACACAATTCCTGGGACCTCAGCGCCGCGAATCAGCGTGACTGTTGCGTCCTGCCAATTCTCACTAAGTCTTGCCAGCCCACCATCCGTGGGATCTCAGCGCCGCGAATCAACGTGACTGTTGCGCCTTGACAGTCCTAACAAGATTTTGCTAGAACGCCAGCCGTGGTATTTCAACGCCGCGAATCAACGTGACTGTTGCGTCCCGAGAACCCTAAATTGCACGGAGACAATTTCCTTGGAATTTCAACCATGCGATTCCGTGAAACCGTGAAGCTGTTGCAAGTTTTCAAGAGAAATGCACGCGGCGCTGAGGCGAGAGCCACATCTTCAAAGGGACGCACCCTCCACCCGTGAAGCTCTTGCATGCAAACTTCTAAGTACGTGGCGCTAAAGCGGAAACCACATTTTGAAAACGGTCCATCCTCCATTTGTGAAACTGCTGCAGTCTTCAAGCTAGTCCCTGGCCCGAAGGAGCCAGGGAGGCAGAGAGTTACCAGCCTGGAACATATCCCTATCCCTATGCTGGGCGCCTCCTCATCACGATGCCAACCTTAGGGATTCCCTTATTTTTTGAAACGGTCCATCCTCCATTTGTGGAACTCCACGACCATAAATGGTGAGGAAGTCTTAGGCGAAACGCCCGGCCCGCCCTACGCACACGTCTGGAGGTGCGACAGGGAGGAGTTGTTGCGAACGCCTGACGGCCGGTGCCGTTGACCTTGAACGGGGGCGGCGACGACAGCGACGTCGGCAACAATGAAACATATTCAAAACTTTTGGAAAATCATTGTTTCCTTTCGCTTCGCGGGGTGCACGTCTGGAGCGCGTAAAGACTGGGCGTTGGGTGGTTTGCCTTGCTCGTCTGCCGCGTAGTTCTGCCGTGCCGTTCTGCCCGCCCCAGGGCACTGCCAGTGCCACGGGGGGCGGATGCGCCCCCCCCCCCCTTTCAGCTCCGGGACGAGCGTGCGAATGTAAGGGCGATTGGCATTCACCGCGTGTCAGCACAAGGCAGCGCCAAGTTCAAATTTCGATGGGCAAAACAACAACGCGTCATTTGTATACAATTCCGCGGGAGTCTTGGTGGTTTGTTGTGGCCGTTTGGAGGTTTCTTTGGGGCCTCTTGGAGGCATATTGGGGGCCATTGCGGGTTGCTTCCTCTTTGGGCCTTCTGGGGCTTTTGGAAGGCGTCGTGGGCCGTCTTGGTGCGCCTTGGCGCCGTCTGGCTCCTTCGGGGGCCGTCTTCGGGGCCTCTCGCAGCCGCCTTGGGGCTTTCATTTTGGAGATTGCTTTGTCCGTCATGTGCCCCCGAGGGTCGAAAAAAGGCGAGAACGCGAAAATCTTGTTAAACCCATAGTGCAATTCATGTTTCTTGCCTCCAGTGGCTCTCTTGGGGGTCCTCTGGGGGCCATCTTGGGCCGTCCTAGGGGCCTCTGAGGCCCCCGCGGGGCCGTCTTGGGACCGTCTTGGAGCCGTCTTGAGGCCTTTTTGAGCCGTCTTGAGGCCCTTTTGGACCTCCAAGAGGGCCAAAAGGCTCGAATCATAGATTTCCTGCAGATTTTGGTCGGTTTTTGAGCCCCAGAATGGGTGGACCATCTTTGGTCGACGGATGTGGCGCGACCGCTGGGGGAGGCAAGGGAGGGAGACATCTGAATACAAAATCATTCAAGATTTAAGTACTCATGCAATACTCTGGACACGTTGCATTAAGGCGTTCGCTGAATAACGCTGCCGCTCAGCAAGTCGCCTCCGGACGTGGATTCCTCTCGCTTCGCGGGTTGCACGTCTGGAGCACGTAAAGGCTGGGCGTTCGGTGGTTTGGCCTGCTGGTCTGCCGCGCTGGTCTGCCGTCTTGTTCTGCCCGCCCCTGGGCGTTGCCAGCGCCACAGATGCAGATGTGGTGTACACACGCACTGTGGTGTGCACGCGCTGCTTCGTGCGCGCGTGCGCAACGTCCGCCGTTTGTGGCTACAGCAATCCCCTACAATGCGCCGACCCATACCCAGCAGACCCACATCTACATGCTAATGCTAACCCCTACGTGTTCATAGGTTTTCCCAGACGCGAGCGTATTGCGGTTATCGCATGCACGTGGCCTCGCTCGCAGGCCGTGTATGGTGCCCACAGACACATTGCCTGTGCTCGCAGGCTTTGCGCAGCTCGCAATCGTTGTTGCAAGCATTTCGGCAATTCTAGCAACGTCGCAGCAATTGCATCGCAGGTGTTGTTGTGGTATGTTGTAGTGCTTGCAGGCGTAGCGCGGTGCTGGCGGACATGCTCCGGCGCACCCTGCGCCCTCGTCTTCATCAGCTTCGTCACTATCATCATAATCATCATCAGCAGCAGCATCATCATCACCATCAACAGCGGCATCAGCATCATCATCATCAACATCAGCATCGTCATCATCATCATCATCATCATCATCAGCAGCGTCATCATGACCAGCACCATTATCAGCATCATCAACACTATCATCATACGAACAATAAATCAGCATCATCTACATCAGCAGCATCATCAGCATCGTCATCTGCATCAGCACCATCATCGTTTTCAGCATCGCCATCTTCATCATCAACATCAGCATCATCATCAACACCAATATCATCATCATCATGTTCAGTTTCATTATCATCTTCATATTTGTCGTCATAGTCATCCTCATATTGCTATTAGTCTTCATCTTCATCTCCATCACTATCTCCGTCTCAACCATCATCACAACCATCATCAGCATCAGCATCAGCATCAGCATCATCGTCATCATCATCATCACTATCATCATCATCATCATCATCATCATCATCATCATCATCATCATCATCATCATCATCATCATCATCACTATCATCATCATCATCATCATCATCATCATCATCATCATCCTCAGTCGTCCTTCCTCTGCGGCGGCCTGCCCCCCCAGTCGGCAGGTGAGGGAGATCGTCCCCGGGCGTTCGCACATCAACACGATCGTCAAGGCCCGGGGGCCGGGGCCGGACGGGGCCGGGACGAGGTCAGGTTCGTCCCAGAGCGTGCCGGGACGCTCTCAGAGCGTTCCGGAACGCTCTGAGAAGGCCGCGGCGCCCGATGCATTCCCCAGAGCCGCTGGATCTCAGAGACTCTCGATTGATCCTCACCTCCGAGTGTACCCTCGTCCTGGCCTCGTCTCTCGGGGGGCGCTCCTCCGATGATGGCTGGTCGAGCGCGGCCGCGCGGTGCGACGGACCGTCCGCGCTGCTCTCTCTTTCTCCCTCTCTCTCTATCTCTTCACAGAGGGAAGGCGAGGAGGATTAGAACAAAAAGTCACACAGGCACAAATAAACGTCGATCCCCCCAAAAATATTGGAAAATATGTGAAGTGGGGGGAAGACGAAACTCGAGAAAATACGGAGACATATAGGTAATATTGGGATTTGTGTCTATTTGTTTGTGTGTCCCTGGGCCCCTTCAGAGGAGGGGATGAGGAGGAGGAGGAGGAGGAGGAGGCGGAGGAGGAGGAGGAGGAGGAGGAGGAGAAGAGACCGAGGAGAAGGAGGAGGAGGAGGAGGAGGAATAAGAGCAGGGGCAGGGAGGAGGGGGAGGCCGCGGCGGCGGCGAAGGAGGAGGATGAGGAGGGAGGACGATGGGGGACCATCATAACGAAGAGGGCAAAGAGTAGGACGGGGGTGGGGGCGAGGAGGAGGAAGGGGGGGGGACCAGGAAAACTAAGGAGGATGATGATGATGAGGAGGAGGAGGAGGATGAGGAGAAGGAGCAGGAGCAGGAGAAGGAAAAGGAGTGGGAGGGAGGTAGGGAAGAGAAGGGAGCGCGGTGCAAGATGAGGTGTCGGAGGAGAAGACGGAGGAGAACGCGGAGGAGGCCGAGGGGCTCTTCGGCTATATCGGATCGCTGCGCTCACTCCGCCAGTCTAAATTGTCATCATTGTTGGCATTTGGTTGCGCTGGGAAGTTCCATGGGGGAGAGGGTGAGACCCAGATGTGCCAGACATCGGAATGCAAAGCGGCGAGCGATGAGTCGATTGAGCCTGCTCAAATCGTCAAGTTGCAGCCCTGTTGGAAGGCTCGTTCAAGTTCTTCACCGGAGCCCGCAATTACCAGAAGGGAATAATCTGTAGATGCAACACAGTGACATCCCAGCGCCTCTTCGCGGTTTCTGGGAGCCGCCTGGGGGGCAGTGAATAGGATTTGGGCGCCTCCAAGGGGCCTCCTGGGGCCTACTCGGTTTCTGAGCGTTCCCGTCGTTTTGTTGGTGGAGTGTCTTCCGTCCTCTTTCTATGGCACTCTCTCGTTCTCTCGCTCTCTCTCTCTTTCTCTTCCTCTTTCTCGCACTTTTTGCTCATCTCTCTCTGTGTCGATCTCTCGCCTCTCTATCGTTCGAGATTTTTGTTTGTTGATCGATTTCAGTTCTCTGAAGGAGAGAGACAGAGAGAGAAAGAGAGAGCACGAGAGAAAGAGAGAGGAAAACAGAGAGAGAGAGAGAACCAAAAAAAAGAGAACAGCCAATCCCTCCTTTCCATTTCCTTCTCTGCGCGTGTACGTGGAGGGTGGGAGGGTCACTGCGTG
>CAUYUJ010015947.1:235000-252500 GCA_963575745.1 Prorocentrum cordatum
GTGGGATGAGGGGGATATGAAGACGAGAGGACGAGGAGGAGGAGGCAAAGGAGGAGGAGGAAGAAGAAGAGGAGGAGGAGAAGGAGGAGGAAAAGGATGAAAAAGAGAAGGAGGAGGAAGATGCGGAGGAGCAGTGTAAACCCAAGGCGCACCAACGATGTTGCAATGAGCCATCCCTCCAAGTTCCTTCTGCACAGGTCTTTACAAGGATTTGCTTCGCTGCGGGAAGTGCGGCGTTGGAAGGCAACCGTCTGAACATCACCAACCGTGCCAAAACACAATTCCTAGGATTCCAACGCCACGAATCAATTTTCACTGTTGCGTCCTGCCGATCTGAATCGCGCCAGAACGCCATTCCTGGGACTTGAGCACAGCGAACTAACGATATTGTGGCGCCCTGACAGTCCCAACGCGTGCCCAAACACCATATCCATGACGCCAGCCATAATAATCTTGGAGCTGCTATAAACTTTTGAGACGAGTGCGCGCGGTGCTAAGGCGAGAGCCACACTTTGAAAAGGAGCTGCCCTCCATCCGTGAAGCCCTAGCAGCATGTTAGAACGAATGTGCGCGGCGCTAAGGCGAGAGCCACATGTTGAAAAAGGAACCGCCCTCCATCCGTGAAACCCTTGCAAATTTTGAAGACAAATGTGCGCTGCGCTACTGCTAGAGTCACAATTTGAAAACGGCCCGCCCTCCATCTTTGAAAGTGTTGCAAAGTGGAAACTTCAGGATCATATGCTGTGGGGAAGTCTGATGCGAAACGCCCGGCCCGCCCTACGGACACGCCTCGGGGTACGACAGGGTGGAGTCAGTTGTAAGGTAAATGCATGTATGGGGAGGTAAAGGTGAAGGTGGATGCGGATGTGGATTAGGAGGAGGAGGAGGAGGAGGAGGAGGAGGAGGAGGAGGAGGAGGAGGAGAGGAGGAGGAGGAGGAGGAGGAGGAGGAGGAGGAGGAGGAGGAGGAGGAGGAGGAGGAGGAGGAGGAGGAGGAGAGGAGGAGGAGGAGAGGGAGGAGGGAGGAGAGAGGGAGGGAGGGAGGGGGAGAGAGGAGGGGGAGAGGGGAGGGATCAGGAGGGAGGGGCGAGGGGAGAGGGCGGAAAGAGGACGATGATGATGAGGAGGAGGAGGAAGAGGAGGACGAGGAGGACGAGGAGGAGTAGGAGGAGGGAGGAGGGAGGAGGGAGGAGGTAGGAGGCAGGAGGAGGAGGATGATGATGATGAGGAGGAGGAGGAGGAGGAGGAGGAGGAGGAGGAGGAGTAGAAGGTGGAGGAGGAGAAGGTGGATGAGGAGGGGTGGGAGATGGGGAGGGGATGAGGAGTGCTTGGACGCAGGGCCTTCGGGCCAGAGGACGGGGTTACGCTCTGTTTCCGCTCCTGGCCCCCCCGCCCTGACCTCGGCTCTCTCATGTTTCCGCTGGCGGACTTGGCCACTGCTCCCCTGCCGCGAGAGTCGGGGGGCATTTCGAGCTCCTGTTCCGCCGCCCCTCTTGTGTCGTTCTCGTCGTCATCCTCGTCCCCTTTATCCTCGTCCTCAACGTCATCGTCATCGTCATCGTCATCGCCGTTTTCGTTTTCGTCCTCGCCGTGCTGTCGTTGCATGCGCCCTCGTCGTTCTCGTCGTCGTATGTGTAGCCGTCTTCGCATTCGCATTCGCATTTGCATTCGCATTCGTATTTGTATTCGTATTCGTATTCGTCGTCGTCCCCGTCAGCACCTGGCCCATCATCGCTGGCGCCGTGTTCCCGTCTCGAGTGTACCTAAACGGTGTGGTGACCACACCGCGTGGTGAAGCAGTGTCGGTCGGCGGCGAGCGAGGTGGGGAAGTGAGACGGGGCGGGCCTTCCCGGCCTTCCGAGACGTTTTTTAAGCCTTCCCCGAAGGCACAGAAAACCTTTCAACGGGGACCTCCTGAGATTTAGCCGCCTTCTGAGAATCAGCGGGGATTCGGGGTCACAGCACTCAGCACAGTTTTGGGACTCGGGTCGTTCTCCGAGGCTGTCTCGGGCGTCTGTCGTTGGCGAGACCCGGGGAGAAATGAGAAGGGGCGGGCCTTCTCAGACAGAAGGCTCGGACGCCCCCCGGCCTTCAGAAGTTTCTCAGCCTTCCCCGAAGACGCAGAGAACCTCTCAGAATGCGCGAGGGCTTCTGAGAAGCCCCGCCGCCTTCTGAGAAGGCCTTCTCCTTCCCGCTTCCCCCCTCGCTGGCCGCCGACAAACGGTATGCTGACCACACCGCGTGGTGACCACACCGCCGAGGATGTCTCGGGCGTCTGGGGCCACCGAGATCCCGAGACCGTGCGGTGACGGACCGCGCGGCGAGGTCTCTCGGGATCTCGGGGTCCCCGCGCGGCCCGTCACCACAGAGGAGGAGGAGGAGGATGAGGAGGACATAAGAGGAGGAGGAGGAGGAGGAGGAGGAGGAGGAGGAGGAGGAGGATGAGGAGGAGGAGGGAGGAGGAGGAGGAGGAGGGAGGAGGAGAGGAGGAGTAGGAGTAGGAGGAGGAGGAGGGAGGAGGAGGAGGAGGAGGAGGAGGAGGGAAGGAGGAAGAGGAGGAGGAGGAGGAGGAAGAGGAGGAGGAGGAGGATGGGATGATGATGATGATGATGATGATGATGATGATGATGATGATGATGATGATGATGATGATGATGATGATGATGATGATGATGATTGATGATGATGCTGCTGCTGCTGCTGATGATGATGATGATGATGATGATGATGATGATGGTGGTGGTGGTGATGATGATGATGATGATGATGGTGGTGATGGTGATGGTGATGGTGATGGTGATGGTGATGGTGATGATGCTGATGATGATGATGATGATGATGATGATGATGATGATGATGATGATGATGATGATGATGATGATGATGATGGTGATGGTGGCGGTGGTGGTGATGATGATGAGGAGGAGGAGGAGGAGGAGGAGGAGGAGGGAGGAGGGAGGATGGAGGAGGTAGGAGGCAGGAGGAGGAGGAGGAGGAGGAGGAGGAGAACCCTCGATTCTGTTCCTGGTGTCCCCGGTGCCTCCGAGGCATCGGGCAGGACAGTGCGGACGCCCTTCGCCGTTTTCGGCCTTCGTGCGGTTTCCTCGCCAGACCCCGTGGCCGTCAAGAGATACCTCGCGATGAAGAGCCAGCCAGTGCGAGAGGGACGGACTTCTGGCGACCTGCTTGGCTCCAGATCTGCCCTGCTTTGGGAGATTTTGGAAGTGGGGCGGACATCTCCGCCCTACTTTTCCAGCTCCTGTGATGCCGATTTCCGCCCCGCTTTGCCATCTCTGTTTCCGCCCTGATGTCCGCCCTACTCAGTGGAAAGAGTTATGGGAATGTCCACACATATACGGAGTGTTCCAACAAGTTGCGCGGGGCTTCACACAATTGTGGACGTTTCAAACAAGTCGGGCGGATGATGTCCGCCTTGCTCTGCGAGGCGGGAATGCCCGCCCTCACATTTTCGTTGCATCCTACGGGATGTATTTCCGACACATCTTGAAGGAGGGAAAGCAACCAAAGCGCGGCGGATCCAGCGTCAGGGAAGGCGGCGGCGGATCCCTGGGGCCCGCGGCAGTTCCCGCCGGGGTCTCGTGCGGAGGGCGTTCCAGGAAGGGCCGCGCGTTCCAGGGGTCGAGCCGGCGGAGGGCGGTGGAAAGGTAGCGCGTGGCGGCTCCGCTGAAGGGCTGGCGGAAGGTACAGGTGTCGGAAACAATGGAGCAACACGCATGCAGGGCTTATGGTCCTCACTCCCCCCCTCCCCTCAAGTGCAATGTCGGTTTCGGATCTTCCGATTTTTGGCCCCCGAGTGGTCTTCAAGGAGCGTGCCAACTTTGAATTGTGGGGGAGGGGGGAAGTGTTGCTCAATATCTTCCCTCAACCGTAGCTCTTCAGAACCCCCCCCCGCCTCCAACAGCTGGAATCTGATTATCTCTGCGGCGACCTGATGGACGAACTGGTGCCCCACCAATCGTGGAAAAGATGTGTTTCTCCACGGCACCTGCCGCACAACGACGACGACGACGACCACGACCACGACCGCGACCACGACCACGACCACGACTACCACGATACGACTACGGCTACGATTGCGACCACAACCGCGAGTCGTGAGCGACCACGACTACTTTTACGACTACGACTACGAGTACGAGTACGGCTACGAGTACAACTAAGAGGAGGAGGAGGAGGAGGAGGAGGAGGAGGAGGGAGGAGGTAGGAGGCAGGAGGAGGAGGAGGAGGAGGAGGAGGGTGTCCGCAGCCATTTTGGCTCAAGCCATTTGGGCTCAAGTTGCCATCTTCTGTGGTGCAGAGACCCGCGCCTTTTTGCAGACTCGGCCCGCGACACAAAGGGTCTGCACCTTGGCTCCCATTTGTGGCGGTGAGCTCCCGGGGGAGCACCTTCCTGCTGACGGCCTATCCGTCTTTCTTCTCGTCCCCGCCCTCTCACAGATGAGAGCGGCCGCACATGATAATGGTACGGCGACCCTTTCTGATGAAGATGGCCACCCTCTCCCTCATCCTAAAGTTGCTCGTGCTGGTGATCCCGATGCTGATCTTCGGGCCCATGTTGATTCGACCAAATCTGAGATGCTTGCCCAGCTGGCCAAGATCCAGAAAAAGCATGTCCCACTTCGCCCATACCATCACGTCCCACACCGCGTCCATCTAGAACCAGCTGGAAGCCCGCGTCGCCGACATCGACAAGCGTGTGCTCAGGGCGCAGAAATCGACCCAGCACATGTCTCAGCAAATTAATATTCTCAAAAAATACTTATCGGCTGTTCAAGCTGAACTTGTCGAACATGCCGTGCCAGAACCCCCTCGTTTCAATCGAGAAACCAACCCTTATCCGGGTCATTCGAGCGCAGGCGATGGTTACAACAGAAAAGACTGGTCAGGCTATTCTTTGTGGGTTCAGACTTGTAGCGTTGGTGCCGACGACTACGAAATTCAAGGGGACCAGGCGGGACGCAGATTTACTCTTGCCTTCAACGGGGCTCGTGGATTTGCTGCGCGTCGTGCCGCGCAGTGCCTCCCCCATCTCAAGCGCGACGACGGCTCCTACTGGAAGTTCGAGGCCCAATCGCCCGACGGCGTCCCCACAGCCTTGTTCATGTCTTCTGATAAGAACGAGTCTCAGATCAAGGAAGAGCTCTATACGAAGCCCCCCCGTAAAGTCATCACGGGAAAGAACGGCATCCGTCTATACACTGATCGCCTCAAGGGCGGGATTTCGTGCCAGCGGAAGCCGAATTGCAAGGTCACTCCCCGCCCAGATGCGGAGTCTCTGGTGGAGTGGGACGACCGCCATTCCCGAGAGTTTAAGAAGATCAACCGCGCGGGGATTGCCGAGGAAGTGGTCACCCTTCCCCGCGGCCAGAGCGCGAATGCGCAGTGGAGTATTTAGCGGCCTGTTGCGCTTCCTCCCCCCGTCCACCTCCCAAGAAGTCTCTATCCGTTTCTCGATCTGGAACGCCCGTGCTCTCTGTCACATGATCCGACCATCTGCTCCAAGAAGTACGTTTACCTTCGCTCTCTCATATCTGTTTTTTTTTTCTACCGCTGCTAGTCAAGAGACGCCTGGCAATGGGGAGGACATCCAAGACTTCGACTTCCCCCATTTCTCTGCCCGCCCGTGCCAAGCCAACTGCTCCTTCTCTGAGTCTCGGAGTAAGGGTGGTGTCATTACTCTCGTTCCTCTTCTTCTCCCTCAGCATGGATTTGGTCATGCGTCGAGAATGTATGGCCGAGCGCTGGTGCCAGGCCGCGCACTGCATACTTGTGTGGAGTTTGGGAGATTATGAACCGCCGTCCTCTGTCCGCTTCACCATGCATCGTTACGACATGCACGATCACAAGTTGACGAACGAAGACAGATATCAGATCACCCCTCATATCAATACCTCCCTCAACGACGCTTTCACGCATCCCTCTTCGTACCTGGTTGTTGTGGCTGGCGATTTCAATGTGTATCCCCCCCCGCCGCGGCCGACGGTGCCACCTGCTGCCTTCGGGCCCACGGCCGCGGCGCTGGAATGGCATCGTTCCCGAGATGGGGGATGGAAGACGACTCCAGGACAGATGATACAAGTCGAGTTCCCAGACCCCGCGCATTATAATGGAGCGCGCAAACATGCATTTTTTATTGATCGTATTTCTGTATCTGGACCGAGTTGGCGTCTTACGATGATGTCTGTATCTGCCAAAGTCCTTGAGTCGCCCGAAGCCTTGGATATGCGTGGAGTATCGGACCACGCCGCTTCCCTGGCTGCTCTCCGCCATCGCCCCCCTCCTGATCCCAATTCACTACCTATCTCCAAACACCTCTTCCAGCACCAGAAATTCAACGAGTTCGTAAACGTGACGATGGAGCAGATCGACTCCGACTCCCTCTCGCCCCCTCTGATGCCGCCCAGCGCAGAGAAATTCTCAAGGAAGGCTCCAGAGTTGCCCGTGACAGCCTCTTCCAGGACAACCCGCATGACCCCAGAAGACAGCTGTTACTACTTAGCTTTATTATTTCCAGAACTATTTGGAGACAAGATGTTCGAGGCGCCGCCAGTCTTCTTCAGTGTGACCTAGGCCGTCAGTTCATGTCGCTCGACCTTTCCGTCCCATTGCTCTCCCTCTCCGACCCAGCGGGTTTCTCTGCGCGCGTTGGCGCTCTCCAGTGGGCTGGCGCTGAGAGCGAGCAACACCGGGCGCGCCAGAGATTGGCCCGGTCCGACAGCGCAAGCATGAGAGCGAAGATGAAGAAGCGCCTTCGCCACCTGGCTCGGAAGTCGCGCCTCTGGGCACCCTTTGACAAGAGGCTCTCGCTGGCGGGGACCAGAGCGAGCGAAAAACATGTCACAGATGAGTCTCATATCAGAACGGAGATAGTTTCGCATTGGGGTGAGGTCTTTGCCCGGAGATTATTGATGAATGCGCTGCTGACAGATATCTCGAGCGCTTCGCGCCGCATGTCGACCTCCCCGACCTGCCGCCCCCGACCCTTGCTGACTTCCAGCAGATCCCCCAGAGGCTCGCGGATGCGGCCCCAGGGCCCGACCTGCTCCCGCATTCTGCCTGGAGACATGCCCCTCGCGCCTGTCAAGTTTTGAATGGGACATGTTGGGGGTCACTTCGAGGTTGCAGCATGCCGCTCGGTTTCAACTCGCTGCTCGGCATTTTCGCTCCGAAACCCATCGAGGAGGAGGAGGCGCCCATCGGTTGTGTTCGACCCGCCTCAGGCCTGAGACCCTCAGGACTTCAGAACACGGGTGCGGGGATCCTAACAACTGGCACGTTCAAGAAATTATCCCGAGCCCTCCCTCACAATCGATGTCAGATACAACGTGGATTTGTCCAAGGCAGAAATTTCGGACTGAACTTGGTTGAACTCGACGGATATGCACGACTGTGCTCGGCGAGCCCGTTGGCCCTTTCTCTCAACCCCGTTCCATTGAGCTATGACTTTGGCGCGGCGCCCCCCAGCCTCGCCCGCCCTTGGCTGCAGAAGGTATTGAAATCATGCATGCTTTTTTTTCCGCCGCTGCTGGCGTTCATATCAGAGCTATAATCGGGCATCATCTGCTACGGGATCATCTCGCTGCAGACCACTTTCCTGTTCCTGGCTCTCAGCGGGATCGTGCCAGGGCGCCCGGCGTCAGGCACCCTGTTCGCCATCAGTGTTGACCCTCTTCTTCAGGACATGAAACGTTCGATTGACGATCGAGGAGCTGGCAATATCAGAGCGTGCACTGACCACGCCGGGGCAGCCCTGAAGCAGCTGAGCGCCATCGCCACCCCCCACCGCATCTTCGCTGCCGCAGCCAGAGTTGCGGCCCTCATCCTCAAGCGTTCCAAGTGCATAGTTAGTTGTTCCTGTCTACGCGCCGTTCGACGACCAGATCGCATCGGACACAAGCGAGTGGCCAACCGTCCATGCGCCTGACTGGGCCTGTTTTGCCTTCCGCCCTCAGCTTAAAGATTGATTTGGGTCTCTGGCTCGGACCTGCTGTCACCGATGAATATTGGAGAGAGCCTTTCGCTACGTGGATTTCCCCCGGCATTGCTCTCGCTCGAAAGGGTGATCCTGCGGTGGTGATGGGCCACATGTACGAATCGCGGGTCGCCAGTGTTTTAACTTATGTTGCTCAATTTGCGCCACCGCCATCGGCCCCCCCGCATCCGGAGAGCATAGCCGCTGCCCGTCTTCTCAAGGTCCCCCCATGGTGCTTCGCCGAGGTCAGGCCATTTATGCCTGCAGAATTGGGTTTGCCCGAAGTTCCAATGTCTGACGTCTTTGTGTTGCAGTGCTTTCATGAGAGCCAGCATAACTTCTTTATCGGTTTGGCGCGAAGTCCTGACCTCCCCCCAGGGCGCCACTGAAGCTCGCATTGACGACGCTGTGCTAGATGATCTCCCGCGCCCACCTCGGCATCGTAAAGTTTGGAAGCGAAGCGCACTCGCCGAAATTCCTGCGAATGCCCGCGCAGGTTTCCCGAAGGAAACGGGCAGCACTGTCCTCACCTCTTCCCGTTCCGCTCGCTTGAGAGTTGCTGCTGCTGCCTCTGCTGCTCTCGATTCTCTCCCCCTTCCAGATGAGCGTCGCGCGCGCCTCGAAATTCAAATAATGATTAATAGGGACATGCGTAGTTTCGCTAGAAGACTCTCCAGTTGGCTCCGTGGTCTCTTAGAGAAGCCCGCGCCCTCCCATGGCCCGAAATCAAGTCGACGATGAACACATCACCTACCCCCAAAGCGGTGGCGATGGTTAAAATTTTACGGAATGCCTGGCCCACAGCAGCCAGATATCAACATAATGAGCCCTGTTGTTTTGAGTGAATGCCCAGTTTCTCGTTCACTGAGTGCCGAGTCGCTCCCACACTATTGGTCATGTCCCATTGTCTGCTCAATCCTCGCCCGTGTTCTGCAGATCTCCCACCTCCCGTCTGACCCGTGCGACAGGTTCGGTCTCAGGCACCCGTCTCCCGATTCTCTCCGCTTGCCCATTGCATCCACATTCCTCCATCATGCTCTGCGTGCAAGCGGCTTCCCATCAGTTCCCGACACATTGTCCAAATGGACAGTCGACCAAAGTACGGCGGACCCAGAGTCAGGGTGGGGTCGGATGTTGAATCTGACGGGGCTAGGACGAGGATAACTCCGCTCACGGCGTTCAGGAACGCTCTCGGAACGTTCCAGAACGCTCTGAGAAGTCCGCGGCGCCCGAGACATCATCCAGAGCCTTCGGATCTCAGAGATTCTCGATTCATCCCCACCCGAATTCATCCTCGTCCTCACCCGATGTTCCCTCACTCGAGCTTATCCTCGTCCTGGCCTCGTCTTTCAAGCCGATCAGCGAATTGTCTCCTCTTTCGGTTCTCGGGACGGTGCGGCGGCCGCATCTTGTTCCGGGCATGCCCCCTCGCCAGGTCTGGCCCCGGGCCGTTTCAAAGTTTCCACGAGGGGGTGTTTTGCCTTATGGTGCTCCAACCTACTTTAGCCTTGAGCACCAGAGTTAAAGCGGGCACGTCCCTCTACAGGAGGAATGTTCAAAAATAGTAAAGAAAATAATATGGGGACGATTGTTCTAGTATTGTTGACTAATGTTTGAAGATTGTTGGACAATACTTCGTTTTTCTTCCCAAATCCGCCTGTAGCAGGACGTGCCCGACCTAACACCATAAACAATTTCGAGCGCCAGGAAAGTACCGAAACTTGAGGGGGTTCACGTGTTGGGCCCTGGGAGGCGATATTCTTTCGACACGTCGCTAGCGTGTCGGGTAGACACCGTCCGAGTGTTCGAAATTATTTCGGAGATGTGGTCCTTACGTGCGATTGGGGGCAACAGAAGTTTTGCTGGAGGCTCTTTCCACCCCCGATGGGGGGAAGCTTTCGGCCTTCGGCCAGCTCTGCTCTGAAGAAAGCTCGGTTATTTGTGGGGCAGCCGTGGCCGAGGCCGCAGACGACTCGATTCGCTCGCGCCTGAAAAACCCCCCTGGAGATCTCGACCCCCTCCCAGGGCTGTGCCTTTTTCCCCCGAGCTTTCCTCTTGAAGCCTCAGGGGCCCCGAAGCGGCCCCCCCGCGGGCAGCATCCGGCGCGCTCCCTCCGAGCCAGATGTCTGCGAATCTGGAGGTCTGCAGAGGTCCTTTTGGGCCGTCCTCGGGCCTCTCTTGGGAGCCTCCTCGGGCGCAGTGGGGGCGGTCCTGTGGAGGCTCTCCGCGCCGTCTCTGGCCGATCTGGGCCCGACCGGGCGAGAACCTCCAAATCGGGGAGAAGCTATGGAACATTCTGGTTCTGGGCCTCCTCAGGCCCTCCTCCTCCTCCTCCCCCTCCTCCTCCTCCTCCTCCTCCTCCTCCTCCTCCTCCTCCTCCTCCTCCTCCTCCTCCTCCTCCTCCTCCTTCCTCATCCTCCTCCCCCTCCTCCTCCTCCTCCTCCTCCTCCTCCTCCTCCTCCTCCTCCTCCTCCTTCTCCTCCGTAGCCATTTTGGCTCAAGTCCCATGCTGCTGCGGGCCGAGCCCGCATTGGCACCCACGGACACCGCTGGCCCGCGGCGAGCAAGGCCCTTGTGCCTGGCAGTCTTTCTCGTGTGCCTCTGCCGTGGGAGTTGGGCTCCCACACCGCAGTTTCCAGTCGCCTCTCGCATCCGCGGCATGGCCGATGATGCCCACGGTGACGAGGCCCCCGCGTCGCTGGTCGAGCAGTTCGATCTCGTGGCGACCTTCCCTTCGCAGGAGACGGGCGCTGGCCGTGGGAAGGGCGGCAAGGGCGCCCTGCCACCTCCTCGCAAACGCGCTGCTCATGATCACTCTGCTGCTGATGCAGCTGACGGTAACGACGCCTGGTCGTCCGACGACTACCTTCGCCAGCTGTGCCGCGATGAGTTCGACTCCATGCGGGCCGCTCTCACTTCATCCGTCTCCGAGTCCGTCAGGGCCACCGTTGCTGAGAACCACTCGGTGCTGCTGGGATCCATCGACAAACTTCGGGAGCAGGTCTCTGGTCAGTCCGCATCCATCGACCAGCAGGTTCAGAGTGTGGTTCGTCCTCAAGTTGACGCCCTGGCTCGCAGGCTCCAGTCGCAGATCGACGAGCACAAGAAGCAGATCGACGCATGTGAACGGCGACTGGGTGATCATGACGACCAGCTCTCTGCTTTTCGTGCTGAATTGGTTGAGCTACGCCGCCATCTTGCCGTCGCTGAACAACGCCCCCAGGCCCCGCCACAGATCCCCACTGGCTTCGACAGAGACGCCGACTCCACCCTCCTCATCGCAGTGGCCCAGCGTGCCACTTCGCTCGAGGCCATGTCCGCCTGCATTCAGAACTTCCTCTCGGGGACGGGCTTCGACTCCAGCGAGTACGAGATTGTCTCCAAGGGTACCCTCCCGTGCAAACGCTTCGCGGTTCACTTCAAAGGGATGGTGCAACCAGCATCAAGAAAAGTCCTACGCGCCCTCTCAGCCCTCAAAGATGAGAACGGGTGGAAGGCCTTCTTCGCCGATCTCCCCGGCCTGTCCGAGCGCACACGTGTCCACATGGGCCCCGACAAGTCCCCGAAGCAGGTCAAGATGGAGTACGTCTTCAGGAAGTGCCGCGCTGCCTTCGCCACCGCGTTCTCGTCCCTGCGCTTCTTCACAGATCGGGACCGCGGGTTCCTCTCCATCGGCTGGGACAAGATCCTCAAGGTTGAAGTGGAGGCTGGGGATGCTCCTCCTACTCTGCGCTGGGATGTCGCCAAGCTGGAGCGCCACGACATCACCAAGGCTCGCGCCATGCAGCTCACCTCTTTCCTCACGGCCTCGGCGGACGAGCCCGTGTGGTGTCTTTGACGCGCTGTCCCTCTTTTCATCTTCGCGGTCCTGTTCCTCGGGTTCGGCCACTGCCTTGCGAGTGGTTTCTTGGAACTGCAGGGCCCTCCTTCAGGCTGCTGGGGCCAAGGCAGCCATCAAGCTTAACTACCTCTCCAAGCTCGGCCTCGACAAGTCCATCGTCTCTCTGCAGGAGGTGCACCAAGACGCCCTCCAGCTGGAACACTTCGTGCATCGGGTGTGCCCGCGATCCACCGTCCTTTCGAGTTTCTGTGGGTCCGAACCTGCTGACCGTGCGCGTGGTGGCGTCGCAGTCCTGATCCCTCCTCTCGCGCATCTTCCTGAGGATCCTGTGCATGTGGAGTCCCATCCTCTGATACCTGGGCGTGTACTGATGGTTACCCTGCGCGCCGCTCGTGCCTGCGTCTACCTCTTCAATGTCCACAACCACGAGCTGGGGACCACTGCCATCACAAGAGTGCGTGATGCTATTCGTACTGCTCTCGCTGAGGCTCGTGCCGAACCACAGCGTGTCCTTGTGATTCTGAATGGGGACTTCAACATCTCGGAGGAGTCCGCCATGTCCCTGCTGGCACCGGTTGCGGCGTCTCGTCGTGGTGGCCGTCGACACCACGCTGCCGCACCTGCTTGGAGGCCCATCTTCGATGACATGCTGGAGATCCAGGGCAGCGAGCCGACCCACTACGAGCGGGCGGCGGGCAAGGCCAGCATCATAGACCGCGTCTTTCTCTCCTTGCAGGGCTGGCAGGTGTGCCAGATGAATCTCACTTCCGCCACGATGGGGTCGGCGGCGGCGCTCTCGGATGCGAAAATCTCGGATCACACTGCGGTCATCGTCTCTCTTGCGCCCCGCTCCGCTCGTCAGCCTGCTGCTCGCCCTATCCCACGCCGTCTCTGTCGCGACCCTCGCTTTGTCCGACGTCTACGTGGTTTGGTGGCCTCTTCCTCGTGGGATAGCATGTCGCCACCTTTCAAGCTAGAGCATTACAAACATCTCATGCGCCTTGCCGCGTCAGAGGTGCGCGACTCACTCTTTACTGACAATCCCGACAGTCTCGACACTTTGTTGCAGGTGGCACGAATGATTGCACGCGTGGTCTGGAGGCAAGACGTCAAGCTGGCCCTTCGGATGCTGGAATCTCATCCTCGCGTCCGTGATCACATCGCCGTCCGCTCCTCCGAGGTTGCACCCATCCACCCCTCGTCTTTCTCGGAGTGGGCATCGTCCATCCAACGGCAAGCTGCAGAGGTGCGTCGGCGTGCTCTTGAATCCCAACTTTCTCGCCAACCTTCTGTTCGGGCCACCCGTCTTCAGTTGCGTGCGTTGGAGAGGAAGGCGAGGCTCTGGTCACCATTCTCTCGCTCTTTGGCATTGTCGTCGATGCGAGTTTCGGATGACTGTCTGGTTTCTGACCCCGTCGAGCGCGCGGAGGCCCTGGCGTCCTACTGGAAACCTGTCTTTTCGCGGCAGTCTTGGGATATCGATGCGGCTCGGGCTTATATCCCCTCCTGGCTCGACCCCGTGAACACCATCGATCTCCCGCCCCCGAACTTGGCGCAGCTTCGGCGGGCCCTCCGTGCGGCCCAGGACTCCGCCCCTGGCATAGATGGTCTACCCTACGCCTCATGGGAAGCATTACCTTTTGGTCTTCATGTGTTGATGGATGCCCTCGATTGGATTGGCGATGGTCAAGCTCTCCTCGATTGCTCCTCCATCACTATCCAGGCTTTTCTCCCGAAGCTCGTCACAGACGTTGAGTTGCGTGATGGGGAGTGCACTCGTTCGCCCGACAAGGTTCGCGTCCTTGGCTTGCGGAACACAGACGTCAAGTTGCTGTCATCCGTCATGAATCGTGCTCTCCAACCCCTCATCCATCATATCGTTCCGCCTTGCCAACGAGGGTTCGTCGGTGGTCGCAATTTCGGAGTCAACATTCTGGAGCTGGATGCGCGCGCTCGCGAGCTTTCAGTGGGCCCCCCTGGATCGTTCGACATCCCGCTTCTCTTCTCGCTCGATTTCGGCCAGGCGTTCCCCTCACTCAACCAAGAGTTTATGGCGTTTGTTCTTCAGGTACTGGGGCTCCCTGAATCCTTCTTGGCTTTCGTTTCTTTTCTCTACGCGGCCATTCAGGGCGTGGCCCCGGTGAATGGGGAATTTGTGCCGATATTCTGGATTCGCAGTGGGATTATTCAGGGCTGTGCGCTCTCGGGCTCTCTCTTCGCCCTCGCTACCACTGCCTTCCTCAAGGACCTTGTGCTCTCCCTGGAGCCCTCTGGTCGTGGGATAGTTCGGGCCTGCGCTGACGATATTGGTGGTGCGACTCGGTCTGTGGCGGACCTCGTCCCCGTACATCGGGTGATGGTCTTGGCTGAATCGTTTGCTAACCTCTCCCTGAAGCTCTCCAAGTGCCTCCTGGTCCCCCTCTCGGGCGTCTTCTCTGAGGAGCTGGCTGCTGCTGTGGCCGAACAACTTCGTGTATGGGTCCCCGAGTGGGCCTCCTTTGGCGTTGTGGAGGAGCTGCAATATCCTGGGGCTCTGGCTTGGTCCCTCTGTGACCGTTGAACGACAATGGCGTGCTCCTTTGGCCAAGATACAGCATCGGGCTCAAGCTATTGGCCGTGGGACAACCCCGCCCAGTCTATCGGCCATACTCTATTGCACACGTGCGGTTCCGACATTATCATATGTCGCCCAGTTCTGCCACATGCCGCTGGTTGTTCTTCGCCTGGAGCTCATGATCTTGGCGCAGGTATTCCGGGTAGCCTTGGGCACGTTCCCGCTTTCATGCTGGCCCCTACTTCACGCCTGGGGAGGTCCTCGCATCACGCGCTGGGCCTTCATGGGATGTGCGGCGCTTGCCCGTGCAGCCCTTCATGCGTTCCCGCAGTTCTACGACATCCACAATCGGCTCCGACATCATGTGGCTACTCATCCTGATTGGTGCACCCTGGAGATGGTTGGTTCTGGCAGATGCTACCCGCACTTCTGGCGCTCGGAGGCGTTCGTGGAGATCCTCCAGCGGGCTGCTGCTGGTACCCGCACTGGCACACCGTCACCGTGCTGGTCTCCTGACTGGCCATCTGTGGCTGCGGTCGCGGCGCGTGCCGCGCTGGCCGAGGATGCAGCCCATCGTCCTCGCCCTCAGCGTGCTGCTCATGCTGCGCTACGTGATCTTGGCCCTGCCATCTCGCCGCTGGTGTCCCTGCTCCAGACGCGCCTTGCCAAGCTGCTCCCACGGCACGCCTCTCTGGTCACCTCCCTCCCGTGGGACTCAATCGCGAGCACGTTGGCATCCTGCCCCTGTTCCTGGGCCTGGGCTGCGCTTCGTACCTGGGCTGACGGTTGGATGACGTCGTACCGCATCCTGCACCCCCTTGGCAAGCGTCGCTGCGCCTTCGGGTGCCCTGGCTGCCCCGACGCTCTTCGTCACTACGCCCGTTGCCGCCCCTTTCACCACGCTCTTCGTCGTGCCCTGGCGCGCCCTCTACCTCTGCCTGTGCTTCATCGATGGGGGCTGCTGGAGCCGAATCTGCCCGCCTTTCACTTCCTCGCAGTCGCGTACGCCGCCTACAACGCAGCCAAGCGTGTGGAGGGATGGCCGCTTTCGGCTGAGTCCGCCTTCTCCTGTGCTCTGGCTGGGGTGCGCTCGGCGGCGTTGGCTCGCCCAGTTGGGATCTCGGCCCGTGATCGATTGCGGCTTCGCCCGCGCCGTACGTGTCCCTCGCCTTCGTCCTCCTCGGCTTCCTCTACGAGTTCATCTTCGTGTCGCTCGCCGAGGCTGACCCCGCCTGTCTCTGTCTCGTCAAGCCGATCTGCGTCGCCACAGCCGCCGTCGTCTGTTGGTGGCCTCACTCCTGCTGTCTCCTCGCCGTCGACGCCTCCTACTGAGATTGCTACCGATCCTGAGGATATTGAGTCGCGTGAGCAGGTATTTCCTTCTCAGATCCAGAGGCGGACCCTTTCGATCTCGATTGCCACTTCGTCGAGCTCGTCGTCTTCGCAGTCTTCATCTGACCGTGACCGCCCTGCTCTTCTGCCTGTCTCGTATCCCTCGCCTGTTTATATGTCTTGCACCTCCTCCAATGCCACCTCCTCGATTGCTGATCGCCCTCAATATGTGTTTGACTCCTCTGGGGATCGTAGTGCCCCCATGATCCCCACCGTGACGGAGTCTGCTGGCCGCCGTCCTCTCTCTCCTCGCTCCCCTCGTCCTCGGGTGAGTCTCCCTGATGCTGCTGCTGCTGTCTCTCCCGACTCTCTTCCCCGCACGCAGCCTGCGTCCTCGGCGAATGCCCCCACGCTGCGGCATGGGCGCGGCAATGGCCGCCTGCCGCCGCGATAGGCAGGTGGGACGAACCTCTCCTACGCTGGTCTCCTCCTCCTTCTCCTCCTCCTCCCCCCTCCCTTTCCTCCTCCTGCCCCCTCCTCCTCCTGCTTCTCCTCCTTTCCTCCTCCTCCTCCTCCTCCTCCTCGTCCTCCTCCTCCTCCTCCTCCTCCTCCTCCTATTCCTCCTCCTCCTCCTCCTCCTCCTCCTCGTCCTCCTCCTCCACCTCCTCCACCTCCTCCTCAAGTTCAGGTCTCCCGATGTCCATGGAGGCTTCCGGGGGCCCCGCTGCCCAGAAAGGATCCACGGATCCTTGATCCTGAAAGTCTGGGAATCCTGAGGTCTCCAGGGGTCCCCAGGTTCAGGTCTCCCGAGGTTCCTGCGGAGGCTCCCAGGGGCTTCCAGGAGGCCCAGGGAGGATCGACAATGGAGGCCCCTGGAAGCCTCGACAAAGCACAAAATCAGCGATCCGCAATTCATCTTCATCGATCCTCGATTCTCGAGTCGCCAGACCTAGACCTCCGATGTCTTGATTTTTCGATTCTGTGACGCCAGAGTTCTGTTCTGGACCACGTCCCCAGGACAAGTTTGTTCGTCCTGGATTGTCTTTTGTCGGTCCTAGGGCACTGCGAGGGTCCCTGGATGCTGAAAATTAGCGTGGAAAAGCCTCCACCCTGATTTTTGTCAATGCGTTGGAGGTCTGGGGTGGTTTATCCTGCCTCCGCTAGCGTCCGATGCGACGGTGCCCCTGGCCCCGATTCGGGATCCGCCGTACCTTCGTTGATTTCCCGGTGTGGAAATGTGTCGGAAATGCACCCAAGCGATGCAAGAAAGCAGAGCGGACATTTCCGCATCAGAAAAGGAGGGTGAGCCTTTCCGCTAAAAAAACATGGCTGACACGGCGACGGCAAAGCAGGGCGGAAGTCGGCACCAAACGGGCCTGACAAGTGGGGCGGACGATCCGCCCTGATTGCGAAATCGCCCAGAAAGCACGGCGGAACTGGAGTCAGGGCTGGCTTCCGCTGCGACGGCGCCCCTGAGGGGGGCTGCTCAAGAGGGCCCCCCTGCAGGCCAGGGGGGTGGGAGGGCCCGCTCGGGCGAGGCAGCGGTGTGGCCCGTGCTGCTTGGCTCGAGACCCCAGCGGAGAGTCAGCACCGGCCTCCTCCCGCAAGCGCCCGGGGCCTCCCAGTGGGGCGGGGGCCCCAGGGGGCAGCGTCAAGGGGGGGAACGGGCTCAGGGGGCTTCGAGGTTCCAGGTTTTCGGGCGCCCTCGTCGGCTCCCAGCGGTCTTCCAGCCTCGGGATGCTCTCCGGCAGCTGCGCCTCACCGAGGGCGTTCCGGGGGTG
>CAUYUJ010015947.1:257500-260000 GCA_963575745.1 Prorocentrum cordatum
AACGACCGACCCTCCATCCTTGAAGCTCATGCACTTTTTATTTACCAGAACGAATGTGCGCGGCGCTAAGGCGAGAGCCACATTTTGAAAGCCACCCGTCCTCCATCTGTAAAGCTGCGGGCATGTTTAAAAGTTCATGGTCACAAGCGGTGAGGAAGTCTCATGCGAAACGCCCGGCCCGCCCTTTCGATCGTCTTCGGGGCTCGACAGGGAGAAGTTACTGATAAGGAACAGGAATGGAGGAGGAAGAGGAGGAGGAGGAGGAGGAGGAGGAGAAAGAGAAAGAGAAAGAGGAGGAGGGGGTGGAGGAGGAGGAGCAGCAGCAGCAGCTGCAGCAGCAGCAGCAGCAGCAGCAGAAGCAGACGCAGCAGGAGCAGCAGGAGCAGCAGGAGCAGCAGGAGCTGCAGCAGCAGGAGCAGGAGCAGGAGGAACAGGAGGAACAGGAGGAACAGGAGGAGGGGAAGGAAGAGGAGCAGGAGCAGGAGCAGGAGCAGGAACAGGAGCAGGAGGAACATGAGAAGGACGATGAGGGGGAGGAGGAGGAGGAGGAGGAGGAGGAGGAGGAGGGGAGGACGAGGAGGGAGGAGGAGGAGGAGGAGGAGGGATGAGGAGGAGGATGAGGAGGAGGAGGAGAAGGAGAAGGAGAAGGAGGAGGAGGAGGAGGAGGAGGAGGAGGAGGAGGAGGAAGGAGGAGGAGGAGGAGGAGGAAGAGAGAGGAGGAGGAGGAGGAGGAGAGGGAGGAATTTGAATTGGAGAGCAGGAGGGGAGGAGGAGGGAGGAGGAGGAGGAGGAAGAGGGGAGGAGGAGGAGGAGGAGGAGGAGGAGGAGGAGGAGGAGGAGGAGGAGGAGGAGGAGGAGGAGGAGGAGAGGAGGAGGAGGAGGAGGAGGAGGAGCAGCAGCAGGAGGAGGAGGAGGAGGAGGAGGAGGAGGAGCAGGAGGGGGAGGAGGAGGAGGAGGAGGAGGAGGAGGAGGAGGAGGAGGAGGAGGGGGAGGAGGAGGAGGAGGAGGAGGAGGAGGAGGAGGGAGGAGGAGGATGAGGAGGAGCAGAGGAGGAGGAGGAGAAGGAGGAGGAGGAGGAGGAGGAGGAGGAGGAGGAGCAGCAGGAGGGGGAGGAGGAGGAGGAGGAGGAGGAGGAGGAGGAGGAGGAGGAGGAGGACCCTAACCACCCAGGAGCAGGGGGCTGGTGGTTCTTACCAGGGTCTTTAGGTGGGCGGGCCCCGTGCCGGAGAGATCTCCGAGAGGGCGGGCGCCTCAGGGAGTTGCGGCGGCGGCAGCGGCGCTGATCTCTCGGGCTGGTCGGGGTCGAGCTCACTTCTGCGAGCCTGCGCTCTCGCACCGCCGCGCTGGGCAGGCTCAACCTGTGAGCCCACAAGCCCCGCCCGCGCCGCTGCGTGGAGCTGGCTCTCTCTTCATGGTGGAAGGAATAAGGGGTCCGGGCGGATGCTGCCTCGGGGAGTGGCGGCGGCAGCGTTGCTGATCTCTCGAGCTGGTCGGTGTCGAGCTCGATTCTGCGAGCCTGCGCTCGCCCTTCGCGGTGGAGGGAAGAAGCCTATGCTCACGCAGAGCGCGCGGAAGGAAACAGCCAACGGACGGACGGACGGACCGGCAGGACATGACGAGACGACATTGCACCGCAGCTCCTCGAACGAGCACCCAGGCGAGTAAGTGCGCGCCCCCGTGCGCAGCAGTCCCCGATGGGACAAGAGACGAGAGACGGGATCCCGGGCGGGCGCCGCCTCTCAGGGAGTGGCGACGGCAGCGGAGCGCTGACCTCTCGGGCCCGTCGGAGTCGGGCTCGCATCTGCGAGCCTGCGCTCTCTCCTCGCGGCGGGGTCCGGGCGGGAAGCGCCGCCGTCGTGGTCCAGGCGCTGCGGCCGCCGGTGCCGCGCGCGCCTATAGCCTTTGTGGCCAACGGCCCCCTCGGTCTGCGACCCGTGGCCGCGCGACAGCTGGGCGGGCAGGCGCGCGTGCCGCACTGCAGCGCAACGAGCAGGGCGCCACGGGGGCGGGAGGGGCGGACCGAGGCGCGCCGGTGGCAGCGGCGCGCCGCCCCGAGGAAGGGGCCCTGGAGGTTCGTTCGCCGCCCCCGAGCTCCGGGGGCCTTCCCCGGACCCTTGGAGGGCTGTAAAAGGGCGGCCCCCCCCACGGAGACCAGGGCCCGCCCCCCACCCTCGCCCATTGTGCCTGTTTCCCGCCTCCGTTCCCTCCTGCGCCCCTTGTGCTATTGGACGACCAAGCTGTTTTCGACCGCTGCGCTTCAGCACCGTGGCCGCTGGCGCTGAGGTGTGCACCGCCTCCAAGAGGTATTCTGTGACATGCGCACGCTGCCGTTGCAAAGCCCTGTGCGCACTCGAGGGAGCAACCAGAAATGATCGAGCCGGCCCGCCTGGCTCTGTCAGGGCTGTCTATCCCGATCGCTGGGCGCCAGACGCCCGTGGCACGAAGGGCCGGTGCTCCCGGCGCTCTCTGGCTCAGGCTGGCCCTCGGCGGGGCGCCCGGC
>CAUYUJ010015947.1:265000-280000 GCA_963575745.1 Prorocentrum cordatum
GCGCTCGGCCAGCGCAGGCGCCTCCCGGGCGCCCGCGCGGCTCGCGCCCGCCCAATGGCCGCGGGCACGCAGCCATGCGCAGTCCCGCGCACCGCGAGGGCTTCCCGACGCAGGGCTCACCCGAGCCAAACCTGCTACGGGAGGAGGAGGAAGAGGAGGAGGAGGAGGAGGAGGAGGAGGAGGGGGAGGAGGAGGGGGAGGAGGAGGAGGAGGAGGATGCGGAGGAGGAGGAGGAGGAGGAACGATGTTGGAATACACCCTCCCTCCAAGCACCCTGTTCATAGGCCGCTACAAGGGTTAATGTCCATTGAGGGAATTGGCCCGTTGGAAGACAACCGCGTAAACATATTGAAGCGTGCCAAAGCACCATCCTCTGGACTTCAACGCCACGAGTTAACCTGACTACTACGTCTTGGCGTTCCTGAATCGTGCCAGAACGCCATATCTGGGACTTCAACACCGCGAATCAACGTCACCGCTGCGCCCTGACAATCATGAATCGCTCCAGAACGCCATTATGCGCGCGGCCCTAAGGCGAGAGCTACAGTTTGAAAACGGCCCGCCCTCAAACCGTGAAGTTCATGCACATGTTTAGAACGAATGTGCGCGCCGCTCAGGCGAGAACCACATTTTGAAACCGAGCCGCCTTCAATCCGCGAAACTCTTGCAGATGTTGAAAACGAATGTACACGGCGCTAAGGCGAGAGCTACAGTTTGAAAACGGCCCGCCCTCAATCCGTGAAATTATTACAAATGTTTAGAACGAACATGCGCGACGATGAGGCGAGAGCCATATTTTGAAAACGGCTCGCCCTCAATCCTTGAAGCTTTTACAAATGTTTAGAACGAATGTGCGCGACGATGAGGCGAGAGCCACATTTTGAAAACGACCCGCCCTCAATCCGTGAAGCTATTACATGTTTTAGAAACAATGCTCGCGCCGCTAAGGCGAGAGCCACTTTTAAGAAACGACCCGCCCTCAATCCGTGAAGATATTACATACTTTAGAAACAATGCGCGCGCCGCTAAGGCGAGAGCCACATTTTGAAAACGTCCCGCCCGAAATCCGTGAAGCACTTTTCCAAAGTTTAAAACGGTTGTGCGCGGCGATAAGGCGAGAGCCGCATGTTGAAAACCATCCGCCCTCCATATGTGAAGTTGTTGCCAGTTTTCTAGCTTTAGGCTGATAGATGGTGAGGAAGTCTCAGGCGAAACGCCCGGCCCGCCCTTTCGACCGGTCTCGGAGTGCGATAGGGAGGCGTTATCTGCAAGGAACAGGACTGGAGCGGGAGAAGGAGGAGGAGGAGGAGGAGGAAGAGGAAGAGGAGGAGGAGGAGGAGGAGGAGGAGGAGGAGGAGGAGGAGAAAGGAGGAGGCGGGGGAGGAGGAGGAGGAGGAGGAGGAGGAGGAGGAGGAGGAGGAGGAGGAGGAGGAGGAGGAGGAGGAGAGGAGAAGGAGGAGGAGGAGGAGGAGGAGGAGGGAGGAGGAGGAGAAGGGGGAGGAGGAGGAGGAGGAGGAGGAGGAGGAGGAGGAGGAGGAGGAGGAGGAGAAGGAGGAGGAGGAGGAGGAGGGGGAGTTGCAGGAGGGAGGTTGTCATTCGCATTCGGTCCGTATCGATTCTTTGTGGGACCTCCCGGGAGCATCCAGAGGCTTCCTGGGCCCCTACAAAAGCTGCTGAGGACCTCGTGGGTCTTGAAGGGACGTCCGCGGAGGAGACCCATGGAGTGCAGTGGAGGAAGCATGCTCTTTCAGTTCTTGGCACATCCCTATGCATCCGATGTCGTGATTGCCTCCGGATCCCTGGACCGCTTCCCAGGGACGGTTTGCCATCCCGAATCACGTGTGCATGGTCGCCTCGCTGTTTCGCATCCCGATCCAGCTGTGCCGACTTGAGCGTTCGCCGAGCCCGCGACCAAAAAAAATGTCTGGACGGCTCCCGGGCCCCACGGAGGCTGGAAGCTGTGAAGGACCTCCGCTCCGACTTCTCCAAGACGTCCGAGGTGTGCTCCGTTGTTGCGATGATTCGGGACACCTGCGATCCGATTCGATGCGATTCGATTCGCCAGCTGGGGCCGCGGTTCCGATCCGATTCGATTCGGCTCGATGCGCCGGCATCGGCCGGGGCCAGACCGGCTCGGGTGCGGCGACCCGGTGCTGATTCGGTTCGGGGCGATTCGCTGGCGATCCGATCCGCTTCCGACGATCCGATCCGATTTCGCGATTCGATCCAGCTCAGGCCTGCAGGACCCCCCGTCTTGCAGCTGGGGCTCGACGAGGGCCCCTGGACGGCGGCACTGGGACCCTGGCACGAGTGCTGTTTCTGGCCCTTTCCACTTCTGCTGGCCCTGGCAGGTTTCCCATAGTTGTGCCCAGCCCTGGCCACCACACCTTCCAAAAGGAACCCGCATGGTGAGAATGGGCAGCCTTCCCAAGGGTACCCTTTGCATCCTTGCCAACTCGGTCCAGCCTCGGCCACTTCGTCAAAACTTCCGTCCCGCCGAAATACAGTCAACCCGTGCCATAAGGACGCGCAGTAAGGATGCAAGGGCCTTGGACGGCCAAGTTAACGTTTCTAGGCCGTCCAGGGCCCTTGCATCTTTACCGCGTGTCCTTATGATACGGGTTGACTGCAGATGCTCTGAGTTCGTTTCGGCCCCAGCCAGCCGTGGTGACTTCGATCGTTACCAAATTTTCAGCCTCCATCTTTTCCAGCTTCTCTGTGCTGACGTTCTTGTCCCCGCGGCTGACCCTCTGCGGACCGCGCGGTTGGCGATCGGGGAGGCTTCGTCAGGAAGGCATGTGCACGCCCATCCGGGGCCTGCAGAAATGATATTCGGCGTCCACTCTCGGGTTTTTTGTTTGCTTCTGATGTTCGAGAGGTGTTACCTCCATCCTGGAGGCCCCTGGAGCTCTGCCCCGCTTCGGGCCACCTGGACCTCCGCGGACCGATGCGGTCTGGAGGAGCAAGCGCAGCGATGTGGCTGGAACACTCTGGCGTGTTCTTTTCACGACGTGCTTCCAGACCTCCAACGTCTTGAAGAATGCAAGGCGGAGTTTGTCTGTCGTTTCTGGCGTCTGGAGGCCGCTTTCAGGCCCTGGGGTCCTAAGAAAATGGCTCAGCATTAAAACAACACGTTGAAGAAGCAAGACTTAGGAGGTCTGGATGTTCCACGTCGTCGGATTGCAAGGTCGAGGGCGGCCCCTCCTTCTGCTGGGCCCTGCGCATGCGGTGCGGCAAGGGCAAGGGCGGCGTCTGCTACTGGTGCTTCGTGCTGGTGTTCGCCATGTTCATGGTGGTGTTCCCCCTGTTCCTGAAGTGGATGCTGACGAGCCCGCTGCCGTTGGAGATGGGGGAACAAGCGTCCCAAAGGCCTCCGAAGGTACGCCACATCAGATGGCCCCCCCAAGGACCGATACCAATGCAGGGAGGTTTAGGTCGGGCATGTCCCCCTACAGGCGAATTTTGGACGAAAAATTGAAGATACCTTCAAACATGTTCAAAAATTAGACACAAAAATCGTACCCAGAGTATTTCTTTACTATTTTGAATATTCCTCCTGTAGGGGAACAGGCCCGACTTGATCCAGTGCCTATCCCCCCGATCGCTGCCCCCGAAGCCCACTTATCGTCCTGTTTCCCCTGTGGGCTGGCGGACCCAGCGATCGGGGGCATAGGCACTGGATTAAGTCGGGACTGTCCCTCTACAGGAGGAATATTCAAAGGTAGTCAAAAAAAATGCTCTGGGGACGATGTTTTGACTAATTTGAGCATGTTTAGATTCTTAAAATGTTTAATCGCTCGTCCAAAGTTCGTAGGGGAACATGCCCGACCTAAACATTGGGGGGCATGCAGTGCATCGACCCCCCATCGCCCATGGATCGCCGATGGGGGCCCCGATGGCCCTAGCCTGCCAGGGAGCGTGCGGACTCTCTAAGATTCACTATCGGGGCCTTATCGCCGATCTATCGGCGATGTACGGTTGAGGGAAGAAAGTAAGCAACGCTGCCCCCCTCCCTCGCAGTTCAAAGTTGGCACGTGCCTTGAAGACCACTCGGATGCCCAAAATCAGAAGATCCGAAACCAGCATTGCATTTGGGGCGGAGTTCGAACCACGTGAATATTCTGCATGAGTGTTGCTGTGCCAGTCCCCCCCCCCTGAGCGTTGCGCCTCGGTGGTGTCCGATGCCGCCGTTCCCCGCCCCCCCCCGCCCCGCCATACAGTGGAGGCCCATGCCAAGAGACGCCCTGCTTGCCTCCAGGGTGCCCTCGGTTTCTTGGGTTTCGATGGTTTTGCGATGAACAGCGCGCCGTTCCCACGCCAACAAACGATGGACGTCCTGGGGTCTCAGGGTTGGGTTTCTTGTGGAAGGTTTCTTGCGGTCGAGCCCCTACTGTAAACATAAATTGGTGGCGTTCCGCGCGGATTTCTCGTATTCGCGTTGGGCCCCCCCCTTGGCGGCGCCTTCGGCGCCGCCCCTGGCGCACCCTTCGCGCGCCAGGGAGAGGGCCCAGCGCAGATTTAAGAGATCCGCGCGGAGCGCCAACAGTTTTTGCTTATGGCGTTTTTGTATTTCTTCTAGCCAGGGTGTGGTTTGCGATCAGCACCGTTGGGGCCTGGTGAGCACGAGACTCTCCTCGTCGGGCCTCCTCGAGGTGCGGAAGAGAGCTCTAGATCGAGGTCTCCGCCCGCCCCCCCAGGGTGCCCCCCAGTTTGGCCACTGCAAGCCACACCCTTTGCAAACCACACCCCTTCGGAGTCTCCGAACAGTATCGGCATGCCGTCTTTCCTCTGGACAGGAGGCCGAGTCTTATCTCGTAGCGATGGCTCCATACGGTAGAAGGAAAACGATTAATGGACACTCCCCCTTTTCCCCAAAATTCAGGGTTGGCACGCGCGGAGGAGACTGCGGTCGAAGTACAACTCATCAGACCCACCGCCAATTTTGAGCATTGGGGGGAGGGGGTGGCGTTGATCGATGAATGTGGCATGAGTGTTGGCTAATTTGCTCCGAGGCCTGTAGTCCGTAGGACGTGTGTTAGCCCAAGCGTGTGTTTCCCCGGTTCGGTTCCGCCGATGGCGCGCAGCTTGTCGCTGCCCTCGTTGCGCCGCCTGCGTCGTATTGAAGGGCCTTGGTGGACAAACACACGTTGGCGCTAACGCACGTTCTGAGGACGATTGAACAACGGGCGTGACCGGGGGGGAGGGGGGGGGAGGGAGGGGCTGGTCACGCCACCAGTCGCGCCAGCGCCGCCTCGGAGTGCTGAGGCGTGGCTCATTCCCGCACCGCGCAGGCGCAAATCGTGACAGAGAAGGCCTCAGAAGGTGGCGGGACCTCTCAGAAGCCCTCGCGCCTTCTGAGAGGTTTTCTGTATTTTCGGGGAAGGCTTCGAAACATGTTCAGAAGGCAGGAAGACTTCCGAGCCTCTTGAGAAGGCAGTATCCTTCTCACTTCCCCCCCGGGCTCGCCGCCGAATTATTTTTGGGGGGAGGGAGGGGCGGGAGGGCGGGGCCAGTCACGGGCGCCACCGCGGGTCGCAAAAATGCGGGGTCCGGGCGACGCTTTCCGACCAGAGAGCGGCGGCAGCGCCGCCCAGCCAGGGGAGGCGCGGCTCAGCGAGGCGAGCGCGAGACCCCCGAGGCGAGGGCGTCGGCGTCGAGGATGCCGGGCTCCTCTGGGAGCTCCCTCGGGTGGCTTTCGGCGCCGGCGTGGCGCGGTGGCCCCCCGACGCCACTGCGGGGTCTTCGCGATGACAAGCAGAGGCTGCGCGGGGCAAGTGCTTGAAATTCCAACGCCGTCGTGCCGTAGGTGGGGTGGTGTCGTCTCGTTCTTGGTCCAGGGAGCACGTCGTCACCAGATCTTCGATCTTTCGCCCAGTCATTCGAGGCGACGGGGAGCCCCACGAGAGCGCCTCCCAAGCAAAAATCTGTAGAGGAGAAGTGGAACCCGACGTACCCCGCGTTCCCCGTGCTCGTGGACGCGGACTTCATCAGGGGCAACACCCAGGCCGACTACCGCGTCTCCATGTCGGACGTGGGGGCAGCGGAAGCCGGAGGGGAGCGTGTAGGGAAGACTTGCGTTGGAGAGGTCGGACCTTCACTTTGGAGGAAGAGGCGCTCTCAGAATGGAGAAGAAAACGAAACAGATGATGATGATGATGATGATGATGATGATGATGATGATGATGATGATGATGATGATGATGATGGTGGTGGTGGTGGTGGTGGTGGTGGTGGTGGTGGTGATGATGATGATGATGATGATGATGATGATGATGATGATGATGATGATGATGATGATGATGATGATGATGATGATGATGATGATGATGATGATGATGATGATGATGATGATGATGATGATGATGATGATGATGATGATGATGATGATGATGATGATGATGATGATGATGATGATGATGATGATGATGATGATGATGATGATGATGATGATGATGATGATGATGATGATGATGATGATGATGATGATGATGATGTGGTGGTGGTGGTGGTGATGGTGATGGTGATGGTGATGTGATGGTGATGAGGAGGAGGAGGAGGAGGAGGAGGAGGAGGAGGAGGAGGAGCAGGGCGAGGACGAGCGTGTTCCCGCCCCCAGATTTCGGTGAGCGGAACTGCTCAATCCCTCAGGTATGGCTTGCCCTCACCCAGAGATGCTGGCTTCTGGGGAGCGCATGCTGGCCTCGGGGCCATCAGAAGTGGATCCGCGACGAGGGTGGAGACGTCTGGGAGCCTGGCGGATTGAGCAGAGCTAATCCGCCAGAGGTTTGGGTCTCCAGGGGGGCGGCGCCAAGCACGAAGAAGAGCACCGCGCCGAGCGTCGCGCGGCGCCGCGCTCGAAAAGGGGTGACTCACAATCCTCCGCCAAGTCAAACGCAAGCTTTTATCCAGCCCCCTCGCCCCTCAACTTCTGGGACTTCTCGATGGGGTCGGAGGCTTGCGCCGCATCGGCGATGCATCGGCGATGCGGCTCGATGTGGAGCCCGATCATATCCACGCCAGCGTCGCCGATGCATCGCCGACTTCGCCGATGCATCGGCGATGCATCGGCGATGCATCGGCGACGTCGGCACGATCCTCCGACCCCATCCACTCGGATCCCATCTGCCATTTAGGAGGGCCTTGCAAGTTAAATGTTCAGCGACGCGCGCCAGGCGGCCCGCGGAGTCCGAGCAAAAAAATGGCAGTCGCCAGGCGATCGTTTTCTGATTCAGTGTGCTGCCGATCGGCGCGGGCCCTCGCATCCCCACCCTCCCCATGGAGTAGATATTGGCTGTTTGGGGCGCCTGTTTCGAGCAGGTTGCAAGCAGTCGCGTTAGGCAGAGGTCCAGAGCCAGACCCTCCCCCCTCCCCTCCCCCCTTCGGCCCAGTGTCGAAACGCCGAATTGGAAAACGCTCGCCAGTTTCGGCAAGAATGTGGAACTTGGGCTTCGGGGCGCCGCCACGTCGCCGAACAAATCGAGCTTGCCTGCTCTCGCTGAGGGATGTGTCGTGCGGTAGATTCGCGCGCCGTGTTGGCGCGCGTCGGCGAACCCGGCGCGGGCGTTCTCAAGGAACGCCGCCAGTGGCTTGGACTCGGCAGATATTCGAAAAGAAAACGCCATAAACAGAAACTTTTAGCGATCCACGCGGATTTCTTGGATCCGCGCTGGGGCCCCCCTTGCGGCGCCTCCGGCGCCGCCCCTGGCGCGCTCCGCGCGCCAGAGAGGGTCCAGCGCAGATCCAAGGAATCCGCGCGCCAAAAGTTTAAGTTTACGCCGTTTTTGTTTGTTTTTTATTTTTTCCTTTCTTAACATCGAAAGGTTTGCGCTGTCGAAAAGCCGCGGCTGGTCAAGGTTGAGCGATCCACGCGGTGTCTGGAGCCAACGCAGACAGCATCGCGACGTGGACCTGCAGGAGTCGCGGTGGCCCGCGCTCTTGCGGTGCTCGATCCTGCCCCCAGGGAGTGATCGGTCTCCCCGCCAGCCTCTCTCACTTCTGGCGCTTGGCTGCCCTGGCCGAGGACATACCCATGACGAGCAAGGCCTGCAACACGGCCTGCGGCACCAGCGGCACGGATGTCACGAGCGAGGTGAATTTTCAGGTGGACACGGAAGATCAAGCAGACGGATCGAACATGATGCAAAAACAGTGATTTCAGAGATCCGCAGGAACTTCTTTGCGTCGGCGTTTTGGACCCCCTTCCCCAGGGGCGCGCGGGGCGCGCCTCGGGAAGGGGTGCGTGGAGGACCTATGGGCCCGACGCGGGCACAGGAAGTCCGCGCGGACGTGCAAACGCTGATGTCTGCGCCAAAATTCAGACACGCGGCTCAATCACGCAGGAATCGGCACCTTCGGGCGCTTGTCGTAAAGAGCCTTCTTCAATGCTGAGAGGGTGTTCGTGTGAAATTTCGGGCGCCCCCGCGTGCAAGTGCAATACCTGGGTCGGAGATAATCAGAAGAGATCAGAGCTCGATTCGTACTCTTGTGGTTATGGGCCCAGTAGTCCCAGCTGACCTCAGCAGGCCCCCCGGGTAGCCCAGGACGGTCTCAACACCGAGACGCTTTGCGCGCGTTGGGGTGTTGAAACCGCCTTGGACTACCCAGGGGGCTTGATGAGGCCAGCCAAGACTACCTTGGGGGGCTGTCTGTGGGCGAGGCCTCACCATCTGTGGCATGGTGCCCCAAGGCGCTGGGGCCCCAGACATCTTCGATTCAGCCAGGGAGCCCTCCAAATCCTTCGGGTCCCGTCCCTCTGGGCCCCGTGTTGGAATCGCAGGAAAAAATGAGAGGTGGACGTCGACAGCAGCACAGGGCACGCGCCAGCCTGAGGGCCGGCGCACGCACGGCATGCCTAGGAAGGGCATGCCTGGGAACTTCATGCCTGTGCAGAGGAGGTACGCGCCACCCGCGTGGAAGCCGTAGTTCAACAGCCGGTGAAGCAGCCTTTGCAGGGCCATCCAGACGACCCGGCCCGCCGACAATCATGCGAGAGGCGGACGTAGAGCGCAAGAGGCAACAGGACATGGCAAGCCTTCGGACGCCCGCGGGGATCTCTCGGGCAGGCGCGGGGCCCCGTCCCCCGCAGGCCCTTCCCTGGCCAGCGGAACGCGTTGGCCCTGGGCACCCGCGGGAGGTCCCTGCGGCCCGCGCCTGCCGAGGCGACGCTGCCTCCTGGGCGTGCTGGCTCTCCTGGTGCAAGAGGTTCAGAGGCAGAGGTTGGCAGCCGCCAGCAATCATACAAGGCACGGCGGCGCCACCCCCGAGGAGGCGATCGCCAGCCACCACGCCACATGGCACGGGGCCCCGGGATCCTCACGCATCGATCCAGCTCGGAACCACGGCATGATGATGGACCACGTCATCATGTGCACAAGGCGCGACGGCGTCACCCCTGAGGTGGACCACGTCACCATGCGCACAAGGCATAACGGCGTCACTCCAGAGCAGGTGATCGACAACTACCACACCACATGGCACAGGGCCCCAGGATCCGTACAGATCGATCGGGCCCGAAACGGCTTTGGGCACGCGCCGGCCTGAGGGCTGGCACATCATGCCGGGGTCATCTTGACGACTCGGCATGCCAACAATCGCGCCCCAGGTGGACGTCGAGCTGAGCGCGCCAGGCTTCGAGCACACCGCGTACCCCGTGCTGCTCGCCTCCAACGACTTCGAGACGTGGTGGGTGGCCTCGGAGCCGACGGACCCCGGCGGCGCGCGGGCGACTGTGCCGTCGCCGGCGGCGCCGCCTCAGAGGTTTTCGGCGGAGTGTGGAGGTTCTCGCCGCCGCGGCCAGACGCGGCTCGGAGAGAGCTGGTCGGCACGGGCCTCGGGAGGGGTCCCTCGGGTCGGACGGCGGAGGGAAGCAAGTTCGGTAGGACCGAGGTATAAGGTCGAGGCTGGTTCGGGGAGGGTAGCCTCGCGTTCTTCGTTGTTTTGTGATGTTCTTGTGCGTCCTGGGGGAGGGTACCCTCGAGTGATCTTATGGTTTGGGGCATTTGGGCCAGCGGTGGGTCTCACGTTCTTGAAGGATGTTCTTCTTTCCTGGGTTCGGCCGTAGTGGGCACTCCCCCCTCTCCCCAAAATTCAGAGTTGGCACGCGCGGGGAAGACTGCGGTCGAAGCGCAACTCGTTCAATCCACCGCCAAGAGTGATCCTTGGAGGGGTATTGGGAGATGTTTGTTTCGAGACCTGCACGGCAGGGGGGGGGGGTGCAAAGTCTGCGTCCTGTAGCTGGCTTCGGCCTCGCCGCCGTGGGTTCCCCTGTGTGAATACGTGGGCGTCCCCGGGTGCGGGGAGGTCGGGAGGCCGCGGGAGCTGGGGGCTCGACGGCACGTAAAAGTGACTCCTCGCCGGAGTGACCTTTGGTGCGCGCCCATTGGGGTTCCCCGATCGCCGAACGCGCTGCAAAAGTAGCGACTTGCGCGCTTGCGTTTAGTCACCCCGCGGCCCCAAACAAGCCGCGCACCAAACGTCACTCTTACGCAGGGTCGGGTCACTCTTGCGTGTAGCTGATGGGCGGCCAGGAAGGGGGTGATGATTCACCTGACGCGGCGGCGGCCTTTCCAAAATTGGGAGGCGCATCTGCCGCCCCCCCTTCTTCAAAGTTGATCAACGCAGTTCCCGCCCCCCCCTTCAAAGTTGAGAGGCAATTGGAACACTCGCGCGGATCGCAGACGATTGCGCTCTCGGTGTCAATTTTGGAGGGGCGGGGTGGGGGCGGCGGAACCCCGTCTTTCGTTATGTTTGCTGCTGTTTGCCAACGACACATCTTTCAGCTCAGGGTATTATCGCGTTTCCCACTCCGCCGTGTGAAATATCATCGTCGTCCTATCCATCCAGGAGGCCAGAAGGCAGCACCCAACCAGACAGCCAACATGTATTCCCTAACCAGACAGCACGCAGACATTCCCTTACAAGACAACCAACAGGCATCACCAAGCCAGACAGCTAACAGGCATTCCCTGACCAGACAGCACACGTGCATTCCCTGACCAGACAGCACACAGGCATCCCTTTTACCAGAAAGCTAACTGGAAGGCACGGTGGCGGCCACTTTTGCGATGTTACAGTTCTTGCGTGCCTTCTGCGCTGCAGCGGTCACCAGCGAGGGGGGCGACGAGCCTTCACAGGGCGCTCTTGCTTCTGTCGGTAATGGGGGCTGGGCCGGGGAGAAGGGGGGGAGCAGGAGGAACAGGACGAGGAGGATGAGGGGCAGGCACGGTGGGATGAGGAGGAGGAGGAGGAGAGTAAAGATGATAATGATGATGATGATGATGATGATGATGATGATGATGATGATGATGATGATGATGATGATGATGATGATGATGATGATGATGATGATGATGATGATGATGATGATGATGATGATGCGGAGGAGGACGATGATGAGGAGGATGAGGAGGATGAGTAGGAGGGGATTGACGAAGAGGATCCGTGATGATGACGGGAGGCTAGATGGATAGAGGCGTCCGTGGGGGGGGGTAGCGAGATGGATGATGGATGCGGAAGGGGTGGAGGAGGGCGGGAGGCATGGATGAAGGCGTCATGGAGGGATGAGGTTGGATGGAGGGAGGCGCTCATGCTGTATTGATGGGTGGGGTGGTGCGCAACTGGATGGAGCGGAGGGTGGACAGTGGGATGGAGAGAGGCTGAGGAGGAGGAGGAGGAGGAGGAGGAGGAGGAGGAGGAGGAGGAGGAACAAGGAATAGGGCGGAGGAGAGAGGAGGGAAGGTAACGAGGAGAAGCACGAAGGGGAGGACGAGGAAAACGAGGGTGTAATCGGCCCGGTTGCGATAAACGGAAGCTGGATGGAGGGATGGACGTTTGGAAGGATGAGGGTGGATGGGGGTAGGAATGATGAAGGTTGCATGGAAGGGTGGATGGGGGCTGGATGGCGACGCGACTTGTAGGGCCAGGGCCATGATATCTCCCCAGATTTCACTGCGCCCCTTCTTATTTCAGTCCGTCCCCCCTGCCCCCCGCCCCACGGGCCGCGCACGTGCCTCGGGCCACAATTTGCGAACCCCCCTCTGTCAGACGCCCCCCTCCATGGACGCCCCCGGGGGAGGGGGAGGGGGCCTTTTGGGACTCCCTGGAGGACCTCTCGTCGCCAAGGGGCTGGATTCGCCGCGAGATCCTGGAGTCAGGTTGGACCCCCCGAGAGGTCCAGGAGTGGAGGTATCGGTATTTTTTCGTCTGCCCAGGGTAGGGTTAAGTCGGGCCTGTCCCTCTACAGGAGGAATATTCAAAAATAGTCAAAAAATAGTCTGGGGACGATTTTCTTTATTTTTTAATCATTTTTGGAATATTTGTTTGAATATTTTTGCTTTTTCGTCCAAAATCCGCCTGTAGGGGGACACGCCTGACCTGAGGGTAGGAGGAGGGAGGGGTACGAAGTCTGCTGCGTGCAGGTGGTTTTGGCCTCACTGCTGTGCGCGTTCCTCGAAGCGTGGGGGCCTCTGGCGCCGTGGGTCGCTGGAGAAGCCAGCTTGCTCGGGATGGCCCAGACGGTGTGGCGACTACACCGTGTGGTGAGTCAGTGTGGATTCGGGCTGACCGCACGGTTTTAGGACTTGGGTCGTTCTCCGAGGACGTCTCGGGCGACAGGGGCCTCCGAGGTCCCAAAGCGGCACGGTGACGAACCGTGCGGTGGGATCTTTCGAGATTTCGAGGTCACCGCGCGGTCTTTCACCACGTGGTTCTGGGACCCCCAAGCTGCGTGAGCTGACTCGCTGGCCCTCCTTTGCTATTCAACCCTGCCGTTCGACCGATGCCAGGGGCCACTTGTGAGTAGGCTCTGGTTGAGGCTGCGGCCGGGGGGGCTGCCCTCCAGGAGGACACGAGGCTTCTTTGGGAGCCCTCCGGGGGGCCTTCTGGGAAGCTCCTGGGCCCTGCGAGAAGCTCCGCCGCCCTCTCAGAAGGCCGCCCCTCTCTCCCCGCCGCCGACCGAGATCCGCGCAAGACTGGTTGGGGACCCCGAGCCAGTGCGGTGGCAGTCCGCGCCGTGACCTCGGCATCCCCGAAGACCTCACCGCACGGTCCGCCACCGCATGTCCTCCTCCTCCTCCTCCTCCTCCTTCTCCTCCTCCTCCTCCTCCTCCTCCTCCTCCTCCTCCTCCTCCTCCTCCTCCTCCTCCTCCTCTTGGGACCGATGCCCAAGTCGCCCGAGACGTCCTTGGAGAACGAACGGAGCCCCAAATCCGTGCGGCCACCCCCGAAGCCCCACGCCGCCAGGCCGGGCCCCCGAGGAGCCGGCCAGCCCGGATCCCGCGCCTCCTGGAGCCTCTCTCTCCGGGCCCCCGAGGAGCCAGCCAGCCCGGAGCCTCTCTCTCCGGGCCCCTCCCGGCCAGCTCTCCGCGACGCGCCCTGGCCGCGGCGACGAGAGCTGCGCCTCACCGGGCGCGCTCCGCGAACCTCGCAGAGGGCTTGCTCGCAAGCGCCCGACGAACGCACGTCTACCTCGAGGTGTGAGGTATCGCAGATCCCCCAGGGCAGATCCAGGCTTTTTGCGAGCAGTTATTTTGAGAGTAGTGCAGCGCGGCCCCAGCCAACGTGGCGTGGGGAAGGAAGGTGAAATTTCCGCAATATATAAAACATCCTTCCTGGGCAGCGGAGCTGGAGAAGGGTATTAACATGTCTCCCAATGTGCTTGAGCTTATAACTCGACCCCCGTTTCAGAGCCCAGACTTGCCGGGAAAAAGAGTGGTACATCATCATGGCCCCCTGGTGTGGAACGCGCTTGTCCAGTTCCAGGAGCGACCCCCCAAAGCTTCGGCAGCGGCGCTTTCTGCCCGCGCCGCCGAGGACTCCCACCCCACGCCGTACTTCGCCAGCCAGGACGCCAGCAGCGCCGCCGTGTACCGGCACGTGACGGAGGATCGGACAGGGCTATAGCACGAGGATAAGCTCCACCTCTTCCTCCTCCTCTTCCTCCTCCTCCTCCTCCTCCTCCTCCTCCTCCTCCTCCTCCGTTCCAGAGCGTGCCGGAGCGCTCTCAGAGCGTTCCTGGATTGCTCTGGGTCGCCGGATCTCCAGGGTCTGGAGGCTGGTGGAACGCCAATCGTGGATTGACCATGGGTATCACTGCCGGCCTCATGAGATAAGGAATCCTCCAAGGCCTGAAGCCCCCTGGGCACATTCCTTAACGAAGGCCCACACGGTAAGTCCGTCCCAGAGCGTGCCGGAGCGCTCTCAGAGCGTTCTGGGAACGCGGCCGCCGGATCTCGGGGATTTTCGATTTATAGTGGAGACCCATGCTAAGAAACACCTTGCTTGCCTCCAGGCTCCAGGGCGCCCCAGGTTTCTTAGGTTTCGATTGTTTTTCTGCGGAAAGCGTGACGTTCCCACACCAAAAATTAATGGACGCCCTGGGGTCTCAGGATTGGGTTTCTTGTGGGAAGGTTTCTTATGGATTGGCCTCCACTGTATCCTCACCCGCTTTTATCCTCGTCCTGGTTTCGTCAGGAGTGCACGCGGCCCGAGGCGCCAGCCGTTGCCGGGCAGCCGGTGGCCCTGGAGGACAGGTACAGCTCCGTGCCGACCTACGTGCTGGTCTGCGTGGCCTGGACCGCGGACAAGGCCCTCGGGGGGCGCACGGGGAGCGCCGCAGGCCCGGGCCTCCGGGCAGCCCGCTTCCAGAGCAGGCTGCCCGGCAGCCTGCTTTGAGAGCAGTCATCGTCGCTCGTCGCTCGTCGCGTCGTGCGCGCGGGCGCGTCTGTGGTGGCGGATCCGCACGGCGGGCGGGGGCGTTACGTCGTGCCCCGCCCACCCGCCCCGTGACGCCCGTCATCGCGGAACAGAAAGACACGCGCGTTTGTTCAACCACGGTGCTTTGCCTGATGATCGCGCGTCGCGGCCTGGGCCACAATGGTTGCCCCTGCCTTCTGGGTCGGAGGACGAAAAGGTACCCATGCCTTTGCCCTCCCCTCGTCTTCCTTTTGGGCCTCCTGGGCCTCTGTCGTCGCCACCGCCTCGAAATCCTGGGCAGAACGCACC
>CAUYUJ010015947.1:285000-304160 GCA_963575745.1 Prorocentrum cordatum
GCGGCCGCCCTCCAGAGACGCTCGGCTGGGGGTAGGTTTCCAGATACGCAGAGAGGAGGAGGAGGAGGAGGAGGAGGAGGAGGAGGAGGAGGAGGAGGAGGAGGTGGAGGAGGATATCAGCACGAGCGCATTGTACATCCAGCAGGTACTCAAACATGCTACGTAGGTGCGCACAAGGAGCACCAGTGGTAGGACATAGACCATGCGCGCGGCAGTTAGACAAGCAGAATGAAGTTGCAAATGCCCGCGGTATCAGGCTCATTCATGGTTTCTGTTCGTTCTGGCGCAGTTTTCATCGAGGTTGATGCCGTGCGCGTTCTGCTCTTCGCTCGCCACGCTATGCTTGCGGTGGTCGAGCCCACTTCCGCCGGGAGGCGGCCATGATGAGCTCCCGCATTGTATACCAGCGCCTACGCAGATGCGGTCTTTCTCTTTCGGTGGCATCGCACGATATGACAAACGCGCCCCCGTCTTCCAGGCACGATGTGATCAGACAGAGCAATCGTGCTGCACTGAAGCGTTCGTACGCTCTTCTAGTTGATCATAGACGTAAGCACGCGATGGCACATACTTACGCGTTGAATGGGGAGGCGGATCTGCATGCGCGGGGCGGAGGATTCATGGGAGATGGAAATGCACCCGGGGAGTTTTTAGAAGCATGTCAAATACCGCTGGACAAGTGGCGCCAAGCTGTGTAAGATACCTTCGGCCTGATGATGATGGCACACCCAGTATTCGACGAAAGCTATGACACGTCCATCAGCGCATTCTCAGATGATATCCTGCAGTTCCATGCGCGCGCCCGCCCGACGGCTGCACGTTCTGCTGCTCAATTTCGACGCGCCAGCGATGCGCTGGACGACGCGCTCACGCCGGCGGGCTACTCTCAGAATCGTGGCAAGCAAGAGGTCGCCCCATGCCTTGGGTCTGCGCAGCAAGCCCGCCTTGTTTTCAAACAGCCCGGCATTGGGGGAGTTTTGCACGAGGTGAAACACCTGGGGGCGATGATTGATCCGGAGGGGCCCATGGTATCTGAGAAAGCCGCGGTAAAAGCTCCACGGATGAATTGGCCACAGTTTTATGGAGTTTGGTTTGCCAGCATTCCACGAGCAGCGAAGAGGGCGGCCTACGTCTCGAGGGGCCAGGGTGCTGCGTTATCTGGCATGGCTTCTTTAGTACTTCAGAGCGTTGATTATCGAGCTCTAGATACACCTATTTCGGGACATCTCATGGCGATGTTGCAGGGGGGGGCCAGGATGGACACGGAGACGCGCATTCGTACCATCACTTACCGTGAGGTCTGGAAGTTTTGGGGAACGTGCCCGTCCGCCCTAGTGCGACGTGTTCGTCGCTCACGCTGGCTGCAGGCGATGATAGTGCATCCAAGAGAGCACGAGCTCCCCGTTTCAGCGCTGTTCGGCTGTTCGGCACGATGCAGCGCGAGGCGGGCCGCGGGTCTGCCGCGACGCTGACGCTGGAAGGCCGAGTACATTATACCGCCAACCCTTGGGCAAGAATGTTCGAGGCCGACGTGCGCAGCTCTGTGGGCGTCTCGGGGTGCGGGTCTTTCGGAAGTATATGGGGTCGAAGTATGTTGTCGCTTTTTCAGGACGAAGAAATTGGGCGAGCCTTTTGTTTTTTTGATGCAGGGGCTATTCGAGCCAAGTTTGGGTCTTCTTCGGTTGCCCCACCTGAGTATGATGTGATGGTCCCTGACCCTGTTCTAGATGTTGGAAGTTCATTGGGCCCTACGTGCGGATGGGATATGCTGGTTGGGTCCGGATGCAAGTGTGACGCGCGTGTTGTTACGTGTAAGAGCCTTCGTGCCCACCAGGTGAAATCCCATGGAGTTCGAAACGCTGCTCGTGCCGCGATCGCGACGAACCAATGTCTCGCGCGCAGCTCGACGCTCAAATCCGAAGCGCGTGCGAAACAACATCTTCAATCTGCCCTTGTTCATCATCGGTGTTTTGCGGATCGATTCCCCGTGGGAACACCAGTCCAACAACCCGCGGAGCTAACGTGCCCGTTTGGCCGCGTAGATTATTTGCCGTGCTTGCCTCAATTTCAGAGGCACGTCTGTCGGCGCCTTCCGCCCTCGATCTCTCGCGACATCGACCTGCGCCATGAGTCGGCTAGCAGACGCGGCGCCCCCAGCGGTGGCGGGCCAGCCCAGACTGAAAGAACGACGACGACGAGGCCCGCGAGCACCAGAGCATCAGGGGCCCAATGTGGACATCCCCGCCATTAAGGATCCGGCCGTGAAGCGCGTTCTGGGGCTGGCGATGAAGCAGGTAGCCAAAACAAAAAAGAAAACACGCAATGCATGAGAAATACCGAGCCGACGGTGATGGACATATTCAGATGCCAGGGGACAGCACCTCTTACGCTGACCATGGAAGAGGAACACCAAAAGTACGCGGGCGCCGCGCAGGCCCAAGAGATGACTATTTCACCTGCACCTTGCAAAGCGTGTATGATGGCAAGGGCGCTCAAGGAGGCCGGAGCTCGACCAGAGGATGCAGCGCTTGGGAACCGAAGAACTGGAGGTGGAGCCCCACGTGACTGCGACCGAGAAGGCTTTCGGCAGTGACATGTGCAATCTGAACATCGTGATGTGCTTGGGCCCCCATCGGTCGCAGATCACCAATGCTCTGAAGCAGTTTGAGTTCTTCCACTCGCCCGCGCCCGCGCCTCCTGGGCAGATGGGGCGCCAGCTGTCGACGTGGACCCAGGAGTTGGGCAGCCAGGGTCGTCGCCATCGCGGGCGACGGAGCAGCCCGCAAAACGCAGGCGACAATATGATGGGGATGAACGCATCACCAGCGTGCAGTCTCTTGTTGGGGGTGGGAGCCACGCAGCTGAGAGGCATGGGCAGGGTTGTGTGACTATTGTTACCGAGGTGGAACAGATTGTGAATGTGGGTTCTGGCGATAAATTGGTAACTGATGCTGGCGATGAATATGTGTCTGGCGTGGTGTCTGAGATGCTACTTGATGGCCGACCTGGAGGCCCCGAGAAAAAAAGTGCTAGACGCATTCGCCCGATTCCCGTCTTGAGCCCTCCGAGTCCCGAGCTTTATTCTGACCCCGCCCCGCCGTCTGAAGTTGCTTGGCGTCGTTTCGCCCCGCTCCCGAAGTCCACTCCCCGCCGTAAGTATAGCAAACAAACAAGAACGAATGCTCGCGTTCCACTATAGGAGAACGGGTTGGGCGTGGGACGGGGGGGGGTTAGGATGCAGAGTTAGTCCCCCTCCCCCCCCGCCCCTTCGCGTCGTCCTCGTCGCTCGTCGTCGCGTTCCGCCCGCCGTCGCCGCCCCTCCGCGTTTGTCGCGCCGTTCTCGTCCCCGTCGTCCGTCTCCACTTCCCGCCGCCACCGCCGCCGGGGAAAACGGGCCCCCTGGCGCCGCGCGCGCGACGACATGCAGGCCCGCCCCCCGATGATCGGGGAGGGGCAGACCTCGGGGGTGAACTAAGACCCCCGTTCAGGGCCTTTTGCGCCCACCATTTTGTTGGCTGTAGGGGTGAGTGTTGCAAGTTTTAGGCGTCTGGCTTCTATTGCCCCCATTTTTCAGGCTCGAGGAGCTTGATTGGCCATAACTTGCGATAGAGATATATGGTGATATTGATGATGATGACGATGATTTTGATGATGTTGATGATGCTGCGGATGATGATATGCTGATGTGCTGGTGATTTTGCCGATGCTGACGGTGATGTTGATGCGGATACGGATGCTGATGATACTGATGGTGCTGATGTTGCTGGTGGTGTTGGTTATGGGTGTGGTGCTGATAATGATAATAGGAGTGCTGATGATGATGATGATGATGATGATGATGATGATGATGATAATGATGATGATGATGATGATGATGATGATGATGATGATGATGATGATGATGATGATGATGGTGATGATGGTGGTGCTGATGTTGCTGCTGATGATGACGGTGTTGACGATACGGCTGCTGCTGATGATGCTGCTGACGATGACGATGGCGATGCTGATGGCTATGATGATGGTGATGCTGATGATGCTGATGATGATGCTGATGGTTATCATGATGAGGCTGATGATGCTGATGATGATGCTGATGATGTTGTTGTTGATGATTCGGATGTTGATCATGGTGTGGATGATGTGGGCGATTATGATCATGACGATGATGATGATGCGGAGGAGGAGGAGGAGGAGGAGGAGGAGGAGGAGGAGGAGGAGGAGGAGGAGGAGGAGGAGGAGGGTGAGGAGGAGTGGGGAGGAGGAGGGGGGGGGGAGGAGGAGGAGGAGGAGGCGGAGGAGGAGGAGGAGGAGGAGGGGGAGGAGGAGGAGGAGGAGGAGGAGGAGGAGGACAATGATGCGGAGGAGGGGGACGAGGAGGAGGAAAAGGAGCAGGAGGAGGAGCAGGAAGAGGAGCAGGAGGAGGAGGAGGAGGAGGAGGGAGGGATGGAGATGGGGGAGGGAGGAAGGGAGGGAGGGAAGGAGGGAGGAACAACAGAAGGAGGATGAAAACCAGTGTAAACCCAAACGTCACCATCGGTGTTAGAAGAAACCCTGCCTCCAAGTTCCCTCTTCATAGGCCTCCAAGTTCCCTCTTCATAGGCCCCTACAAAGGCTCATTTCCATTGAAAGGGCCGCCTCTTTGGAAGACAACCGTTTGAAGACCCTGAAGCATGCCAAAAAAATGTTCTCGGGATTCCAACGCCACGGATCAACCTGACCGTTGCGTCTTGACAAGCCTGAATCGCGCCAGAACGCCATTCCTGGGACGTCAACGCAGCGAATCAACATAACTGTTGCGCCCGCGTATTCCACAACAAGTTCAAAACGCAATTCTTGGCACTTCGATGATGGGAGTCCAGGAAACTCTTGCAACTGTTTAATACGAATGTGCGCCGCGCTAAGACAAACACAACATGTGGGAAAGGAACCGCCCTCAATCCGTGAAGCTGTTGCAAATGTTTAAACGAATGTGCGCCGCGCTAAAGCACGAGCCACATTTTGAAAAGCACCCGCCCTCAATCCGTGAAGCTTCTGCAAATGTTTAAAACGTTTGCGCCGCGCTTAGGCGAGAGCCACATTTAGAAAACGGCCCGCCCTCAATTTGCGAAGCTCTTCCATTTTCCTAACAGCGAAGACTGATAGGTTTCTAGTGGGCTCAAAAGAGAGCATCTTGACTCCCCAGGGGGGTCTGGGCGGATGCCCGGGGATGCCGGAGGATCCCCAGGATTCCTATAGATTCCTATAGTTTCCTATGGATTCCTCCCCAGAACACCATTCCCAGGCCACATTTTGAATGCCCGGAGCCAACTGTAGGCCACTTCGTCTTCTTCGTGTTCCCAAAACACCACTCCCAGGCCACATTTTGAATGCCCGGAGCCAGCTGTAGGCCACTTCGTGATCTTCGTGTTCCCAGAACACCTTTCCCAGGCCACATTTTGAATGCCAGGAGCCAATTGTAGGCCACTTCGTGTTCTTCGTGTTTCCAGAACACCATTCCTGTACCATATTTTGATTGCCCAGAGCCAACTGTGGGCCACTTCGTGATCTTCGTGTTCCCAGAACACCAGTCCTGTGCAAAATGTTGAATGCCCGAGCTGAGGCAGGCTGAGGCCGAGGCAGGCTGAGGCCAAGGCAGGCTGAGGCTGAGGCTGAGGCACGCCGAGGCAGGCTGAGGCTGAGGCTGAGGCAGGCTTAGGCTGAGGCAGGCTGAGGCTGAGGCCGAGGCAGGCTGAGGCCGAGGCAGGCTGAGGCTGAGGCTGAGGCAGGCTGAGGCCGAGGCAGGCTGAGGCTGAGGCTGAGGCAAGGCTGAGGCTGAGGCAGGCTGAGGCTGAGGCTGAGGCTGAGGCTGAGCAGGCTGAGGCCGAGGCAGGCTGAGGCTGAGGCTGAGGCAGGCTGAGGCTGAGGCAGGCTGAGACTGAGGCTGAGGCAGGCTGAGGCTGAGGCTGAGGCTGATGCAGGCTGAGGCTGAGGCAGGCTGAGGCTGAGGCCGAGGCAGGCTGAGGCTGAGGCTGAGGCAAGCCGAGGCAGGCTGAGGCTGAGGCAAGCTGCGGCTGAGGCTGAGGCTGAGGCAGGCTGAGGCTGAGGCTGAGGCTGAGGCTGAGGCAGGCTGAGGCTGAGGCTGAGGCTGATGCTGAGGCTGAGGCTGAGGCTGAGGCTGATGCAGGCTGAGGCTGAGGCAGGCTGAGGCTGAGGCCGAGGCTGAAGGCAGACTGAGGCTGAGGCTGAAGCAGGCTGAGGCTGAGGCTGAGGCAGGCTGAGGCTGAGGCAGGCTGATGAGGCTGAGGCAGGCTGAGGCTGAGGCTGAGGCTGAGAGGCTGAGGCTGAGGCTGAGGGCTGAGACTGAGGCTGAGGCTGATGAGAGCAGGCCGAAGCTGAGACAAGGTGAGGCTGAATGGGGGGGAGGGGGGAGGAGGGGGGGGGAGGAGGGGAGGCTGGCTGAGGCCGAGGCAGGCTGAGGCCGAGGCAGGCTGAGGCCGAGCAGGCTGAGGCTGAGGCTGAGGCAAGCCGAGGCAGGCTGAGGCTGAGGCTGAGGCTGAGGCTGAGGCAGGCTGAGGCTGAGGCAGGCTGAGGCTGAGGCAGGCTGAGGCTGAGGCCGAGGCAGGCTGAGGCTGAGGCTGAGGCAGGCTGAGGCAGAGGCTGAAACTGAGGCAGGCTGGGGCATCCGTAGGAATCCATAGGAATCCTTAGGAATCCCTAGGAATCCTTAGGAATCGGTAGGCATCCTTAGGAATCCGTAGGCATAGTTAAGCATCCTCAGGAATCCGTAGGAATCCCTAGGAATCAGGATTCCTAAGGTTTCCTAAGGATTCCTATGGATTCCTAAGGATGCCTAAGGATGCCTTAGGAATCCCTAGGACTGTCACTGCGACTGTCATTGCGAATGCGAATGCGACTGCGAGAACAGCAGAATTCTACAACTGGAGTCGCACCTGAATCTTAAGGGGAATGCTTCCAGATATGCTTGTACACGTCGCTGTTAGGTTGCTTTGCCGGGATAATTTCAGACGAATGTGCGCCGCGCTAAGGTAAGAACCACATGTTGAAAACGACCCGCCCTCAATCCGTGAATCTCTTGTAAAGGTTAGAGCGATTGTGTGCCGTGCTAAGGCGAGAGCCACAATTTCAAAACGACTCGCCCTCAATCCGTGAAATTACTGCAACTGTTTAATACGAATGTGCGCAGCGCTAAGGCGAGAGCCACAATTTCAAAACGACCAGCCCTTAATCCATGAAGCTCGTGCAAGTGTTTAATACGAATGTGCGCAGCGCTAAGGCGAGAGCCACAATTTCAAAACGACCCGCCCTCAATGTGTGAAGCTCTTGCAAATGTTTAATACGAATGTGCGCCGCGCTAAAGCGAGAGCCACATTTTGAAAACGACCCGCCCTCCATCTGCGAAGCTGTTGCCAACTTGTGAGCTTCATACATGGTGAAGCAGTCTCAGGCGAAACGCCCGACACGCCCTAAAAACTGGCCTCGGGGTGCGACAGGGAGAAGCTGTTGATAAGGAAAAGGAATGGAGGAGGCGGAGGAGGAGGGGAGGAGGAGGAGGAGGAGGAGGAGAAGGAGGACGCGGAGGAGGAGGAAGAGGAGAAGGGAAGGAAGTAGGAGGAGGAGGGGAGAAGGAGGAAGGAAGGAAGGAAGGAGGAAAAGGAGGAGGGGGAGGAGGAGGAGGAGGAGGAGGAGGAGGAGGAGGAGGAGGAGGAGGAGAGGAGAGAGGAGAGAGGAGGATGAGAGAAGGAGGAGGAATCGATCCCCGGACTCCTTCCCGCTGTCCATCCTGGGCAGTTCTCTTCCGACCCATATTGATTTCAGACAGTCCCGCGACCTGAAACGGGCCTCCAGAGGCAGAAAAGCTACAACACATTAATCGAATATCGAACCTCAAATTTCAACGGGAATCCAGCTGTGGCGACGAGGGCGCCCCCCCAAGGCCCAAAAGGGTCCTCATATCGCGATTCTCGAACCTCGATCCTCGATCCTCGAACGACCGCAAGAAGAGGGAGGAGGCCGAGGAGGACGTCCCTCAGACGAGGACGACGACCAGGGGGGAGTAGGAGGAGAAGGAGGCGGATGAGGAGCAGGAGGAGGAGGAGGAGGAGGAGGAGGAGGAGGAGGAGGAGGAGGAGGAGCAGCAGGGAGGAGGAGGAGGAGGAGGAGGAGAGGAGGAGGAGGGGAGGAGGAGGAGGAGGAGGACGATGAGGACGATGAGGACGATGAGGACGAAGACGAAGAGAACGAGGGCGAGGAGGGAGGCAGGAGGAGGAGGAGCAGGAGGAGGAGGAGGAGGAGGAGGAGGACGATGAGGACGATGAGGACGAGGAGGAGAACGAGAACGAAGGCGAGGAGGGAGGCAGGAGGAGGAGGACGAAGAGGCAGGAGGAGGAGGAGGAGGACGACGACGACGACGACATTGGCGGCCCCGAGAGGCGACGACCTCGGCCTGCGCTGCGACGCCGTGGGCGGGGTGTGCGGGTGGCCGTGCGGCGGGAACCCGACGAGCCTGGACCTGCCCGGATGCAGCGACGGCCCGCCCGCCCGCGCGCAAACTCGTCAGTCGTCGCCGCGCTCGCGCAGCAGCCAGGAGGAGAGCGGAGGAGCGAGGAGGAGAGCGAGAGCACGAGAGAGAGAGGGCACGTATAGGGGAGAGGAGGGGAGAGGAGGTGGGGAGGGGAGGAGTGAGGAGGAGGAGGGGCGAGGAGAGGGAAGGAGGGGCGGAGAGTGGAGGGGGCGGAGGCGCAGCGAGGAGCAGGAGGATACTCGCCGCCAGGCATCCTCAGCGTCGACCCTCTGACGGGCGAGGTCGCTGGCCTGCCGGTGGCGGGCGGCGCGGGCTTCCGGGGCGAGGTGGCCCTGAAGGCCTGCCTCGGCGAGCCCGGCACGGAGGGCTGCATCACCTCCACGGAGGACCCGCGTTTCCATCGGGGGGCCTGGCGCGCATCCAGACGCGTGCGGCCACACGTCCGAAGAGGCCCCAGCGCGAGAGGCAGGGAGCGTTTGGCGACGGGAGGCGAAGGGGTCCAGAGGAGAGATGAGCGACGCAGAAGAGCGGGGTCGTCTGCGCCGGCATTCGCGCGTGAGCTTCCCGCGTAAGGTGGCGCGTAAGTGCTCTCGTCTCCAAGGTAGCGGGCCGCGTTGGCGGCCCGCGGAAGCCGCGGCGTATAAGGTCGCTATGCCATCTCGCGGAGGACGCATGTGTTGTCGTCGCTGAGATGACCATTTCCCTAGGGCCGGTTTGTCGTCCTGAGTCGGTTTTGACGGTCCAGGGGCCAGGCGAGGGCCCCTGGAGGTCGAAAACAAAGATTACCCCACTAGAAGTTGGAGCCCCTAGGAAAGCAGCATTAGTTGCTATGCTATGCCATGCCATGCTATGCTGCGCTATGCTATGCTATGCTATGCTATGCTGCGCTATGCTATGCTATGCTAAGCTAAGCTATGCTACATCATGCTGCGCTGTGCTATGCTATGATATGATATGTTATGCTAAGCTGCGCTATGCTATGCTGCGCTATGATATGTTATGGTATGATATGCTTGGCTATGTTGTGCTATGCTATGCTATGCTAATGCAGCGCTGCGCTGTGCTAAGCTAAGCTAAGCTAAGCTAATCCTCGAGGCAGAGCCTAGGTAGGGAATTACACCCATGCGACATCAAACTGCGCTATGCTATCTACGCTATGCTATGCTGTGCTCTGCTATGCTAAAGCTCAGCGAAGCTAAGATGAAGGTAAGCTAAGCTAATATAAACCTGAGCTAAGATGAAGCTGAGCTAAGCTAAGATGAAATTAGCTAAGCTAAGATGACGTAAGCAACGCTAAGCTAAGGGGACGTAACTGGGGGAACCGCGGGGCGGATTCTGGGGGAACCGCCTGGGCCGGTTCCCACTGCCCGGCCCTTTAAGCCAGGAGAGTAAGAACCCTTCTGGGCAGAGCCTAGGCAGGGAAAAATCGCCCGCTCCAGCTTTTCGGGAGCGTCGGATCTCTGGGCGTTTGGGCTCTCCCAGCATCTCGCAGCAGGCCTCTGGGAATGGTCCTCCTCCTCCTGTTCCTCCTATTCCTCATCCTCCTCCTCCTCCTCCTCCTCCTCCTCCTCCTCCTCTTCCTCCTTCTCATCCTCCTCCTCCTCCTCCTCCTCCTCCTCCTCCTCCTCCTCCTCCTCCTCCTCTACGTGGCTACAGCGTGGCATGCACACAGCACTGTCCGATACTGTACTCGCCCCCAGGCCAGTTCGTGTTCCAGCGGCTGGTCGATCATAATCTGCAGACGTTGGGCCTGATACTGGCTGGTCTCGTTCTTCTGCCTGGCACAGGCGTTTGCGACGGAGGCCCTCTAAGGCACGTGCTTTCTTGAGAGTGCCTTCAGCCCGACAGATACTGCAGCGACACCACGGATCCACGCCCATGGGAGGTGGCGGCCAGCCCCCGCGCACGAGCTCGGCTGCCCCGAAGGGAAGGTCCAAGAAGGATGGCGCGCGCGAGCCCCGATGGGCATGTGCGGCCACCCGCCGTTGCGGGTTCAAGAATATGTTTGTAATATTCATTGTTTCCAGTGTGGTCGGGATCGATCTGGCCAGCCTGACCCGTCTTTCAAAGAGAAGCCCGCTGGACGCAAGAGATCTCTGTCACGTCGGCCTGGCACAGCTGACGACGGAGCTGGGGCCGCCGAGGGCACAGCCGCCACCACTGCCAAAGTTGGACAAGCGCGGCAAGCTCTGGCTGCTCTTCGGAAGCTGGGATACGCAGGCTCCTCGGCCAACGTGAGACAAGCAAGGCTAACTTGGCCGCGGAGGAGTAGCGCGCTAAGGCCAAGCGCACGCCCGACGACCTTAAGCGGCGATCGCTGGACAGGCAGACCGCCAAGGCCAAGGAGGTCGAGGAGTTGCAGCTCGTGGTGGACGACCTTGCGGCGCAGCTTGAGGAGAAGCGCAATGCCCTTGTGGTCGCGAAGACCGAGATGGAGCAGATTCAGGCAGAGGTGCACGTCGCGCGGGCTGCCGTTCTTGCATCGACTGGGTCCTCAGAGCAGACAACTGTATTGCAGGAGTCGCTCACAAGGCTTCAGACCATCTCATCGGTGGGGCTGGGGCGGCCTTCGGTGCAGGCAACCAGGCGGCCATGCTGTCGGCCTTGCGGGAGCAGTTCAAGCAAGTGCAGGAGGCGGCTACCCCAGCTGCGTCGTCAGCACCACCAACTTCGGCGCCTACACCAGCTGCAGCAGCACCACCACCACCCATCGAGACGCCGTGGGACCAGCCGCTGGAAGCTGCTATGGAGCCATCATGCCCAGGCTCGTGCAGGGCGTAGTCACTTCGATCGGCTGCCAAAAACCCTGGTCCTCGTTCAGGTTCAGTTCTAACACTTTTTGTCACAGGACGCAGGTGTTAGAACGCACGTGAGCGGCGAGAGGCTGTCACATTCAGCTACGGCAGGGTCCACAGCGTTAAATCCTGGGCGCAGCTCAGGTTCTGTCGCCACCGTTTTGCCGAGCGACACAGGTGCTAGGACACGCGTGACTGGCGAGAGGTCATCACCTTCCTCAGCATCGTTGGGCGAAAGTCCTGGGCTGCGCTCAGGTTCCGCCGCCGCAGTTTTGCCGAGTGGCACAGGTGTTAGAACGCACGTGATTGGCGAAGATCTGCCACTTTCTACATCTGGGTCTGAAAATCCGGGGCTTCGCTCAGGTTCTGTCGTCGCCGATCTACTTGCGGTTCAGGCAGCCACTATTATATCCGCGGCCTCGAGGCGGGCACCGCGTCGGAGCCAGAGGCGGGACTTTCAGTTCTGCACCTACAGCGCCACTGCGCGGTCAACGTTACGCTCATTCTTAGAGGAAGGTGCAGCTGGAGCTCCTGTCGCATCTTCGCAGGAGGTAAGGCTTCGTAGAAATGAGCGACGACAGGCAGAATATTGGTGTGCAAGGAATGGCTGGAAGCCCTTCATCGCCGATTGTATGCGTGGCCTACGGGCTCCATGATGGCTGGTGCTGGGCTGCTCGCTCGGAGTTTCATCTGCGCCGCCTACTTGGACAGCGTGCCGTTCATTCGCGACCGCGTGCTCGTCGAGTCGTGGTGCGTGGCAGTCTTTATTCACACTGGCCCCCGCGGTGGCTTCATCGCGGGCTCGCTCTGCCTCCGAGAGGGCATAGGCATCGCCAACGACGACGTTAAACGTCGTGAGCGCCTTGTGGAAGTGTTCAGATATTATCGCGCGCCTCGCACCGAAGGCGGCGGCTGGCACGCGCCGCCTGCAGTCCGCGGCGAATCTGGATTTGTCAGACGAGTTGATGAACACCTTTTTGCGTGACCCGGAGGTTCGCGTCGAGCGGCTGAGACGGGCGGGCGCGCCTCCATCGACTGCTGGTTGGCAAGCGACTCGATGGCCAATGTTACGCAACACCCACGTCGGGTTCATGATTGTGCCCCTCGACCGCGCTGCCCCACGCCGGCGCGCGCCGGAGCTAGGTCTCGAGCTCAGCGCGTCCAGAAGATTCGAGGCCCCATTCTACTTCCTGCCAAGCCACAGCGGCAGCCGCGACTGGGGGAAGACAGCGATGATGTCGACCACGACGACAGGGTCGATCATAGAGATCCTGGTTCCCTTTGGACGGACGTCATGGAGGCGGCCGTTGCTCTCGGGCCTGGCCCTGCCGACGGGCGCCGGGAAAGGCTGGGCTCGTTGCGCGGCAAGTTTTACCAGGGAGTGGAGCAGGAGCTGATACCTCTGATTTGGAGTGCGTCGGCAAGCACGTCGGCAGAGGCAGTGACTTTCAGTGTCGTTGCTCGACGGCAGGAGGCGCGCTGGGGCACCGTTGCCCCGCTTGCACTGCTGCGTCTCGGGCGTTGCGATTGTTTCGGCATCGCCTTGGATCTGGCTTGCGTCGCCCAGAAGTGCGGGCGCATACCTCGGAGGCGGCGTCAATCATTCGATGTGGAACACGATTTTTGATCGGGTCGCAGGCAAAGGGCGCGCGCGCAGGCTTGCCGGCGTCAGGACGTGCTGAGGATGTGCTTGGCATCAGGTAGGTCAGTGTTTTGTCAAATGGTTCAGAGATTGTCTTGGGCATCGCTCCCGCCCCGTTCACCTTTGGACTAAACCGAAGGGTGGGCCCTCTTTCCAGTTCGCGCGTCTTTGGGCCCGTCAGTCATGCTTCGGCGGTCGCAGCTGTTCAGAAGGACTTCTGGGCAGGCATCTGGGGCGGCCCCGATGCGCCGATGGAGTCCACGGGGGATCCTCGCGAAGGGCTTCAACGCCAGCGGGAATCAGGGCCACAGCTCCCGCCTACGGGCAGTCAAGTCCTCCGACAGGCCTCCAACGGTTCCCCTGCTCGGGCTGCGGCGGGCGCTGATCGATGTCGACCGCGTCATTGGTCTCTTGCAAGTCATTCTGCATTGTCTCTCATGGGTTACATGTTCTACCACTGCGAGCAATGGTCTGCGCGGCCAGCGACGATGATGCACGTGCACGTTGTGATCTTAGAGAAGTCGGGGGGGGGGGGCTATAGACCTATAGCATTACTGGACTCGCTGTATAGGCTTTGGTGTAAGGCTCGTCTTACTCATGTTAGAAGTGGGAAATGCACCGCTGGTGCAGCTGCCCGGGTTTTGCTGCAAGGGGAGGCGCAGGAACGAGTGCCGCGAGTTCAGGGTGATAGCATCGCCATCCACTCGATCGTTGACATCGAAAAGTGGTTCGACCGTGTCGTGTGGAAGCACATCGTCTTCGCGGGTCTACGACGTGGGTTTCCCGGGTGGACCCTCTGCCTCGCCCGCGAGGTGCACAGCGCCAGCAGGCGCCTTGTCTGGGACGCAGTGTTCTCGGATCCCGCGCGGGCCACTCGGGGTGCACTCCCAGGCTGCAGCTTCGCGATGTTCATTCTCCAGATGGCCATGCTCTCGCCCGTCGATGAGATCCTGGAGGTCACGCGTGGGGCCCAGGTCGCCTTGCATATCTACGCGGATGACCTGACTGTTCAGATCGTCTCGACCGTCAAGCATATCGCTGAGCAAGCCAGCTTCGTTCTGCAGCGCAGTTAGCTCACATGTTGCATGGTATGGACTTGAAGCCAGCGAAGAGGAAACTTACACTTCCATGTTCTCGAATGCTATTCGCCTACAGGGTCGGTCGTCGGGTCGGTCGTCATGGTCGCGCTGCGTCTGCTCTAGAGGTTCTCGGAGTAGAAGTAGCATCTGGGAGGGCCATTCGGCGTCGACGACTTCGTGGGCGTCTTGACAAGATGGGCGCGCGCATCCGAACTATTCGAGGCGCGGGATCACTGCTCGGTCGATTCGCGAAACAGGCTGTTCCTTCGGCGCTCTCCTACGGAGTTGGTGTGGGTGGGGCCCCATCCACCTCTCGCTCATGCCATGCGACTTGCTATGAGGAGTGCCTGGCATGGGCCAGGCAAGCAGGGATCGGCGTGGCTCAGCACCTTCCTACAGGGTGGTCGTTCACAAGATCCCCAGATCCTCGCCTGGACCGACCCCCTGTTCCAGTGGGCCTCGTTGCGTTGTGGGCCGCTAGGAGGAAGCAGACCATGCCCCTGCACAGCCAGAAGAAGCCTTGGGACCTGCAGGGGCCACGTTGCTCGCTTTGCGCGATGTTGGGTGGCGCTCGCCGTTGGCCCTCCTCTTCCGCGCGGACCTCGGGGACCCCCTTGACCTCAGAGTGGCATCGCCTCAGACAGTTCGAGATCTGGCTATCGCGTCAAATATCAGGCGTCTGTGGACTAACTGGGCCAGTAGCCCCGACAGGGATCAGGGGCACATGATGGCGCCGAAAACTCCTGGAGGCTATTGGCTCGAGCCCGCGCTCTCAGTCTTGGGGAGGGGGGGGGGGGGCTGGAGGAGGGAACAGGCAGGTACCCTCAGAGCTTTAGTGGCCGGAGGTCTCTGGACACCTGCTCGTCGGCATCATTGCTCCTATCGTGATTCGCCTGCTTGTGGTGTTTGCGACAGTGAGTGTGCTGATTTGTTCCATGTACCGTGGATGTGCGATCGCACGCACGAAGGGCGACGCAGTGCATTCGCGCCCGAGGCCGAGCGGAACACCCTGCCGCATGTCTCCCCACCGCGTTGGTTTTGGGCGCGGGGGCTCATGCTAAGGACCACCTGCCAGGATTGCTGTTGCGCGGCGACTCGGGGACATGGTCTGTATTGCACGGGGACGCGTCGTGCGTCACGGGCAAGGCTTTCTCGGATGGCGCCTGCTGGAAGTTCGCTCGCAGGGTCGAGGCGCCCGGGGCCGGCTGGGGCTTTGCCCGCATCGGCGGCCACGCGGTTGAGCTAGTGGTCTCCGGCCCGCTCCCAGGACCCGTTCAAGCGCCCCCTCGCGCTGAATTGTGCGCCGTCGTTCAGATTCTACGAGTTGCTTCGCCGCCGCTGACGATCAACGCAGATTTTCTGGATCTCCCCCAAGGGCTCGAGCGATGACCGGAACGGGGCACCCACGTCGTCCCAATGCAGACCTTTGGCGTGAGATCTGGCGAAAAATTGATGACCTAGGAGGCTTGTCTGAGGCGCTAGAAATTGTACGCGTTTCAGCGCACCAGCGTGGGCAGGGCCACGTGGCCCGAGGGAATAGATGGGCGGATTTTGCGGCTTGCCAGGGCCGAGATGTTCATGCTGTCTCTCAGGTGGACGCGAACATGCATCAAGGACACGTTTAATGCAGCTCGGAATGCTCTGGCCTGGATGGCTCGGTCCCACGCGGCCTACATGGCCGCCGCCTCGTCGCAAGGAGAAACTCGTTTTGTTGAGCGTTGGGGGGCCAGGGCTAATCGGCAGCGCCTGACGCCTGACGTTAGTTTGTTTCGCGCATTCCACCCGCGTGGGCGGGGGTGGAAATTCGCGTGCAGCCAGACGGTTATGACCGAAAAGCAGCGCAAGATAATCTGGCGTCGCCAGTGTCCTGCGAAGATTTCTTTGCGCGATCGGACGGCCTTGTTGGCCTGGCGCGTCAGGTCCTCTGCTTTTCCTGTGCCGAGCTGTTCGCTCGCCGCCGACCCGACGCGAGGTGCCGCCGATTGCCCTGGGGGCCCCGTGGAGCCGTCGTCGTCGCGTCGTCTCAGGTCGCGGGTACTCGGCGTCCGAGGTCCTGTGAGCGCGAAGCGCTCAGGTCTGTGCGTGCCCGCCTCCAGCAGGATGATGTCTCGCCGACTTGTGTGGGGGGCCTGCCAGTGCTAGCACGCGCGTGCGTCCCCGCTCCGACTCTGAAGAGCGTCGCGCCCTCCGCGACGTCCGTGCCCGTCTCAACCGTCCTCCCCAGGAGGAGGGTGAGGGTGAGCTTGGAGGTTTTTCGGCTGCTCAAGTTTTTGGCCAGGTCCGCGCTCGTCTCGCCAGGACCAGGCCTCGCGAGCCCTCGCCTCCCCCACGGATCGTGAGAGTCGCCTCGATGGCCCAGCGCCTCCTGATGGAGGCACCGCTCGCGCCGTCACGTTCGCGAGCCCCGCGAGCGGGGCTCTCGACCCGGCCATCGCCAGCTTCCAGGCGGGGCCCCGTGCTGCCGCTGCCTCTCCCCCCCCCCTCTCCTCGGCGGCGGGCGGGAGCGGGCAGCGGGGAGGGGGCCACCTCGGAAGTCGCGGCGTCTCGGAGGCACTCGAGGGGGGGCCGTCCGATTCAGTTCCGCGCCCGAAACGCACGACGTCCCCCCGAGCGCCGCTCGGGGACGTGAGTTGTTTGTCACTCCTGGCGTGGTTGTGATCTGTCTTTCGTGCGGGGATATCTCCACGGGTAAGAATACCTAGTTGAGACAGCAATGCCCCCCGCCTCGATATTCGAAGCGCACCTTGTCTCACATTCACAGGTTTCAGATTCGTCGGCGCCCTGCGGATCAGCACAGGTGTGAGGTTCTGACGTGTCAGCGTCGGTTGCAGTTTTCGTACCCTGAGTTGCACCGGTCGCAAGTATAACTCGTTCCTGGCTTTCCTTCGTGAGTTCGCTTAATCTTCCTGCGTTCTCTGTCTGCGCTTGCGCGCACTCCCCGCCGTGGGCCCGTGTTTGTGGGCGGGCCCTTGGGGTGTGCGCCGAGCGAACGCTGGGCCTTCACCTATGTGTGCAGGCCCGCCTTCAGTGGCCGTTGGCGCATCGCGCGACGGACTCCTTCAGGCTGCGAACTCCTCCTCCTCTCCTCATCTCCTCTCTTCTCCTCCTCCTCCTCCTCCTCCTCCTCCTCCTCCTCCTCCTCCTCCTCCTCCTCCTCCTCCTCCTCCTCCTCCTCCTCCTCCTCTCATCCTCCTCCTTCTTCTTTCGCGCCTCCCCAGACGATCAGGAAGAATCAGACAGATGGTTTTTCACCTCCAGAATGGAGGTCGCGCTTTGCGGCCGTGGGATTTCTTTCGCGGCCGCCAAAATTACGATCGAAAAGTGTCGACCTCCAAATTGGTGGCTCAGAGATGCCATCTAGCGGCACCTCCCAATGCGTGCGTTCATCGCCGGTGGAGACCACGAGTGGTGACGGTATCCATATCCAAGCCCTCGCGGTCTAGATTCAGGATCGCGGTCTCGCGGATACGCGGTCGCACGAATGCGTTCCGCGTGGGGCAATCGCGACCAAACACCCCGTATCAGCGGGGTCGCGGCCCATGGGCCCGGGCCGCGAGTCCGTGGATATGGATATTTTTCTCGTTCGCGAATCCACAGAAAGTAGAAAACCACTCTGGAGGCCGACCTTCCCCTGAGATCCCGGCGTTGCATTTTTGTTCGCACGGGGCGTTCTTGCCCGGTTTCGGGCCCGGGGACCCTCACAAATCGATCTGGCTCGAAGAACGCCGCAGAAAAATAGGGGTGGGGCGAGAAGTTTCGGGCTCGAGGTTTAAGGTGTTCAGCGTTTTTGTAGGTTCTCGGCGGTATTCCAGCCTCAGAATGCTTTCCACCAGCTGCGCGTTGCCGAGAGCGTTCCGGGGGTGCCCAGATCGATCCAAGCCGCCGTCGAAGGCTTGAACTATAACCCGAAAACCATGTTGCGGTCGAGCCACCATCTTGGAGGTGTCCGACCCCTCACCTATTACACCTCCTCCTCCGTCCCCTCCCTCCTCCCTCCTCCTGTTCCTCCTCCTCCTCCTCCTCCTCCTCCTTCATGATCCTCCTCCTATCGCAATCAAGCCAGCAGGGACATGCCATCAGCAGCTGTCTCTCGGGAAAGGCTCTGGCTCTCAAGAAGGTATATCCTGACCTGGCTAGGGCTGCCTGCGCCCGCTGCATGGGTCTCTTATGTCAGGACGGTCGGGTACTTCAAGCAACGTGTTGTTGCATACCATGAGATTCGAGCCTGGGGCTTGCTCCTCGTCCTTCTGTTGCCGTCCTGTGAGTCGTGCAACACTCGCGCATCCCATGCAGTTTGCACAACAAGCGGCGGTCCCTGCACTGTTGTTATCCGTATGAATTCAGGCCAGCTGCTGTGGACACTTGATGAAGATAGGTTGGGCACGTCGCAGGGCCATTCGCCACAGGACCGCCGCCGACGGCTGGCGGCCATATTTTGGGCCATGCAGATCGTAAGTCCTCCCCCAGAGGTTTCACTTGGACGCGAACTTTTGATGGCCTGTGGTCCATCCCGCCTCCGCGCCTGGGTCGTGGTCCAAAGCCCCGTTGGGATCCCTTTAAGGAGCCTTTTGGGAGCCTCTTGGGGCCTCCTGGGGTCCTCTTCGGGGGCCTCTGGTGGTCTCTTGACCAGCTTGGCAGTCTCTTGGGCTCGTCTCGGGAGCCTTTTGGGGCGCTTCGGGTGCCGTCTTGGGGTTCTCTTGGGGCCCTCTCAGAGACTTTTCGAGCGTTCTGGGAGCCATCCTGAGGCTGAGAGCATGCGGCCAAACACATTTGAAGAGCGCGCGTTGCTCCATTGATTCTGGCTGCCTGGGCGCCGTCTTCTTGGGTGGGCGCTTGGGCTTGTTCTCGATCCCGCTGGGTCATCTTGGGCTGCCTTGGAGATATCAGGAGAAAAAGCACAGACATTATGAATCGTCGTTTCCAACGAGAATATGCGAAAGTATGGGAAGTGGGGGGGAAGACAGAAACCCAGAAAATATCTGAAAATATAGGGAATCCTGGGATCTGTGTGTATTTATTTGTGTGCTTGTGGGCTCCTTCAAGATATCACACATATATATATGCATATATATATGTGTGTGTAGATGTATATATATATATATATATATATATATATATAT
>CAUYUJ010015948.1:0-45760 GCA_963575745.1 Prorocentrum cordatum
TGTTGATGGATTTTTGCATTTCCTTCTTTTCGGCCTTCCGACGGCCCGAGACGGCCCAAGAGCCCCCAGAGATCGCCGAAAGATCGCTCAAGAGGCCTCCAAGACGGCCATGATGACCTTCAAGACGCCCACGTGTTCCCCGAAGGCTTTCCAAACCGATTCGGGGAACACATGGTTCGATGGCTTGGTGGCCAAGATGGCCCAAGATGGCCTCCAAGATGGTCCAAGATGGCCTCCAAGTCCGCCCAACATGGTCCAAAACGGCCGCCAAGACGGCCCAAGAGAGTCCAAGACGGCCCAAGACGGCCCAAGAGGCCCCCCAGATGCTTCCCAGACGGCCCAAGAGGCTTCCGAGAGGTCCTCCAAGAGGGCCCGAAGAGGCCAAAATCTTGGACGTCCCGAGATCTTTTCAAGGCGGGGACTCGGATGAACGAACGGCTGCGCGTCCTGGCGCTCAGCTGTGAGGCGCCATCAACCATAGAGAGAAAAATGAGACAAAGCATGTGTGTGCACGCATGCTCGAGAGGGTTCGGGGGGGCGGGGGACCAGAGAAGCTATATGATGCAAGAGAGAGCGGAGCCAAAGGGGCGACATATTGAAAACCCCTCTTGGCTTCCTTCACGTGCAAGGACAAACCAGGACGTCCCGAGGTCTTTTCAAGGCGGGGACTCGGATGAACGAACGGCTGCGCGTCCTGGCGCTCAGCTGCGAGGCGCCATCAACCCAAGCCGTCCCCAAGAATGTTTACTGGGTGGGCGGGCAAGGGCGATTATATAAAGACGCGCGCCATTCACTCAAGAGGACGTTGGCAAGCTTCCTATTGAGGGCTGGCGGATAAGCGGCGGCGATAGCCGTCCATTTCGCACCACTCGGGGCGTTGCCCTCAAGCACGAGGTGATGACGGCCAGACTTAGAGCAAATACCGTTAATCTGACAACACCTACGGTCGAGACAACTGCTATCCAGACTATCAATGTTGAGACACAGGAATCTGGTTCGCTTTCGCCAACGGGACCCCTCTTGACACTGGTCGAGACATCTCACAATGGCCCCCCGATCTATAACCCCCTGAACCTCTCTCGTGAAGAACGCGCGTGAATTCACAGGGTGCTCGAGTACACAAGGAACTTCAAACTTTTCACAACGTCTGATGATAGCCAGCGCGGCTCGCATGGTCTTATTCCCGGACGCCAGGCGAGCCAGCTGCTCGTCACTCAGAAGGTGCCGTAAGAGCCCCCAAGGCTGCGAGGCGGAGCGGATGGCCCCCGCACGGTCGGCCGCGGTGGTCCAGGGTCCGCGCGGCGGGGCCAGCATCACGGCCAAGACGCGGCCTGCAGCGATGTCCGAGCACAGGCCCCTTAGGACCGTCCGCCTAGTGAGGTCGCCGCTCGGCCCGTGCAGCGTGTCCCAGAACCTGACTGGCACTCCCATGGTCATCCCGGCGCGCCCGACGCCCCCCTTGCCGCTGAAGCAGCCCGCCAGGTAGCGGCCAGTCAGGCGGGGCCGAGCTCCCGTAAGTCGACCGGCGAGGCGCGACCCAAAATGATGTCCGCGAGCTGAGCCTCGCAGACCAGGACCATGCTTTGCTGGGCGCTGCTCAGCGTCGCCCACGTGGCCGCCAGCCGGGCATGCTTCTCGTAATTAGCGGGCGACGCTGCGGGTGGTCTTCCACTGGCCGCGCTTCTGCACGTCGGCCAACCGCCGCCACCTCCTCGCCATGTCTATTGAGGCGCCCGAGTGGCGCATCTGATGCGGCACCACCTTGGCCTTCACCTGAAGCTCCTGCAGGCACAGGCTGAACATCTTGCAGTATTCGGGGTGCGTGAAGTTCCACAGGCACTCGGGGTGCCCCTCTTTCTTCAGCTGGCGCAGCACGGGGTCCAAGAAGCGAATCCAGGGCGAGTCTAACTCCAGCGACACGTCGCCCAGGCCCGTCTTGTCTCGCAGGTCCTCCTCCTCCGGGAAGAGTCTCAAGGTCCAGAACTCGCACGCGGCCGCAGCCGGCGGCGCCAGGCAGGCCGGCTTCAGGAGCAGGAGGCTGCTAGGGCGGGCGTACACGCTCACCGCTATCAAGGTGAACACCGCCATATGGAGGCTGCCCCGGGCCTTCATGCACCGCGCCAGCGCGCACCACAGCGCCAGCGCCCACGGCTTCCTCGTCCGCGGCGGCTCCAGGCGCCGCCAGGCCCGGAGGCATCTCTAGGCCCGGGGGAGGCGCCGGGCACCGTAGCGCGCGAAGTCCGGGTTGAAGTGCAGGACGCCCGCCATCAACTTCTCGGCCCAAGAGAGGTGAGTCCCGGCCTGGTACAAGCCGTTCAGGTAGCCCACCAGCGCCGAGTCCACCTCGGAGTCGCCCCGGCCCTTCATGACCTCGTCGATGTTCACCGAGGGCCAGCTCCGACGGGCAAAGTCCCGCCAGCCGTCCCAAGCCCTCTGGTACTCGCGCTGCGTCGGGGCCCGCACCGCCTCCCGCTCCAGGAGGGAGAAGCCCTCCTCGCTGGCCGGCATCCCGTAGTGAAGGGCTCGGCGCTTCTGCGACTGCGCGAGCCTGCGCTGCCGCGCGGCGCCGGTCACGACCTCGGGCTCGGAGCTCCCGCTGTCGGAGGAGCCGACGCTCTCGGGCGCTCCCCGCGCGGGCTCCGCCGGCGCAGGCTGCTTCGCCAGGCCCTCCACCACCTGCCCCAGGCTCTGCGGCGGGGGACGGCCCAGCACGGCCTCCCTCAGGTGCCTCGACTCGCCCAGCTGACGTTCCCGCCGAGCCGCCGGCAACGGCTGCGGCGCTATCGGCGGAGCAGGGACCAGCTGCCGGACGCGCCACGCCCCCTGGCTGCCCGCCGATGCCTGCGAGCCAGGCTCCAGGCGAGGCGGCGCCAGCAGGCGAGTGCGCCGGCGAGGGCTCCGCGAGCGGCCTCGCACGCCCGGTGCTCGGGGGCGTGCGGGCGGCGTCGCGGGCTGTGGCGCTCCCGGGCGCGCGCTCGGGCGCGGTCCAGGCGGGGCCCCGCCCTGGGCCCACCTGGGAAAGCTCGAGCTCCAACAACTCAGCCAGAAGAGTGGACTTTCCGCCGTCGGGGTCAAACAGCCGCGAGGGGAGGTCGGCACAGTTGAGCTCGCTGGGTATCCATCGAATCGAACAGCGGATGTTACGGCTCAGACATATTGCGTGAAATCGACGAATTTGGATCAACAGGTTGAAACACGAACTCCTTCCCCGATTGAAGCTTAGCACGACCGACATATTGTCACATAGCAGGAGCTGTCGTATGTGGGACCCGAAGACCGTGGTGGCGATACGATGGATGCTGCTGACCAAGGCCCGGGCCTCCAAGGTGAGGATGCCCTCGGGGTGCTGCCAGGCTCTAGCGAAACAGGGCTCCCACAGGCCTGCACGGAGCCCCTGGGCGGGCACTTCTGGGAAGTCCCTCACTACGTCCCACTGGCTCAGCTCTTCCTCATCCTCGGGGAGGCCCTTGAGTTCCCACTTTCCACTCTCGTCCATACCGAAGCCGGCGGCACAGAGCGCAGCCTCCTGAGCACTGTGTGCGCAGCGCCGTCGGAAGCGGGCCCGCTCAGGCACGCGCCCGACCGACTCCACCAGCTCCCGCGGCCAGAAGGCCCTCGCCAGTCCGTAGCCGTGGAGGCTGGCATCCGACTGCTGCACCATCGGGTTCCAAGGCAGCCACCAGTCTGACTCCAAGAAGTACATCAAGGAGCTGAAGGCGGCCAGCTCACGCCGCGCCTCGGCCCATAGCACGGCCGCGTCGTCGTAGTGCGCCCGCACGAAGCCATATACTGAACTGAAAGCTGACAGGGTGCCGCGCGAGCAGAGGCCGCAGAAGGTCAGGTGGCCCAGCACGGCCTCCACTGCCCAGCCTCTGACTCGGCGGCGGGCAAGAAGGCCTCGCACGGCCTGGCGGCAGCGCCAGAACCGATCACTGGTCACCCGGGTGCGCAGCTGGCTGCCGTCGATCTCGGTGCCGAGCGCCACCGCCATGCCCGGCACCAGCTCGTCCTTGTGCAACAGCAGGTTCAGCTCGGTGAACTCGCCTGTCAGCTGGTCCATCACGCCACTCACGAGCTCGGAGAAGAGCGAGAAGACCCCCAGGTTGTCGACGTAGACGTAGTGCCTGATCTCCCGGGGCGCCCTGTCAGGCGCGAACACGAGCGGCGGCCCATGGTCCGAGAGACCAGGCTCCCTCAGGGGCGGGCTGCCGCGACGGCTGACCTCCTCGTTGGCCCGCTGGGCGAAGTAGAGCGACCAGCTGAAGCCCATGGGCAGCACCTGCCAGCACGGGTAGATCGCCGTCGACGCCTGCGCCTTGGCCCCTCCGACCTCGGTCACGCCGAAGGCCCCCGCCTTGACAGGAGGCAGGCAGAAGTACCGCGAGAGAGCTGAGTCGATCCGCATTCGGTGAAAGCAGTCTTTCACGTCCGCCATGCCGATGTACACCTGCTGCGCCTCCAGCGCGGCGTCGGAGGTCCCTCGTTGCGAGGCCCCCCCGGACTTCATCTGCAGGTGCGAACCCTCGATTCCTGGCGAGGCCCTCCTGCTCAAGAGCTCCCCCCCAGGGGAATCCCCTGAAAAATAAAAAAAAAAAAAAAAAAGAAGAAAAAAAAAAAAAAAAACAAAAAAAGAAAAAGAATGAAACAAAAAAAGAAAAAAAAAAAAAAAACTATAAAAAACTTAAAAAAAGAAAAATAAGATAAAAAGAAAAGAAAAAAAAAAAGGAGGCAAAAAAAAAATAAAAAAAAAAAAAAAAAAAAAAAAAAAAAAAAAAAAACAAGTGGGCGTTCGCACGGCGGGCGCGGACTATGGTCGAAGTCGTCCGCCGCCCTCCTTGCCACACAAAAAAACGCCCGATTCTCTCTCCTTCGGTGGCTAGAGTCCCCCCCAGCATGCCAGCCAGACGCTAGCTGGCGCACCAGGCCGCGGTACTCCTTGTGGTTGAACTTAAGGACCGAGTCGAAATACGGCTCGACGTCGGTCGGCAGCGGTGCCGGTCGTAGCATGCGCTCATGGCGCTCCCGCAGGAAAGTAAGGGCCTCGCCAGGCAACAAGTCCTCGAGACGCGGGCAGTCCCACACGTCCGTCGGCATGCTGACGAGCCCTGCACTGTAGGAGGCGACCGTCGTCGGGCCGCCGCGCCCGTCGTGGGGCGAGCGGCCCCGCAGCAGCTCCGGGAGGGCCGCTTGCGGCTCGTGCAACTTGGCGACAACATCGCAGCGCTATTTTTTCCATCGGGCCCACGCCGCCCATCCCTTCGTTGGCGACAGAGCACCGCTGGCGCGGCACCAGCCTCCTGGTCATCACCCCATCTAGAGGGGGACCGTCCTAGCCCATCTCTCTGGGCGGACACGAGGCGGCCGGAGGGGAGCAACCCATCGCTCCGGCCCATCAGGGTGGGTTGGGTGGGGATCACTGTGGGCTCAAGCCAAAATGCCCACGGATCCACACCCACCCAACCACCCTGCTAACTGCTTCGCTCGCTCCGTTGCCCCTTCAAACATGCTGTTTTCTACGACAACATCGCAGCGCTATTTTTTCCATCGGGCCCACGCCGCCCATCCCTTCGTTGGCGACAGAGCACCGCTGGCGCGGCACCAGCCTCCTGGTCATCACCCCATCTAGAGGGGGACCGCCCTAGCCCATCTCTCTGGGCGGACACGAGGCGGCCGGAGGGGAGCAACCCATCGCTCCGGCCCATGCCGCCACCTCCGCCGAAGGGGGCGCCCGTTTCGCGCAATGCTTGCACAGATCGCCTGGCTCCTCAGAGCAGCTCATCAGTCGAGCTTGGCCGTTGCCTCGGTGCCACCAGCCGCAGAAGGCAACGCAGGGATCCGAAGCCAAGTGCACCTGTCCCTCTCGGCGGCCGCCACGCTTGGTCGTGCACTTGATGAACGCGATGCCGCCGGCCAGCTTCGCCGTGTGCTCCTTCAGTATCTCGTCCACTCTCGACGACAGGCGGCTGTGCTCCTCCTGCGGGGTGGCCACGGCTGTCGAGGTGGACGCCGCCCTCTCCTCTAATGCAGCTCGCGCAGCACCCGCGCCAGCGCGTTCCTGCTCCTCAGACATGGCCGGTACTTTGCGTTTGGCCTGGATTTCCTGCGCCGCCTGTTTCAGCTCCAAGCCTTCTGCCGTCTGCCGGGCCCAAGCAGCTGAGGCTGCCAAGGGGCTCTCCCGTATGTACGACAATATAGCAGAGGAGCCCCACCGGCCGAAAAGCTGGATCTCCCATATCTCCACCCCAGACATGGCCATCCTGACAGCGCCAGAAACCCGCGGGGAGTGGCCCGTGGGGACCACCTCCAGCCCGGCAGCGCCGACGACCCTGGTACACGCCCGAACCATGCCCGCCTTGGAAGGATGGGCGCCGCCAGCCGTGGGGAACAATGGCCAATCGCATCGGGCACCCTCGGCCCGTGCGGACCCAGCAGTCGCCGCCGCAGCCGCAGCACGCCGCAAATGCAGCACTGGGCATGCCGCTGGGCAAGCGCACCCGTGCGCGCGCTGTTTCCCCAGCGCGCTCTGGTCGCTCTTCGAGACTGGCAGGTCGAGCGTTGCTGTCCCGCAGCAACCGCGAGGGCCAGGAGCAAACGATGCGGCACCGAGCTTCGCCGTAGAGCCTTCGATCTCACGCATAAGCCAGAGGGTGAGGACAGCGAAAGCCAGATATGGCTCGAGAGGTTCCTCCGAGCCTTGAGGGCCACATGGCACGGCCACCGCTGTCTCCGGCGCCGCGACCTTGTCGAGGCCCACGAAGGGAGCTTGTCTGGGCGGCCCCAAGCCCCGTTTACAACTGCGTTTGGCAGCGGCCATTTCCAAGCTGAGTTGGTCCGTCCACGCATGCCCCAAGCGAATGTGTTCCTGCTTCATCGTCTGAAGGTACGTGACCGCGCTGCGGTAGCCAGCGGCCTTCAAAAGCGCTGCGGCGTACCCCAATAACGCAACAGAGAGCGGGTACGGCTCCACCTCCTTGGCCCATGCGCGCCTCCGCCACCACCGAAGACGAGCCTCTCTCGAAGCTGTCGTCGAATCCGCGTACTTGCCCCCCTCGTAAGCCGAGATCGCGGAATGCAGATCGGCAGGCTGGCGCTCCAAAGCCATAACTTTCTGAGGGGGGCCCCTGGTACACGGCCTCCTGCACGGCGCCCCCGGCCTCGGCGGCCCGCAACTCCCGGAAGATGCCGAGGGCACAAGTACTTCGTCATGAGCTGGCGGCCGTACTGCCTGAGAAGATGCCCCCTCCACCGGGCCGGCTGGGGACGTGACCGCGCTCGCACTCGGGCAAACTCCAAAAGTCGAACTGCGTCCAGGGATACTTCCACGCCCACGTCCAGAATCGATCAACGCCATGCCCTGCTCCGCAGTCGCCAGCGACAAGCCATGCAGCGCAGGCTCCGGCGCCCTCCGCCTGGGGTGGACACCTTGCCGCACCTCCGCACTGCGGCCAGCGCTGGCGGAGGGGGCGGGGAGAGGGGCGTCCCATGACGTGGCGGGCTGCGCCGGCGGCGCCGTCGCCCTGGGCGCCGCCGCCTTGGCATCCAGGGAGCCGCCCGGCCAGCGCGCCATCCGCGTCGAAGACCGCCAAGGGCGCGCCCTCGAGCCTTGAACCGAACAGCACGAAATATGTCCTGCCAGGAACACCTGAAAAGGAACACAAAACAACTCCTCCGACTCTTCCGCGCCATCCGCCCCCCCACCCACCCGCCACCGGAGCCGACGGTCGGAAACCGCGACGCCAAGACGGCCGGCCCGCGTCGCGGGGGCGGCGCAGCGGGGGGGGCCAGAAGAGGGGGGGCCCGGAGGGCAAAGGAGGGGAGAGGAGGGAGGACGGAGGGGAGGGAAGGGAGGGAAGAGGAAAGGGGGGAGGAAGCAGCAGCAGGAGAGGAGGAGAGAAGGGGTGGCGAAGTTGGTCCGCCCGCTCCTCGTCCTGCGCCACAACGCACTTGCGCATGCTTCTCGGAGAAAGCAAATCGCACCACGTGCGAATTCGCCTGACGAATAACCGCCCCAATTTCCGCCCCTCCCCAGGGGCGGAAATTTGGGCAGTTATTCCTAAAACGAATGTACACACAAGTATGCGTGCACAGTTTCGACCCCAGGAGCTTCGCACGAGCGCGGGGCCCGCGCCCAGGTTCAGACCGCGAACCTCCAGGGAGGGCGTCTGCCCCAGACTCGGGCGCAACCCCGGAAGCTCTCGGCGGGGCGCTTTTGAAACACCACACACACACCACGCACGCGAGAGGACGTGCAAGTGGACACATGTGCGGGCATATTTTCCTCCCAATGAATGACACACAGTACGCTCAGCAGCGCTGACGCAGCGCGTCATGGACGCTCAGCGGCTGACACAGTGCGTACAGGCGCGCCCTCGGCCTGAAATCTTGGTCTGCAGCACTCGCAGACCCAGGTCCTCCACCTGCGGGACCGTGGCCTGCTCCGCCCCGGCGAGAAAGCGGGGGGAGTGGCCGTCGCAAGAGACCCGGCTCAGCGCGTCCGCGAGCTTGTTCTGCTCCGCCCAGATGTGGAGGCCCTCGAGAGCATGGCCCAAGGGGGCCAGGTGGAGGGCGAGCTCCTTGGCCACATCGATCATGATGGCCGAATCTCCACGTAGCTGGACCAGTGCTGCCAGGACGCCTTGCGCGTCACCCGCAAAGGTGATGCGCCCCAGGACCTCTGGTGAGATCCACAGCTTTGCTGCGAGGAGCATCGCAAATGCTTCCCGCGACGCCCGGCCAGCCGGGCTGCCGACCTGCGCGTGCAGGAGCTCCTCGTGCGTGTGGTCCCATGTCACAGCAAAGTACGCGCGCGGCGCTTCGCCAGCTCGGCGGGCCGCCGGCGATGCCCAGCAGCACCCGCCGCCGCCCCAAGGCGAAGCGTCAGTTTCAACGTACAAGCCGTCGTGGAGTCTGTCGACGAGGTAAACATGGCGCGTCAGATGTAAAGGCGCGTCCGTTGCGAAGGCGACCAGCCATCGCAATGCCGGCTCCACCTGCTTGCGGAAGAGGACGGGCGGGTTGCCCTTCCGAGCCTTGGATAGAGCTCCCCAGAGATGCCGGACAAGCGGTCGGACCTGGGGAAGCAGGCCGCCGATCCAGCCTCCGCGGCCGGCCAGCTGCCTCACCCTGGCGACGGGGGGCACTGGCTTCCGCTCCTCCAGCAGGTCGGTGCACGCGCCCCTGACCAGCTCCAACTTCTCCTCAGGTAGCGACACGCTCACGCGGCGCACGGCCGTGTCGGCCTGGATCGCGGCGCCAATCCACGAAACTGAAGTGCCAAAGCTGACCTTCTTCCAGGAGACCCCGAAGCCGAGGGGCTGCCACAGCACAAGTATCTTAGCGAATTCTCTCCGCACTGTGCGCAGCGAGCCAGACATAGTCAATATAGAGTCGTCCACAAAACACTGAATGCGGCCCTTCTTCTCGCTGAGCGTCGCCTGCGTGAGGCGCATCAGTGCTGCCGCGACGCGGCCCCAGACCAGCGGCCCAGTGCCAACTCCAAAGAACACCGTGTCATACACAAAATACCCCCCGCAAGCGTAGCCTGCCAAGTGCTTATTTTCCCTTGGGTCCGTTCTCAAGAGCTTGAAAGCGTCTTGAAAATCAGCGACCAAGTAGTACACCTGGTGGGGGTCCTGGACGCGCGCGAACGTGTCCAAGGTATCCTGAATGACGTCGTGGAGCCGTGGCAGAACCAAGCGCTCGCGGAGAAGGATCTTCGAATTGACTCTGCTCCGCCTCAGGTCGTGGATCAGACGGCACTTTCTTGCCCCGGCCTTCGCGGTGATGACGGCGCCGACGCGGGGCAAGGTGAGCGGGCCGTGAATCGCCTCCAAGGCGCCCCGGTCTTGGCGCCACGTGGCGTACCCTTTGTCCAGCTCCTTCTGGAACGCGGCGTCGGCCTCCTCCCTGTTCTCCTCGTAGCTTCTGTAGTTTACCGGGTCGCCCCGGTCCACGCAGTGCTGGAGGAGGGCGTCGAGCTTCTCCCTGGCCGGCCCCACAGAGGTGGGCTCGGTCTCCGGGAAAACGCCGGAGGGCAGAATCGGCACCTCGATCCCGAGCGGGGCGTAGCGCTGCAGCCACTGAGGAACCTGCGTCTCCGGATCCCCCGCCGCAGCCAGAATGTCCTCCAGCATCTCTCCCTGGGGGCCCTCGCGGTCGTGGTGCCTCACCCCCAGGCGGGCCGCAAGGGCCGCCTGCCCGCTCCGCGCGGCAGCAGGAGCGAGGCCTGTCGCCTCTGGGCGGCCCAGCTCCTCGACCACCCTGTCGACGGCGTCGCACAATCCGCCGGCGACGTCTTCGAGGGCAGCGGCGATCTGAGCGCCGAGCGCCGCCCAGCCGGGCAGCTTCCCCACGCCTCTGCGCGGGTTGCGGAGGCCGCCGATGCACGAAGATGCCTCTCTCCCGCCGCTGTCTGGCTGTCTCCTGCTGCGCGGCGTCCTCCTGCCCAGCGAAGACGTCGTAGGTGGTGGGCTGCTTCGCGGCCAGGTCCGGCTGCTTGCTGAGTTCGGCCCTGTACGCAAATGCCAGTGCGCTGCAGAGCCCTTCCGGATAAGACGGCGCCAGTTGAGTCTTCCACGCGGATCCGCCCGCAGGCCCAATGCACCTCCCGCCGAGGCTGGGGTGCACGTGCACCGGGGGCCCCGGGCACCTCTCGGCGAGAACGCCAAGGAAGGGGGCGTTCGTCAGCCAGCCCGTCGGCTTCCTGTACGGGCAGCCGAACATGCACTGGTCGCACACCACCCGCACGGCACCGGCAATGCGCAGCAGGGAGGCGACGGGCCCGCACTGCCAAGCGCACGAGGCTTCTGGATTCTCAAAGGAGAACCACCCGCCAGCCTTGGCCTGGGCACGACACAGCCTCGCCGCCCTGGCAACCAAGGTGTTGCTGTCGAGCACGTGCTGCGGCTTTGGGGTGCCGCTGGCGGGGCGGGCGCGCCTGCCGGTTCTCCGCGCCTTCGAGAAATCCGCGCAGCGCGGTGCCACATGGAGCCATCGCACTCGCCGCTGCCGAATCAGGCTGAGAACCCGATGATAATGATCGTGATTCAGAAGGTCCAGAACCTGGTCGCGGAGGCCCGCCGCGGCCTCGAGGCACTGCGCCGTGAAGTGATCAAGATGCAGCCGCGCCACAGCCGCCGTGAGCCCGCCGCCGCGCCCAACGAGCTCCAGGAACTTGGGCCTCTCGCGCGGCCCCGGAGGCCGCCTCCGCGAACGGCTCGAACCGGTGCTCGGGGCCCTGGATCGCCCCCGGGTGCGGGCACTCACCCGCGCGCCCCAACGAGCTCGATGCGCCAGTCTGCGCTGTCCGCCGGGCGCGGCTGCGAACGGCGAGCCTCCGCCAGGCGTCACGCGCGCAGATGGGGCGCGTGAGCCCGAATCATCATCTTGAAGTGGCCGTGCTTGTAAAAGTACTGTGGGCGCCGTTTCGGGCGCCCGGGGCCCCGGCGCAAGCCCCTCCGGAGCGGGGCCCGGCGCGGGCGCCGAACCATCTCACTTCTTGCGCCTCTTGGCCCCCCGGCTGGCCGCCGGCGGCGTCCACCCCGGATGCTTCTCACAGCGGATGGTGCGGTGGGGCGTGCGGCAGAACTCGCACGCGTGCGCCCGCCCCTGTGGGCACGCCTTGCTGGAGCAACCCTCCTCGTGCTGGGCCCAAGCGTAGCATATTTCCACATTGTCCACTGACCGGTAATAGCGCCCATCGGCTCGTTGAGCATTGGGTCCCTTGCCACGTGGATCAATGCCCTTGGTGTCCTTCCTGTCGTTGGCTTTACCCCTGCCGCCGCCCTTCTTCTTGTTGCTGCCCTGCTGCGGCGCCGCCGTGAAGGGCGGCACCTGGGTGTAGGCCGTCCGCTGAACGGGCACCGTTGCCGAACCGTCCCGGGCAGCCTTGTCGCATGGCTTCTCCAAATGCTTGTACCAAAAGGTTTTGTCCTGGGACACAGCCCTCAGCGCAGCGTCCCATGGCATCTTGGGGTTCCAACTGGACAAGGTGGGCGACTTCTCGTGGAAACGCTCCAGTCGCCGGCGCTCGTTCGCAAGCTGCTCCGACCGCGCCAGAAAATCCGCAGCCAGTGTCAAGTGCCAGCACCCCGGATTGTCGAGGACGCGCTGGCGGAACTCAGCCGCGTACAAAGTCAAAGTGGCCTGCTGGAAGGCCCCCAATGAGAGAACAGCTGCCTTGTAGACCTCGTACGAGTCCTCCCAGATCTCCAGGGATTCTGGCCCGGGGATTTCCTGCGTCCGCCACTGGCCAGAGGCGTCCATGAAGCTCGCCTTGAATTTCATGTGGCGCTGGAAGCGGTTGCCGTTCGGCCCCCACACGCCGAAGTCCGCAAACGGCACGAAGCCGGCCTCCAGCCGCCGGCCCAACGCCGATATCTGCTCGTCGGTGTAGTTGTGGCGACCCATGGGCTCATCCCCCATCAAGACTATGTAATTGTTCCGGATCTTCTGTAGTTGGGCGTGGCTGTAAAGCTCCACCTCGCCCTTCAGGCCCTGGTCGAGGACCGCGGACAGGTTCACCAAATTAGCGGCGTGCGGCGCCGCCGCCGAACCCGGGGTTGCCGCTGCCGCCGCCTGCGGTTGAGGCGGCTCTTGATCGACCGGCTCAAGGTGCAACCCAAACTTCCGGCGGAGGGCGTTGTAGAGGAGGTTGAGGCGGCCCTTCTGGATGGCCGTGAGGCGTTCGCCAGCCTCCCTGCCCTCCCTGTCGACGCGGGCCTTCGCGACGGCAGACCGCACCGCTGACGGCGGAAGCGACGCCAAGATTGGCATCGAGGTGAGGTCAGGGTCCCCGAGCTTCGTCAAGACGCTCTTGAGTGCGCCCAGCTCCAGCCCTGCCCAAGCCCGCGCCGCCTCAATCTCGGTCCACTGCTCCATGGCCTCGACCGACGGCAGCACGCCCAGGGACACCATCTCGTGCGAGAAGCCGTAGAGTCCTCAAGGGACGAACCAAACTACGAGGGACCACCAGACCAACCAGCACGGTTCCAGCACCACCACCCCGGGGCGCAGCCACGAGGCAGAGGGGGTGGTGCTCAAAACCATGTTGGCCGATCAGGTCCAAGTAGTTCGTTTTGTCCCCATTTGGGGCTTGGATCGGGATCCGCCGATTGGCGCCCAACCACCCCCCTAAGTCCAGGTAGTTGTCGAAAGTCCTCAAGGAAAGAACCAAACTACCAGTAATCACATGTGTCGGTCAACACGGCTCGTGCACCGCCCCCCCCCCCACAGCAAGGTGAGGGTGGGGTGGTGCACGAAACCATGCCAACCGACCTGATCACGTGGCTTGATTCTTACCCAAATGTTGGGATCAGATCGGGATCCGCCCAAAGGCGCCCAATCTCGCTTCCCCCCCTAAGCCTGCCAGCACTCCGGCCCGAAGGCATCCAGAGTCTGGGTCCTATAGCTGGGGGGTTGGCCCTCAGCGGGCCCGTTAACCCCGTAACTCAGCCCCAGCCTCAGCGGCTGTAGGGATCCTGAGCGTGGCCCTCAGCGGACCTAGACACCCCCCCCGCCCAGCCCCAGCCTCAGCGGCTATGGGGATCCTGAGCCGGCCTCTGCGGCCCACCCCCAACTAAGGGGTCCCGCGCCGGCCGCGTGGGCCAACAGTGGCGCGACCCTCAGCGGGTCCTCTGATGGCGAAGACCTGGTGCTTGTCCAGGAAGTAGCAGATGTAGCCAGCGCTGCCGCCGGCGAGGAGAGCGAGACGAGGGCAAGGTCCTACCCCCTGTCCCCCCGCATGCGGCAGTGCTGATCACTGTGGGCTCAAGGCAAAATGCCCACGGATCCACACCCACCCAACCACCCTGCTAACTGCTTCGCTCGCTCCGTTGTCCCTTCAAACATGCTGTTTTCTACATCATCATCACCATGACCATGATCACCATCATCATCACCATCACCACCATCAACACCATCATTACTATCGCCACCATCAACACCATCATCACCACCGCCATTACTACCATGACCATGACCATGGCCATGGCAATGGCTATGGCCATGGCCATCACCATCCCATCACCATCACGATCGCGACCACCATCACCATCACCATCATCATCACGATCACGATTGCGATCACGATCACCATCACCATCCATCACCATCACGATCATCATCATCATCATCATCATCATCACCATCATCATCATCATCATCATCATCATCATCATCATAATCATCATCATCGTCATCATCATCATCATCATCATCATCTTCGTCGTCGTCGTCGTCGTCGTCATCATCAATACATGACCCAATTGGGGTGTTCGCATGCGTCCCCGCCACCCGACATGGCACACCACTCACACGTTGCGTGGCCCCATCGGGAGCTCCACATAAAGCCTCAGTGGCGACAGTCGCATGCGTCCGCCCCCACCCAATACAGCGTGTCGTGGCCCCATATGAAGCCCCTCGGAAGGCACTCGCGGCGACGTTCGCATGCGTCCCGCCCCACTGGGTGCAGCGTTTGGTGGCCCCATAGGGAGCTCCACCGAAGGCCCCAGTGGCGACGTTCGCATGCGTCTGCCCGCCCAGCACAGCGTTTCGTGGCACCGGAGGGAACTCCACTGAAGGCCCCAGCTCACATGGGGGGTATACCTGAGGCTTCAGTAACATCGCCCGCATGCTTGCCCCGCCCCATTCGGTACACCCTTTACGCACTTCGTGGTCCCATGAGGAGATTTACCGAAGGCGTACCGAAGGCGATGCCCACAACGGCGATACTCGCAATTGCGTATAGGTGGGTTTTTTGCCCGCATAATTCCTGCTGGTCGGGATTTTTTGTTTGAGTCTTCTGGCTGTTGTTATTGCACCTGGCGGTCCGGGTTTTTCCCAACCATCCTGCGGTATTGGGTCACTCCCCGTTTTGAAAAGACTGTCCCCGCGTTCCTCTCCTTTCCTCCTCCTCTCCCCCCCCGTCCCTCCTCCCATCCCCCCCCCCTCACTTTGGCACGCCCCTTACACGTTTCGTGGCCCCAAGGGAGCTCCACCGAAGGCCCCAGCAGGATCAAGCGCGTCCGGAGCGCACTTAGCAGAAACATGACTTAACTTCGTGCCATTCCGGGCGCGCCGGCTCGTGGCTCTGGTGGTACTCTCTGGCTGCCATGGCCAACATCATATAGTTCCCTGGGGCCCCCGTCCACCCGAACACCATGGCCAGGGAGATAATCCGCACGTTCCCCTCGAGCCCCGCGTGTGCGCTTGGGAGGGAAGTGCCGAAATCGCTGGCGTCGGCCGGCAGAATCTGAATTTACTTGGAGGCCCGAGAGAAATCCCGCTTTGCTTAAGGCATCCCCGGATTCCGCGGTCTGTGCCAGATGGCATGCTTAGCCACCTGCCAATGCTGGGGCTGGACAGCAGGGGGGTGGCCCCGCTTGCTGGTGGCTGCGTTGGCGGACGGCGTCGCGTGGATCATGCGCCCTTCCGTGGATAAGGTGCGGTCAGGTAGCTGCTGAAGCACACTGCCAAGTGGTGCTTCCACCAACTCCGTCAGGAAGCCCTCCGACCGCTGTGACGTGACCAGTGCGATGCCGTAGGCCACGTCCTTCCAAACTTTCTCGTAAGCTTCCTGGAGGTGGGCCCGCGCGCTCGGGTGCGGTTGTGCCCTCTCCTGTACTCGCTGCGATCCACGCCTCGCGGGCGCCCCGACCTCGGTTAGCTCGCGCACGTACTCAAAGTGCTCGCGCCCCAGGCGTGCCTGCACCCGCTCGCTTATCGCATCCTGGAGCGGGTTGCCCAGGCGGTCATGCCGCGTTTTCCGGAGTAGCGTAGCCGCCTCTTCCAATCAGCCCGCGCTCCGCACCAGGCGGTCCCCCAGCTCCACCAGGGTGGCCATCGCCTTCGCGTCGAACTCTGGATGGGCGGTGCAGAAAATGAGGTAGACTGTTGCCAACTCGGCTGGGCTGCGCCCGTCGAAGCTGTCGCTCAGATCCGCTTCCGGGTCCTCGCAGGCCATCTCGGCCTTCCTCTCTTTCGGGGGCGTCCCCGGTGCCTTCGCCTTTCGGCTGGGCCACTCATTCTGCGCCCGTCGCATATGGCTGGCGATGGCCGTCGGCATTTAGAGCCGAGCCTCTCCATCCCAGCGAAATCGACGTCTTGTCGACCTCCCGACGATTTCTGCTGTGGGGGCGCCCCTCGGCCATCCCACAAAAGGCTTTAACTGCCTTTTCAGCGATCCAGCGTTGGTAGGCGCCCTTGAAAGCCTTGGCCCAGGCTGCGCGCAATCGAGGCGCCCAGATCTTGGCCTCCTCAGTCCGCTTGGTACCCGCCCTGGGCACCGCGCCCTTGAGTTCCACGTGCTCGCGGCCCCGCGGGCGCCGACGTGCCGGCAGGGGGGCGTGCGTGCGAGGCGGGGGGGGGTGGCCGTCCACCGGCTTCCCTTCATGTAGCGCCGGGGGGGGTCGTCCGAGGGCCCCTTTCCCCAGGGGCCCATGTGAATCGGGGCCGGATGGCCGCGAGGACTCGATGAGGAACTCCTTTCCCTCATCGAAAAAGGTCTCGCAGATCGCGCGCGTGAGCTGCGTGCGAGCATTCCCGCCGAGTGCCCTGACCTGGGCGCGCCATCAGCCCTGGGTCGACCCGAATAGGACCTTCGGGGCACGCCCCAGCACCGCGCATTGGCGGTATCGGGGCCCGGCGGGGCCCGGCGGGGCCCGCGCCGCCTCGCGGGCCCTCGCCTCAACGGCTGGATCTAGCACGTCGTGCTCGGGGCGGGGGCCCTTCGCTTGCAATGTGTGCTAGTAGTACTCGATGGGCTCCAAGACTTGGAAACCCTCGGCCTTCAATGCGTTGGACCAACCCGCGGCCCTTGCATAGACTCTTGCCCGATGATCCCATGGGCAAATATCGGGTCGAGCCGGAGCGGCTTGGCATCGGCGGCTAGGAGCTTCTCCTGGACGTTGGCCGGGCGCCCGCCGAACGATGCTGGAGCCCGCGGTGCGGACCTCCCCAACCCGCCCCTCCGCCTTCTTGCAGTGAGCGCAAGAGGGAGCTTCCCCGGCACCGTTGGATCGGCGTCGGGCCCTTCGTCGAGCATCTCCTCCCGCCCCGAGCTGGTGAGCTCCCGGGCCAGGTGGCCCTCGCGGGCCCAACGCTGACCCAGCTCGGCCGCGGATGGCCCATCACCTGGGTCCAGTATGCGCACGTGGCCGTTCCAGATTAGAAGGGGGCCGCTGTCTCCTCAGCCCCTGGGTCAGTCCCCAGCAAGTGATCCACGCATAGCTGGCCGGCCCCACTGACGCGATGACCTGCAGGGTAACGCCCTGAAGCTCCCGGAGAAGGCGTGCCACGAGACATCGGTAGTCCTTGTCGCGGTGTGGGTGAAGTGCGTCGCGCAGGTGCGAGCGCGCGTCGGCCTCCACCGCTGTGATCCAGGGGGGGGGCGTCTCCCAGGGCGCGCCTCGCGACGCGCGAGCCCCCCCAGAGCTCGGTCTGTAGTTTAGCGGCCATCTCCCGCACATCTCGCACGTCAGGTTGGTCGCCCGCGCGCGCCCGCGACGCGAGGAGGCCGGCCGCCACGCGCAGCAGTAAGCACTGCCGCTCCTCTGCCCCCCCCCCCCCGAGCCCCCGAGCCTCAGCGTGGCCGCTATGCTAGGCCCCGGCTCCAGGCGATCCCTGTGGCCCCAGAACTTCCAGCGCGCTCGCTGAGGCCCATCCCAGAAGGTGTAGTTGCCGTGCCCGCGACGCCCGTCGCCCGACCGCTGAAAGGGGCCCGCGTCAGCCCCCCACTCTGGGGCTCGGCCCGTTACGCAATTGAGCTCGTCGCGCAGCTAGCTCGCCTCGCTGCTGGGGCCCCGGTGGCCCCTCTCCGCGGCATCCTCGAAGGCTCTCTCGACCGTCGGGCGCTCGCCCCGTAACCTCGCCCCTAGCGCCCGCCCGCGGACGTGGCTCTGCAGGTAGTTGCTGGCGCGGGCCTGGCTCTGGAATACTCCCTCCTCGTCCAGCTTTTCAATGGGCCGCGAACTCAGGTCTGAGGCCTCGCATGTCGGCTGGGCGTCCCGCGAGTGCACGACGCGCGGCTTGTCATGGTCGTCGAGGCAGCGGTCACCTGGCCCCTGAATGCGCCCCGTAGGTCGGGCAAGTCGTCATCCTTGGCTCTCGCTGGGCCCTGGGTTCCGTCGCCTGCGGGTCCGGCGTCGGCGGCCCCTACCATGGAGGCGTGCTCTGCCTTGGCTTGGGCGCGTGACTGCTCGATCCGCCCGTCTACGCTGGGCGGCGCTATGCGCGGCCTCCACTTATGCCCGCCGCGGCGAGTGATCTGCATGACCATCGTGTAGTCCAGGTCCTCGAGGTTCTTGATGGGCCCATGCGAGCTTGCGCGCTCCCCCGGGCTTGCGGCTACAGCCCGCATGGGTGGGAGCTCCCCGGCAGATAGGCGCCCCAGCCTTGTTGCGGGGGGCATGGGCCGCTGGCCGCGTCTGCTCTGCTTTAGTGAGTGGCTTCCTGGCTGGGTGGGTCTTGGCTGGCTGGGACTTGCCCCCGCCGCCGGCTGCGGTCTCGCTGCAGCCGCTCCCCGCCCCCGCCAGGCTCTTGGGCTCGAGATCTTCGGCCGGGCCATGGCTCGCTCCGGCGGCCGTCTGTCCCGCCGTAGGCCCTTTCGCGGAGCGCCCGTGCATGAGGGCGTTCAGTTGGTTGGTTGAAGGGTAGCCGCTTCATGGCTGCTTCCCGCCGTGGGACCATCGCTCGCTGGTAGTAGGCATCTGGGTCGCTGAGATCAAAGGCGTTGGGTAACCGATAGCTGCTGCCGGGGGTCAGCAGCGCCATCTTGACATCCCCTTGCGCGGATGATCGTTATTTGTTCCCAGCCCCAGCATATATATATATATATATATATATATATATATACATATGCATATATATATATATATATATGGCGTCGGAATTCGCGCGGCTCCTCGACCCAGGTGGCCCGCAGCGCCTCCCGTAGGTCCCGCGCCCAACTGTCCGGGGACTCGGCCGGATCCTTCTCATTGGCCTGTTCCAGCTGGGCTATCGCCACTCGCCGGCCCCTTCCATGCTCGAGGCCCATAACCGACTCGACCATCTGGATCTCGCACAGGGCCCGCTTAAACCAACTGGCCATGTGGGATGCGGGTCGCTGGTGCGCTTCCATCTTGTCATCGTCAAATAACCTGTACTTGTCGAAATCCTCATCGCGCGCCGGGCTGCAATCCGCGACGCTGATGTCTTGGGGGCCTGTCCCGAACGCCAGCGCAGCGAAGCCGTAGGCGATCCGGTTGGTCACGACCGCGGGCCGCTCCATGGCCTTCAGAGTGCTCTTGGAAATGGCGCACATCCGCTCCAGCGAGTCCATCCAGTCCCGCCCAGTGATGACCGCGCAGGCCTCCATCTCCAGGGTGCGGCGCCCCCTCGCCAAGTGCGCGTCCAGCTCGTCGTCCCGACCGATCCCAGCCCAGGTGCCGCGCGGCTTGCGCTCGCCCTCGGCTGCGCGGGCCGCCCGTTCCGTCGCGTGGGCGTTCTGCTCGATGGCCCTCGCGATCTCTGACGCTCCGCCTCCCAGGGGGGCGCCGTCGCCATCTTGGCCTCCCACGCGTTCGCCTCCGGGGTCGCCCCCTCGCAGCAGACGCCCAAGGCCTCGGCTGAACGCCTCGCCCCCTGCCAGCGGAAGTTTTCGACCCGCGTCGGGCGCCGGGCGGCGCCCCCTACGCGTAGGGCCCTGGCCCCTGGTGGCTAGCATTCGTGGCCGGCGCGGGCCTGCGCTCGCGCCGAACAGATCCCGCGTCAACCCGCGCATCCCTCGTGGCGTGGGCCCCCTCCGCCCCGGCGACTGGCCCCAAATTTTCGCTTGCGGGAGCTGGGCCGCCACTGGGTCTAGTTCGCCATCGCGCGTTGCGGCCCGGCCTCGCTGGGCCCGGCAGAACTCGGCCAAGGCCTGCTGGGCGTCGGCCCCCACCGCCCCGGTGGTGGCCTGGCGCGCCGCTCCCCCGCGGAGGTCGCGCCCCGCCTGGTCCAAAGTCACCTCCATAACCTCGGCCTCCGCCCCCGGCGCGGCGATGGGGTCGGTGCCGCTGCGCAGGGCCGACATTAAGATCTCGGCTGGGTCTGGCGCTCCGTCCCCCTCGTGGTCTGGGGGCGGTTCTGGGGGCGGTGGCAGCGGGGGCGGTCGGGGCGAGTCTCCCTCCGTGCTCCTGTGGGCGGGCGCCCCGGCCCCGCCGCGGTGGGTGGCCCAGCGGGCGCCTCGCATATCGCTGTAGTATGCCTCGTCGCGTAGGGCTGAGATGCCGACGCCTGCGGCCCCTGGCGGCATTCACCCTCGCGCCGCCCCGCTGATGCAGACGGATATGGTCTGCGAGCTCGCAGGGGGTGCATGCGCCGCGACTCGCGCGCCCAGCTCGCTCATGCCCATCGGGGCCTCGTAGAGCAATCCGTTGATCCAGTCGGCGTCGCGCCGCCCCTCGCCGACTGGGCCGGGGTGCCGCGTGATTATAAGCCAGAAAAAAACACACAAAGGAATTTTACACAGAGGGTTTCGGCACCACAAACGTTGCAACGCATGTGCGCGCATGCCGCTGCATCCCCACCGATCCAAACCAGGGTTGATGCACGACCGTGCTCTAGGATGGAGTTGACATGTATGGCGTAGCATGGCTGTCGGCGGCGACAGGATCCCAAGATCCGCTACCAACGGACATTCCATGGTGGTTTGGCACAGCCAAACCACCGTGCAACGTCAGTTTGCTCATCCGTTGACCGCAGCACGCGTCGCGGCAGCAGAACGCAGCGGCGCGCGCGGGCATGCGGGGCCGGCGATGTGGCTGGCCAGCTGCCAGCGCGAAATCGGCAGAGGGGCTAAAATCCACGTGGGATCGTTTTGGGCGTGGTATCCGGCGCAGCTGCATCGCGCTGCCATGCGCGCCCCTCGAGGCGGGAAAGCAAGCTCAACACAGAGGAATCGCGCGTTCTCTTGCGGGGGCGGCGAAAACGATCGCACGCGAAGGAAATTCCTTTGCGTGCCATGTGGGTTGCGCTCTTCGCGCGCGGTGACAGCTCCGAGCTGGAAAGGAAGGGGGGGCGGGGCAAGGCAAAACAGGGGAAAAGGAAAAGGATGAGGATGGCGAGAAAGAAGCGAAGGAAGCAACGGAAGGAATCCATGATGCGCGCAAGCGAAGCTAACGCTGCGGGCCGAGACAGTTGTTCGTTCGTTCGGTTGGCCGTGCGGCAGATGAATAGAAAATGATTTTTGTTGCTGCATATCGAAGGGACTTCTTGGGAGTGAGACTCGCGCTCTCTTCCCGGCCCCCTTTCCCACGCCCCGTTGCGAGCCCGCGACGATTTGTTCTGGCCCGCGGGCAGAGGACTGCCAGTTGCTGGTGAGCAGCCTTCCACCCGTCGCGCGTCCCGAACAAACGCGACCAGCTAAACGCGCAAACCGCCAGCCCCAAACGCCACCCCGATCCCCGAATCCGTGCCAGGCACCCTCTCAACGACGCCCCCTTCGGGCGTAAAACCAATTACCCCAGTGCGACCCTACCTAGAAGCTGGAGCCCCTAGGAAGGCAGCATTCGTTGCTATGCTATGCTATGCTATGCCGTGCCATGCCATGCCATGCTATGCTGCGCTACGCTATACCATGCCATGCCATGCCATGCTATGCTATGCTGTGCTGCGCTATGCTATGCTATGATATGCCATGCGATGCTCAGCTATGGCATGCTGCGCTGTGCGATGCTAAGCTATGCTATGCTCTGCTAAGCTGCGCAATGCTATGCTCTGCTATGCTATGCTATGCTGCGCGTTGCTATGCTGCGCTGTGTTATGCTGCGCTATGATATGTTTGCTATGCTATGCCGTGCTATGCTATGCTATGCTATGCTATGCTAATATGTGCTGCGCTATGCCGTGCTACGCTCTGCTATGCTATGTTGGGCTGTGCTATGCTAATGCTCGGCGAAACTACAATGAAGGTAAGCTACGCTAAGATAAACCTGAGCTAAGCTGAAACTAAGCTAAGCTAAGGTGAAGTAAGCTAAGCTGAGATGAGATAAACAACGCTAAGCTAAGGGGGCGTAGCTGGGGGAACCGCGGGGCCGATGCTGGGGGAACCGCCCGGGACGGGCCCCGCTGCCAGGCCCTTTAAGCATACTGAATAAGAACCCTTCTAGGCAGAGCCTAGGTAGGGAATAAATCCCGCTGTGTTTATTTGTTTGTTCCTGTTCTGAATGATGTCTGGCCCCTTCACCTCGGCCTGTGCGCCCTCCAGGCTTGCCCCGATGATCGCCGACGCGTCGCCAGATGGCCCGCGCGTCTCCATGCCCTCGCACGCGCCCAAGAGGAGATTCCAAAGCCGGGCCCGAGGCGCGGCCCGATCGCCGAAACTCGGGCACTTCTTTACTGCGAAATTCTCCTGGAGCCATTGCTGCGCCAACAACCTGTCGGCCGTGTGTCCCCTTCCCGCTGACCGCGAGCGATCGCCGCTTTCGGGCTCGGCGGACCTCGGCCGTCGCTGCGTTGGCGTGGGCGGTGGCGCTGCTCGGCGCGCGGGGGGGGGGCCCGCATCCCGCGCGGGCGACCGTCGTGGCCCTCGGCCTCCGTCTCGGCTCCCAGCGAGGCCCCCCCAGAAGGCCACCTCTCGCGGGGCCGCCGACGACGCCGCCGTCGCCGGGGGTGCGCGCTGAAGGCGGACGCAGCTGCGGTCGCCACCGGCCCCGTGGGGTGCGGCAGATGCCCCTGCGGCCGGGGTGCCCAGTCCTTCGCCGGCCCTGGGCAAGTTCCCCGCCCCTGTAAACGCATCCTCAGACCGACGAGTAGGCCCGGGCGCGTCGTCGCCTCCACCCGCGCGCGGGAGCGCCGCGGGAATTCCCGCGGGCCACCCGGTGGCGCGTCGGCATGCTGCATTTGCGACCCAGTGGCGTCGGACGGTACTTCTGTGCGCATGGGCGCACAGGCAGATCTGCGCCATCTACCCGGCCCGCGGCGCGGGCGCGCCGGGCGCCGCTGCGTCCTCCACTGGCAAGACCGCGGGTTCCATATGAGCCCTCGGTCCGAGCACCCCTCCGACTTCGACGGGCGGGCCCCGCTCGCCAGCTGCGCGCCGGCCCTCGCTGCTTGGCGCGGGCGCTCCTCCGCCTCGTTCTCGCTCTCTTAGTCTGGGGCCAAAGGCTGGCTTCCCGCGGCGTCGTTGATGTAGCGAGGCCCCGGGCGGGGGCAGCGCGTCCACCTGGGCGTCGACCAGCCCGACCCAAAGAGCAGCCACGGGGCCAAGGCGCCTAGCGCGCGCGGCCCCGCAGCCATGGCGCGGCGAGGTGTCGCCGCCACGTGCGCCCCTAGATTTACGATCTGCGCGTGGTCAATGGCTGCGCACTGGTCAACGTGTCAACGTGCATCGGGTGTTGCCATGCAACCCGCCGTCCGACTGAGATGCACCTGGCCGATGGCTTCCAAGCTCGCCATCCAGGCGCGGCTCGTGCAACCCAGTACCGGATCAATATGTGCCGTCGAGCCGTGTCGATCGAGGCGCGGTTGGCAGGACCCCCTCCCGGGCCCGCCGCTGCGCTGAAGTTGCAGGATGCGCGGGCTACCTGCCCGTGCTTGCGCAGTTCGAAGCAGGTGTTTTGGGGCTTGGTTGGTGCCCCGTCCGCGGCCCCCCTTGTTGTAGCAGGCGGTCTCGGCGTCCCCGGCCACTCCAGGCCCGCGGAACCGCGCTCGCTGAAGCGTGGGCTGGGGTGGCGGTAGGGCCGCCACTGGCCCTGCGGGCCGTCGGCGGCAGCGCGCTGTAAACTGTCCTACAGCGCCCGGGCTATCCCAGCGTAGGTCAGGGCTGGCGGCGCCATCGCCGTGTTGATGCAGTAGGCGGCGGTGCCCAGCAGGAACGTGAACGCGGCTATCATCACGCGCAGCGCGACCGTGCCCCACCAGTAACCCAAAAGGTTCGCGCCCAGGCTGTCCACCGCAGCTCAACGCGCTCTGGCCTGCTTAGCCAGATCCCCAACCCGCTGATCTCGAAGGCCCACTTGTGAACCCCCGAGACCGCGCGGGCGCAGGCTCACCAAGCCTGGCCGCGGGCGGCGCGCCGGGCGCGGGCACGTCCGCCCCCTCAGAACACCGCCAAGTCGGCATGGTCGGCAACCGCCCGCGCCAACCCTCGCTGCCTGAGCTCGGAGGCTCCTCCAGTGCTGTAGGGTCAGGGCTCGGTCCCGCGCGTTCCCCCTCCCCTGCCACAACGCGTCAGATACTCGAAGTCGTGGTCGTAAACGTGGTGGTAGTGGCCGTCGGGGCGGTGGGGTGGGCGATAGCCCCTTCCCAAACCCTGTGCTCGCCTTCGCGGCTGGCGGCTTCGCTCCCGGCCCCTGGTGCCCCTCGCTCCTAGGGGTGGGAGTTGCGCCGGGGGACGCGGTGGGCCGCGGTGCCCGCCTCGCGGGCTCGGTCGCCGACGGCGCTGGGTCCAAATCATTCCTCGACCGAACGGCCACCATCCGTTGGCCCGGCTTGTGTGCACCCCGCCGACGAGGATCGCCGCAGCGTGCGCCACGAGCCCCAGGGGCCCCATCGCCGCGCGGCCCCCCCCCCTGCGCGCGAGCGTGGTTTCGGACGGACACGGCCCACCTGCACAACCCGAGGTCTCGAGCCCGCGTGGCTGCAGAAACCAAAATGGGAAACCCAAACATCCCCACCCCCGCCGCACACGGCCTGCAGTCTCAACGGGCAAACTGTACACATGATGATGATGACGAGGAGGAGGAGGAGGAGGAGGAGGAGGAAGAGGAAGAGGAGGAGGAGGAGGAGGGGAGGATGAGGATGAGGAGGAGGAGGAGGAGGAGGACGAGGAGGATGCGGAGGAGGAGGAGGCGGAGTCGGCGTCGGAATCGGAGGAGGCGGAGGAAGAGGATGCCATCGAAACGTGAGGCCAGTGCCGCCCGATGCGGGAGCGCATCGCGCCGATTCTGCATGGAAGCGGGGCGCTCCGCGAATCCACGCGCCTCAATCCGTGCTTCCATTTTTTTACCCCTGCGCGATGACCGCACCTGCAAGGCATGCCGTCCTTGGCCGGGCCGGCGGGCAGCGAGGCGGAGGGTCAGGGAATCGCCGGACAACGCCTGGAATGCCGCAGGAGATGCAATCTTTCACAGTGAGACCTGGGAGAGCACCGATACAACGCCGAAGCTCTGCAGATGGCGAAGCCAACAGTCTGAGCGCCGCGGGGGTCCAACCACCGGGCGACTTCTCGAGGAACGCATGCTCGCAGAGCCCCCGGTTACCAGCGAACCGTAAAAATACTAATTCACCTTGTCGGGCCGAGAATACGACGCAGCGCACAGCCGGACCTGTGCGTCGACCCACTTTCAGCAATGCCCGAGAAACCTTCCATATTGATAGAAGCACACGGAATGACGAAACCCACAACATTCCAATGCCAGGAGAAATAACTGAGAGACCATGACTGTAGAATGCCCGAAAAGCACCAGAGGTACGACATGTAGGTGTGAAAGAAGAAAGCGAATGAGAGCCCTCCGAATGCGCTGTCCCAACGCACTGACGATGATGGGCGGCTCAGCCGGCAACGCGAGGGCGATGTGGGCAGGAGCAGCCGGTCCCCGCCAGAGGCCAGGGCAGCACGAGAGCCCTCGCCGCGGCCTCGACAGACTTCCCCCTGTAAGTGAAGGCCCGTCTCCGGCTCTGCCGCCGCCGCCGCCGCCGAGAGAAGTCCTCCCCCCCGCAGCAGCCTCCGCCACCCCCGCCGCCGCCGCCGCCGCCTCCTCCCCGTCCACCGCCGCCTCCACCCCTTCCGCCGCCCCCACCCCGTCCGCCGCCGCCACCCCCGCCACCGCCGCCGCCGCCCCGCCCTCCCCCGCCTCCTCTTCCTTCCCCACCGCCGCCGTGCCCGCCGCCGCCTGCAGGTGGTCTCGAGCGGACCTCACCGCCCGCGCGAAGCCGACGCCCCGGCGGACCATGCTCTTGTCTCTCTTCGCAGTCACACTCTTGATGAAAAACTCCGCCTGGCTCGCCACAAGTTCAAGGACCGAATGCCGATCGGCAGCCTGGCTGTGCGCCACGAGCCGCAGAAAGTCCAGAGCTTCGACGTATGCCCTCTCGTCAGCCTCCGAGAGGAGGCGCCTGGCGCCGGGCTGCGGGCCGGGCTGGCAGCCGGGCTGTGAGCCGGGCTGTGCCCCGGGCTGGGTGCCGAGCTGGGAGCCGGGCCGTGCGTCGGGCTGGGAGCCGGGCGGCTGGTTGGGCTGGCCGCCGGGCTGGGAGCCGGGCGTGGCGTTGGGCTCGGCGCCGGGCTGGGGGCCGGGCTGGGAGCCGGGCAGGCCGGGCTGGGCGCCGGGCTGGGATCCGGGCACGCCGCCGGGCTTGGGGCCGGGCAGGGAGCCGGGCTGTGCGCCGGGCTGGGCGCCGGGCGGGGGGCCGGGCTGTGAGCCGGGCGGTGCCCCGGGCTGGGCGCCGGGCTGGGCGCCGGGCTGGGAGCCGGGCTGGGGGCCGGGCAGGCCGGGCTGGGCGCCGGGCTGGGAGCTGGGCAGGCCGCCGGGCTTGGGGCCGGGCAAGGAGCCGGGCTGTGAGCCGGGCTGGGCGCCGGGCGGGGAGCCGGGCTGTGAGCCGGGCGGAGCCCCGGGCTGCGCGCCGGGCTACGCGCCGGGCTGTGAGCCGGGCTGGGAGCCGGGCAGGCCGGGCTGGGCGCCGGGCTGGGAGCCGGGCAGGCCGCCGGGCTTGGGGCCGGGCAGGGAGCCGGGCTGTGCGCCGGGCTGGGCGCTGGGCGGGGAGCCGGGCTGTGAGCCGGGCGGTGCCCCGGGCTGGGCGCCGGGCTGGCCGCCGGGCTGGGAGCCGGGCGTGGCGTTGGGCTTGGCGCCGGGCTGGGAGCCGGGCTGGGAGCCACGCAGGCCGCCTGGCTTAGGGCCGGGCTGGGCCCTGGGCTGGGAGCCGGGCATCGTGTCGGGCTGAGCGCCGGGCTGGGGGCCGGGCGCGGGAGCCGGGCTGGGAGCCGGGTGGGGAATCAGGCTGCGCTCCGGGCTGGAAGCCGGGCGGTTTGTTGGGCCGGCCGCCGGGCTGGGAGGCGGGCGTGGCGCGGGGCTTGGCGCCGGGCTGTGCGCCGGGCTGGGAGCCGGGCCGGGGGCCTGGCTGGGAGCCGCCGGGCTGGGAGCCGGGCCGAGAGTCGGGCAGGTGCCCGGCTTGGCGCCGGGCTGGGGGCCGACCAGGGCGTCGGGCTGGGGGCCGGGCAGGCCGCCGGGCTCAGAGCCGGGCAGGGCGTCGGCGCCAGGAGCCGGGCTGGGAGCTGGGCGGGCCGCCGGGCTCGGCGCCGGGCTGGGAGCCAAGCTGCGCGCCGGGCTGCGCGCCGGGCTGTGCGCCGGGCTGGGTGCCGGGCTGCGCGCCGGGCAGGCCGCCGGGCTGGGAGCCGGGCTGGGGGCCGGGCTGGGCCCCGGGCTGGGCGCCGGGCTGGGAGCCGCAACAGGGAACGCAGACAGAATACCGATGGGATGTAGCAGATCCCGGTACCACCAGTCTAGGGCATCCCAAGACTCCACTTCTGGGCAGGAGCCGTCGCTGATGTGCACGCTGGTGAACACCAAGCTAGTCTGAGGCGCCGCCGGAAGGGATCTTGAAGGGGAAGGTCTCGTAGAGGTACTCTCCCGTGCGCCCGCGGGGGCGCCGGAGGTCAAAGAAGCGGGTCCCCATCCGGGCTCCAGTCCGGAAGGGAATCGTCGTACGCCTCCAGGAGCGGCACCTCTTGGGCTGCGCAGTCGATCCCGGGCTCCTCCGCACTGCCAGCCACGTCCGCGACCGGCGTCGTCGACCCTGGGGAGCTCGGAGTCGCGTCCGGGCCGGGCGCTGGCAGCAGGATCGCCACATCGTCCGCGTACTGGATCACTCGCAGGGGTGCCGCCGCCTGCGGGGCCGCCTCGGCGTCCAGGGCCGCACGGACCAGCCGAATCATCTCCTGGAGCTCCAGAATCTTCGTGTTCTGGGCGTCCGCCTCCGGCTCGGGAGAGTTCTTCGTCTTCATGGGGCTCAGGCCGGTCAGCGAGGCAGAAGTACTCGGTGGTGTAGTGGGCGCTGCTGTCAGCTCCCGCGGCGCGGTCGGCCTCAGCCGCTTGCCCGCCCCCACCGGCGTCGAGCTCCGCTTCCGCAGCAGCCGGAGCAGTGCGACCTTCTCGGCGATGAGCAAGCTCAGCACCTTGTGCTGGGGCTGTGGGAGGCGCGCCCGAGGCGCCTGCCGGGAAGAGGAGTCCAGGCTCGGGCTCAGAAGGTCGAGAGACTGCATCGCCTCCTCCTCCGCTCGAGTCACCTCGGCCGAGCGCGCATCCTCCCAGCGCCATCCGGCCGACGCAGCGCCCGGCGCCCCCGGAGAAGGGAGAGGAGGGAAGAGGAGAGAGCGCGCCGGCTGGGCTGCGCTCCGGGCCGCGCGGCTTGAGCCAGAGCGGCTTGAGCCACCTCAATCCGTGCTTCCATGCTTGCGCTTCATCGGCCGACATGGCCTTGACGCTAGATTTATCGGGCCGGATCGGTCCGCGAGGGCCCCCGAGCCTGGAGCGCCACGCGGCAAGACGTGGCCCCCAGTGCTGCTTCTCGCCATGCCCCAGTGCCAGGGCTTGCCCCCCCCTGTAAGACGAAGCCAGGACGAGGATAGAATCGAGCGAGAATACATCGAGAATTTCTAAGATCCGGCGGTTCTGGAGGACGTCTCGGGCGCCGCGGCCTTCTCAGAGAGTTCTGGAACGCTCTGGAACGGATTTATCCTCGTCCTAGCCCCGTCCGACCCTGGCCCTCTCGCCCGAAAGGTGGGGAGGTAAGATCCAGGTCGCCCGAGTTCGCGCATCGCGCCCCGCGATCCGCGCCGCCCTCTGGAGGAGGGTAGCTGTCCGGCCCAGGCCGCGACGCCGAAGCGCGATTCTCTTTGTGCCCCTGGGGGCGATCCGAGCTCATCGATGCTTCTCACCGCGCCCCAGTGCCCAGGGTCGGTCCCCCTCCCTGCCCTCGTTCGAGTAGGAGATCGACTGCATAATTGATGCACCCCGGAATAGATTCCCCCGCCGAATCCACGAAACATGCGTAGAGTGCTCGTGTATCTACGGAACAATAAACATTTTTTCGCTGCATTCGACGACAAAATCAACCCTGGGATGCAGTCGGACCAAGGCCAGACAAAAAAAAACATCCCCCAAGACCATGAGACCCTCCGCCGGCCAAAACAAGCAGAACATCTAAGAAAACCCTCCCCAGGATGCACCAAAACATCCAACAAATAACACGAAAAACATTATAATAACAACCCTCCCCGAGCCGAGTCCCGGCAAGGTCTGTTCAAGGATGCCGAAACTCTTTTTCGGAGCCCCAGAGGGCTCCGAATCGGTCCAAGAGGACCCCAAGAGGTCTCCCAGACGGTCCAAGAGGCTCCAGAGACGCCCAAAGAGCGCTCCAAGACGCCGATGATGACCCCAAGACGGCCCAAGAGGCCTCCAAGTGGCCTCCAAGAGGCCTCACAAGAGGGCCCGACAGGACAACATCATCAATTTTACGGTGGTTTTGGAAGGATTTTGGCCTTGTCGCCTTTTCGGCCATCCGATGCTCCAAGACGGCCCAAGAGGCCCCCAAGAGCGCCCCAAGACGGGCCAAGAGGCTTTCAAGAGGGCCCCAGGAAGGACCCAAGAGGGCCCCGAGACAGCCCAAGAGGCGCTTAAGACGGCCCAAGACGGCCCCAAGACGGCCCCAAGAGGGGCCCAAGAGGGGGACCACGAACCGAAAACTCGAGCCTTCCGCCCCAAGAGGGCCCCAGGAGGCCCCGAGAGGCTCACAAGAGGCCCCCAAGATGCCGCCAAGAGGCCCCCAAGAGGCCCCGGGAGGCCCCCAGGAGGCCGAAAAGAGGCCCCAGAAGTTCAAAAATGCCTCCCAGGCGCCCCCGAACAGCTTCTCAAAAGACCCCAAGAGGCCTCCCAAAGAAGCATCGACGACGACCCTGTTTGGCCCCAAGAGCAACACAAGATGCCAACGAGGGGCTTCCTCCTCCGCCCCTTCCCCTTCCTCCTCCTCCTACTTATCTTCATTCTCCTCCTCTCCTTCTCAGCCTCTCCTCCTCCTCCCCTCCCCTTCCCCATCCTCATCTTCCTCCTCCTCCTCCTCGGCGGCGCCACAATGGCCCCGGGCCCACGGCGAAGCAGTAGCGATCATGCAACATGGGCCGGCGGAATGAGCGAAGCGATTGAAGAACACGAATAACATTACAGTGACAACCCTCCCCGAGCCGACCTCTATCTCATACCTCGGTCCGACTGTAAAGCAGTTCTGCAGTCGATCCCCTGCTCGACTCCTGGCCCGAAGGGCGGGGAGGGAGGCCAGAAGCCCTCGGGCAGCTCCCCTGGCCTGGTCGGGACCCTCCTCGTCGCCCTGGAGCCCATCCTGGGAGGGCCCTGGGGCCTCCGAAAACGCCTCCCCCCTCGAGGGCCCAAGTCAACGCGAGAGGCCGCCGCGATGGAGGAGACGCGCCGCGCAGCGCCGCCGCCGCCGCCGCCCGCCTTGCAGGCCGTGATGCGGGACTCCGCGGGGGCGCGGAAGGCCACCTGCTCCACCAAGGCCCGCAGGTCGGAGTCGGAGCACCCGACGGGGAGCCCTTCGCGCCAGGCGCCGAGGGTGGGCGCGCCGCGGGCGGGCGCAAGAGGGGGCGGCAGGCGAGACGCGCCGTCGTCGACGCCGCTCGTCGTTCGTGGTCGTTCGTCGTTGCCGAGGCTCTGGGGAGGTGTCGGGGAGCCGTTCGAAGGTCTTCGAGTGAAGGTTTCCCAGTGATCCTCTTGGCGTGTGTTAGCGCCAACGTGAGCCTGTCAACCGACTACAGCACGACGCAGGTGGTAGAAATAGGGCCGACACACAAAAATGAAACATCCAAATAACGTATGTCCTGAGGAGCATTGAGGGGGGCACACAGGGGATGAGGAGGAGGGAGGGGAAGCAGTGAAGGAGGGGGGAGGGGGGAGGAATATCCACTCGCAAATTCATCGTACTTCTTTCAAGACGCGCCTCAACTGACATGACGTCCCGTCGAATTCGTCGATGCAACAGCCCCACCAATCAAGCATGAAGACAAACCAGCAACTGGTAGCCATCTTGAGCGAACCTGTTCTCCTGACGCTGCAATGCTTGCCCTGAACAATTCCGTGAAGGACACTGGAACGAATCTCAGGGACAAGCTATGCTAACACTTCCCGTCTCATCGTGCGATGTAAGCTGAGCAAAACTCTCTGCTCCTAACCCGCTGCCCTCCCTCTTTCCGTGAATATCTTCCATGCCGAATGTTACTGTTTCTTTTGTTGCCGAGGACCTGCGCACGAAGAGACCGATGTCACTCGTAAACGCTATGAAATTACATGCAGACACATCCCGCGGACCTTCGACGAAGAGGCAGGGCCCGTCCCCGGCTGATGCAGCCAGCGCGCCCTGTTTGCAACAATTCATTGGACAATATGCGACGGGAGGAGGGGCGTGCGTCTCGACAAGAACGCATATCGAAGAACATCAACACGTGGACGAGGGACATATTGGCAACATGGGGGAAATGCGCTGGACATCATCATCGCCGTTTGATCGAGCCTCTGGCAAACACAGACGAGATCCGCAAGCGGGGACACCCCCTACAAAATGATTTCGCACTGACCCGCGGTGCTTCTGGTACCAATGCCAATAGCTTTGAGCTTTATGCCATTTTCCCGGCGTGACTGGCGATCCCCCGCGAACGCAATCATGAGATATTCACATCACGTGCCATCGACCCTGGGGTCTACACTCCTGCCGCGACTGGAACGTCTCGGTGTCTTGCACGGTGCTGCGCCATACCACGCGTACTGCACTGCGATCGAATGATGGACAATGCATTGATACAACCAACTGTGAATGTGCGACAAATTCATTACACAAACTTACGATGACCCGTCGTAAACTATCAGGTCGTATACTGGCATTATCGAGAACACCAAACGTTTGTTCGTGAATCATTCGCACGAGGTCAACCAATGAATTCGCAAGAGGATCATCCATGCAGGCGGCTGTCAACTGTGTCAAAGCATCGGGCTCTCACTTCTCCACTGTTGGAATCAATACACGTCGGTCGGAAGAAGTAGGTACAAACATGAAATTGGAAGGCGGATCACGTAACCGTACGTTATATTGGGTACGGGCCCTCCCAGGTGATAACAAAACACAGCAACAGCATATCGATTCTTGAAGTAGCAAGGCACTTGACTTATATTGGGATCTGGGAATCCAGAAGGACCTACTTGCAACGACCGGCGAGTAACCAGTTCTAGCACCAAAAACCTCAGAGGTGCAATGCAACAACTGGTCCGGACAAAGCCCCAAATCCGACAGAGGCTGAACAAAACGTAAAGCTGGAAATTCCGCGACAGTTGAAGTGGCCAGGGCTGGAAAAGCTGGAAGGTGCTGAAAACCGAGCCCGATACGGTTGGGATGATGTCGCCAGGGCTGCAAAAACTACAAGGAATCAGGCCAGGGCTGGACAGACCCAAATATCCATCGTCATGTTCTTATCAACCATCATGTGGTGTTGGGTCTTCGTTTTGGAAAGACGGTCCCCGCGCTCCTCCTCTCCTCCTCCCCCCCCTCCTCCCTCCTCCCGTCACCCCCCTCACTTTGGCACACCCCTCAAACGTTTCGTGGCCCCATAGGGAGCTCCACCGAAGGCCCCAGTGGGTGTGCCCGCATGTCCGCCACACCCAGTACAGCGTGTCGTGGCCGCATAGGGAGCTCCACCGAAGACCCCAGTGGGGGTGCCCGCATGCGTCCGCCACACCCGGTGCAGCGTTTCGTTGCCCCATGGGGAGGGCCACCGAAGGCCCCAATGGGGGTGCCCGCATGCGTCCGCCACACCCAATACAGCGCTTCGTGGTCCCATAGGGAGCTCCACCGAAGACCCCAGTGGGGGTGCCCGCGTGCGTCCGCCACACCCAATCCACTCAGAATTATCGTCTTCGTTCGTGCCGTGTACCCCGCCACACATTTCGGCATACCCCTCGCACGGGTCGTGGCCCCAGAGGGAGCGCCAGCGGTATTCACAACTGCATATGGTTGGGTCCTTCGCCAAGCAATTTTTCGCATCGTGGCCCCCCAAAAGTCTAGACCACTTCCGCAGGTCTAGCTTTTATCCCGAATAACTTTCTGTCGGTCCTGGGGCCCGGTAAAAACATCCGAACACCCAAAGTCGTCACCTTCCGTTATGCGTTTTGATTTTCGCGACGCGAGGATGTCAAAAGAGTGGGAATGTTGGCTTCCCTGTGCAACGCCGCGAAACGCCGAGCTCCCGATCCCCCACCCCTCCCTTCGCAACCTCTCTCGAACCCGGACCCAGCCCATGAAACTCCCGCGAACCACGCGCAAACGGCCTCTCACGACGCCCGGAATCGGAGAGAGCAACCGACGACCTCCGCCCTATAGATCGTCGGGCACCGTCGGCAGAGAAGCCCAAAGCGGTACAGACGTAAGCGCTCGGAGGCCCGCGCGGATCCTCCCGGGCTGGCGTTGGACGTTGGACGCCCCTCCCCCCCACGCTTTCTTCCGTCGGCGGCTGGGCGGAGGGACTGCGCTGGCGAGTCAAGCCAAACGGGGCACATTAGGCGCATTCAGCCACCATGCAGAGGGGGAGGGAGGAGGACGAGAAGCGCCAGCCCAGGAGGGGTGCAAGGAGGAGCCGGGCCCCCTCAGAGCAGCCAAGGGGTGGTGGCGGGGCCGGCGCAAGGGGGGCCAGCGGCGGCGGCGGCCGGGAGGCTGGCGGCAGCAGGGTTGATGATACAGCTGGTGAAGTCGAAGCAGCACGGTGCAAGGCCGCTTCCTTGGGGAGGGGATGCGGGGCCTGAAAATCAGGCAAGGCGAGGGGGGGAGAGGGGGAGCGCGGGCGGCAAGACCCGCCCAGGCCCCAGGGCGAGGGGGAGCGCGGCCAGGAGGCTGGGTGGCAGCGGGCCCGCGAGTCCTGCGAGGGGGCCACAAAATAGGCACCGAACTGGTGCAGTCGCTGTGAGTGGGCGGCCGAGCGGCGGGGAGACTAAGGCGGTGCGTGGGCGCGGCGCCACGGCGTGGCCGGGGCAGTGGAGGGCGCGCCAGAGGCGAAGGCGAGGCGGTGTGGGACGGTGAGAGGCCCCGTCCGCAGAGTGTGGCGACGAGATGCGGGACACCAGCAGACCGCCTGTTTTTGGATGGGCGAAGGGCGCCAGGCGTGGCAGCCGGGGGCGCCGACAGGGCCAATGAGGGGCGTGGAACGGCCGAGGGCCACAGGGCGGACCACGCAAGGGGAGGGCCTGCGACGAGCAGGGCGAAGAGGCACGGGCCCAGCGAGAGCGAGGGGCACGCGCCTCCGTGCAGCCCAAGGGGCGCGTGGGCGGGGCAAGGAGCGCGGCGAGGCACCGAGCAGGTGCAGGCACAGGAGGTGGGTGGGAGCGAGGGGAGGCACGGAACTGTTGCAATCGTGGGTGCGAGGGTGCACGCGCACGGCCTCGGGGGGAGGGTGCCGCGGGCGCGGGCACACCGGAGCGGCCCGCCCCCCGAGGGGAAGGGGGGGGGCGGGTGGAGGGCCGACGCGGTGGGGGAGTCCGCGCGCCCAGGCGTGGCGAGGGGCAGCGTGGGGGGCCCGCGAGGCAGCCTGGGGGGGGGGGGATCAAGCGGCAGCTCGGTGCGTGGGTGCCAAGGCTGATGCAGCAGTGGAGGTGGGAGGCAAGACCCTAAGGTCACGCAACTCTGGCTAGGGTCGTGTCCAGGTCAGTTCGGTGTGCTGGGTGGAGCTCCCTGGGCGCCGTTGCAAGGATTGCTCGTTGCTGGGCCATGTCGGGTCAGCGCGGCGTTTGCCTTTCCCAGGAGGCTCCTGCCCGTTCCCTTTGCCTTTGCCTTTCCCGGGGGGCGCTCCATTCTCTGAATCTGTCTATCCCAGGCTTGGTGCCAGTCGATGTGGAGGCAGTGCCTCTGGCAGAGGTTGCGGATGTAGAAATTTTCTTCAATGAGCTGGCTCACGAATTCCTCGCAGATCTGATCGTTTCCCTCGGGGTTGTAGGTGGCCCCGTGGTGCCCTTCTCTGTGATCGCAGAGGGCGTTCCAGCCGATGACGAGCACGGGGCCGCACTCCCGCTTGAGCATGTTGACAACTTCGGGCAAGTTCTCCTCCCTCTTGGCAGCGTAGTTCCACAGGCGGTGCCATTTAATGGCCTGGCGGTGCCTGTAGTAAAGCCTTGTTGTAGGGGTTGGGGTGGGGAGTGTAGTCGATCTGCAAGTGCGCGGTGCGATGGGCGCGGTTGGGTGGGTAGACCAGCCTCTCGCGCCCGTCGGGGGCGTCTGATGCCCCTTACCAATGTCGTGGGCTGGGCCGGGCTGGTGTGCTCCGCTGTCTGGGGGGTCTTGCGTGCCGGTTTTGCAGGCACCTCAGCGGGCGTAGGTCCTCCGTCCGACTGTTCCGCTTGCAAGGCCCGTCCCTCGTCCGAGCTGCTGTCGCACTGTTCCGCTTCGGCCTGTAGCGAGCTGCGGGGGCTGGGTGGGGCATGCCCCCCCGTCCTATGGCGGCGGCGGCGATTCGCACGTGGGGTCCCAGTCGGGGGCCTCGCTGCAAGGCGGGGTCAGGGAGGCAGGGGATGGCCCGGAGGAGGCGGCAGCGGGCGAGGGGTCGACAGCGTCATCGCTGACAGCTGTGACGTGCGGGGCGGCGTGTGGGGGGGCAGCGCCCGTGGGGGGTCCGTTGCTTGAGCTGCTTGCTGCCGCCTGCTGAGTGCTGCGTGGGGGGGCACGAGCGGAGCTAGGTGGGCTGGTGCTCCTCTGGTCCGCGGTCGACCTTTGGGCGGCCGTTGGGTACGCTACCCGCGCGTACGGCACGCTTGGGCCTAGGGTTCCAGCTGGGGCAGGTTGGTTGCTGGTGCAGTCCCTCCCCGCGGGACGAGCCCCGATATTGTTGTGGCTTGGCCGCTGGCGCCCCCCTCCCGTCCTAGGGTCGTATCCGACTAGCGGGGCAGCACGCATGTTGTGGATGCCGACTGACTCCAGGAAGCCGAGGAGCAACTGTCGGCTGGTGCCGTCGGGGATCCCAGACGCGGGGACGCTGGTGCCGTAGATGCTTGAGAAGGAAGTCCTTGCATTGGGACTCCGTCCAGGCCCTGGGGCCCCAGGGGATGCCCTGGTGGGAGAGCGCGTCGTCTCGCCGAGATGCGGTCCAGGCCCTCCGAGCGTCGTCGATGCGGCAGTGGAGCGTCCTGGCGTAGGCCACCATGGCGTGGGAGATGGTGTCGTCGGCCTTACCCTTGGTGGGGAGAGGGGGAACGTCAATGGCAACTTCCAGGTCGCTGATGACCCTTACCTTGAGCGCGGGGCAAGGTGAAGGGGCAAGCGCCGGAAGGTTGTCGGGTAGGTAGGTCGTAGGCTGGGTCGGGGGTATGGGTGGCCTGGCGGTTTTTGATCGTAACCGCACTCGTCCCGCCTCGGCGGATGGGCTGCGACTGGGGCTGGGGCGGCGGGACTGCGGCTGGTCTGCGCGCTGGTGTACCTGGGGTCGCCCCAGTGGCTCCAGTGGCCGTCGCTTGTCCCGGTGCGGCGACGGGGTGGGGCTGTAGTAACTGCTGTAAGTGCTGTAGTGGCTGCCAGAACTGCGGCCCCGCGGCAGGCTGGTGTAGCTCTGGGACGTGTAGCTGCTCGGTGTGTTGCTGGGCGACCTGCGGTAGGGGTTTCGGCCGATGCGGTGCCGTCCACCGTTTTGGGAGAGCGCTGCTGGGGAGGAAACCCGTTTGGAGGTCTTGGGGTACCGGCGGCGCACAGGGCTGGCGGTCTAGGGGCGCCTGCCTCTGGTCTTGAGGTCACCTCCGCCGTGGTGGGTGGCAAGCTGTCGTGTTGCCCGGCCCCGCGCGTCCAGTGTGCTGGTGGGCGCGGGGCCTGGTGCCTTGGCCTTGGGCCCCTCCGAGAAGAGGTGAAAACGGTTGCCTTCGCCGTGCCACGGTGGCCCTTTGCAGCCTGAGGCGCATTGCGGCCACTTTTAATGTCGCCAGAAGAGGCCGCAACGGTGGGTTCGGGGGATTGGTTGGGCGCTTCCGCCTGGGCATGCGGGTGGGATAGACCCGGGTCCCATCCCTGTCAAAGATCGCCTGGACGTAGGCGTTCCATAGGTCCACGAGGCATCGCGCGCAGTACCATGTGGCGTGCCGTGCCCCCCCCCCCCCCCCCCCCCCCCCCACCACACCAAACACACCACACACACACACACACACACACACACAACACACACACACACACACACACACACACACACACACACACACACACACACACACACACACACACACACACACACACACACACACACACACACACACACACACACACACACACACACACACAGCACACACACACACACACACACCACACACACACACACACACACACACACACACACACACACACACACACACACACACACACACACTCACACACACACACACACACACACACACACACACACACACACACACTTGTTGCGTCGTTCGGGCGGCTCGGCAGAGTGACTGCGCTGGCAAAAGTAGCGTGGCGCCTCCCTCCCCAACACCCACACCCACACCCACACCCACACCCACACCCACACCCACACCCACACCCACACCCACACCCACACCCACACCCACACCCACACCCACACCCACACCACACCAACCACACCAACCACCCACCACCCCCACCCACACCCACCCACACCCACCCACACCCACCCGTCCACACCCCCATCCTTCCTTCTTGTGATTAAGCACCCCCACATCCCCACCTAGCCGGCCGATAGCAGCCCCGCCGTCCTAACTGTCAAGCACTCAATACAACGTATTTCTTTTCGTCGCCAACATGTCGCCGAGATGCGAAAAATGTGGGAGGAACAATACGGAATGAACATCGCTTGGGTGACGGGAAGCGGGTGGTCGCGCCCTACCCATAAAAAACAGCACAAATATACATTCCTTTCGTCAACATGGATTTTCTTTTCGTCGCGCGCGGACGCCTGGCCAACCCTACGCGGGACCCCCCGTCCTACCTGTCAACAAACATTACAACGTCGACGTTTTTCTTGCCAACATGTAGTTTCTCCTCGTCGGCGTTGCGAATCGCGTAGCGGGAATGGGACGCGGCGCGCATCGCGCGGGGACGCGGCGCACTTCGCGCGCTGGACATGTTGTCGCCGACGATGCAACATTAAAGGCTGGAGCGGGGCGCGGCGTACATCGCGCGCGGTCTTGTTTCTCGTCGACGTTGCTCAATGCGCGGCAGGAATAGCACGCAGCTCATGTCGCGCGCTGAACGTCTAGTCGCCCGCGATATACGATGATCGACAGGCGTCGGACGCGACGCACTTGCTTTTTGATGTTGTGGGAGGGCGGGTGGGAGTGGACAGAACCCTCTGGCCCGTTCGATCCGGCTAACTTGATCACTGTTCCCTATTGAGAAACACCCCTTCCCCCAGGCGACTGGGAGCCAACCAGGGACAATGCGGGCACCCCCCACCATCCCTTGTAACAAACTATACAAAACACACTCTGCCTCCAAACTCGGAGCATGTGCAGCCAACCCGATGCGCCCCCCCAACCATCCTTGTCAACAAAACAATACATAATACACTTGGCGGCGGCGGCTGCGGCGGGGGCGACGGCGGCGGCGGCTGCGGCGGCTGCGGCGGCGGCGGCGGCGGTGGTGGCGGGGGCGGCGGGGGCGGCGGCGGCGGCGGCGGCGGCTGCGGCGGCGGCGGTGGCGGCGGCTGCGGTGGCGGCAGCGGCTGCGGCGGCAGCGGCTGATACTGCGGCGATTTGGCAGCGGGGGCGGCGGCGGCGGCGGGGGCGGCGGCGGGCGGCGCGGCGGCGGTGGCGGCGGCGATTGCGGCGGCGGATTGGCCCCAAGTAGGTGCCCATCCAAAGACGACTGCTGAATATGCTGAAGCTCGGGCCAGACTCGGGTGTTACGTCTGTGTTGGGAGGGCGGGTGGGAGTGAGCGAGGCGGCTCGCGGGCGGGGAAAGGGTCTTGGCCCAAAGGGTCTTGGCCCACGCGCCCACCCCCGCCCCCGCCCCCATCCTTACTTCCTAATATAAAACATTCTCACATCCTCATCTAACGGGCCGATAACAACCCCGCCGTTCTGACTGTCAAACAACACAACATCATATTTCCTCGCCAACATGTCATCGAATTGCGAAACATGTCGCAAGAATGAAACGGAATGATCATCGCTTGGGTAAACGGAAGCGGGCGGTCGCGTCCGACCCATCAAAAAATGCAAAATCATGCCCCCCCCCCCCCCCCCCGTACTTCATTGTCGTCGACGCAGCGAAACGTGTAGCAGGAATGGGACGCTGCGCGCGTCACGCGCGGACGCCTAGTCAACCCCACGTGGCCCCCCCCCGTCCGACCTGTCAAACAAACCCCACAACGTCGACGTTTTCCTTGCCAACATGTAGTTTCTCCTCGTCGGCGTTGCGAATCGCGTAGCGGGAATGGGGCGCGGCGCGCATCGCGCGGGGACGCGGCGCACTTCGCGCGCTGGACATGTTGTCGCCGACGATGCAACATGAGAGGCCAGAGCGGGGCGCGGCGTGAATCGCGCGCGGTCTTGTCTCTCGTCGACGTTGCTCAATGCGCGGCAGGAATAGGACGCAGCTCATGTCGCGCGCTGAACGTCTAGCTGCCCACGATATAAGATGAGCGACAGGCGTCGGACGAGACGCACTTGCTTTTTATGTTGTGGGAGGGCGGGTGGGAGTGGGCGGAGCCCTCTGGCTCGTTCGAGCTGGCTAACTCGACCCCCGCCTCCATCCTTACTTCTTGTGATTAAGCCCCTCGCGTCCCCACCTGGCCGGCCGATGGCGGCCCCGCCGCCCTAACCGTCAAAAAAACGCAGAATCATTTTTCCTCGCCAACATGCCGTGGAATTGCGAAACATGTAGCAGGAATGAAACGGAATGCGCATCGCTTGGGTATCCCCAGGTGGGTGGTCGCGCCCTTCCCATCAGAAAACACTACTAATGCAGAGTCAATGTTTTTTCTCGTCAACATGGACTTTGTTGTCGTCGGCGCTGCGGAGAGTGCAGCAAAAACGGGACGCTGCGCGCGTCGCGCGCGGACGCCTGGCCAACCCTACGCGGGGCCCACCGTCCGACCTGGCAAAAAAAAAACATTGCAACGTCGACGTTTTTCTTGCCAACATGTACTTTCTCCTCGTCGGCGCTGCGAATCGCGTAGCGGGAATGGGGCGCGGCGCATCGCGCGGGCACGCCTGCTCGTCAACATGGACTTTCTTGTCGTCCACGCTGCGGCCCGTCGGGGTGAGGAGCTGGGCGGGCGCCAAGGCATAATGCCTCGAGCAAGCGCGGCTCGCCGCCGGCGCGCCCGTTGTCGTGTCCACGTAAGAGACACCTTTGGCAACAGTGACCTTTGGCGGCGCACCTCGCGCGCTGGACATAATGTCGCCGACGATGCAACGTGAGAGGCCGGAGCGGGGCGCGGCGTACATCGCGCGCGGTCTTGTCTCTCGTCGACGCTGCTCAATGCGCGGCAGGAATAGGACGCAGCTCATGTCGCGCGCTGAACGTCTAGCCGCCCACGATATAAGATGAGCGACAGGCGTCGGGCGCGACGTACTTGCTTCTTATCTTGTCGGGGGGCGGATGGGGTGGGCGGAGCCCTCTGGCTCATTCGAGCTAGCTAGCTCGACCCCCGCCCGCGTCCTGACTTAGCCGGCCAATAGCGACCCCGCTTAGCCGGCCGATAGCAACCCCGCCCTCCTAAACATCAAAAAACAATACAAACTCAATCTTTTCTAGCCAACATGTCGTGGAATTGCGAAACATGTAACAGGAATGAAACGGAATGTACATCGCTTGGGTGGCCCCAAGTGGGTGGTCGCGCCCTACCCATCAAAAAACAATACCAATACAAAATCAACATTTTCCTCGTCAGCGTGGACTTTCTTGTCGTCGACGCTGCGAAAAATGTAGCAGGAACGGGGCGCTGCGCGCGTCGCGCGCGGACGCCTGGCCAACCCTGCGCGGGGCCCACCCTCCTACCTGTCAAAAACAGCGCAGCAACGTCTACGTTTTTCTTGCCAACATGTACTTTCTCCTCGTCGGCGCTGCGAATCGCGTGGCGGGAATGGGGCGCGTCGCGCGTCGCGCGGGCGCGCCTGCTCGTCCACGTGGACTTTCTTGTCGTCGACGCTGCGGCCCATCGGGTTGAGGAGCTGGGCGGGCGGCGCGTCAGAATGCCTCGAGCAAGTGCGGTTCGCCGCCGGCGCGCCAGTTGTCGTGTCCATGTGAGAAGAGACCTTTGGCAACATTGACCTCTGGCGCGCGCGAGTCAAACTAGAATCGACCCCCGGACCCCTCCAGCCGACGCGCAGAGGGCCGCCCCGAGGGCCAAAAAGCAGCGCACAAAAGGTCATCACCTATAAGGTGGGGGTTGCATCATTTGGCGCATTGGGCTGCGTGCGAACTAGTTCGGCGTCGCCGATCAACCCGCGGGCCCCGTCATGCAAGACAAAGAAAGATGGGGCATGAACGGGCGCCTCTTTGCCTTCCCTACGCCGGTGGGGCTGGATGCCGGCAACCTGGTCTACGCGGCAGTCTTTGCGACCATCATGTGGGCCATCGGCCTGGAAGTCCCAAATGACGACAACTCCCAAGCCGTCGACCCATACCTGACCCCACCAAGAAGGCACCGACCGAACATGCCGGCAGCGCGGCACATCAAGGAGGCCTGTGCCCCCACCAACGCCCCCAGACGTCGCCCCGCATGCTGGCAGCCGCCCACCTGCAAGTGCCAGAAGCACAAGGAACCACCCACGCCCGAGGTGTTCCAGGCCTTCTGCGACATGGACACAAGAGGGCGCCCCTCCGCGGTCCTGAAGCGCCTCTGGGACAGCACCGGCGCGACTCTGGGAGCCATCCAGGCCAGGATCCTGCTCGCCCCGTCCCTACTCTTACAGCGCGAACCGCGTGCCTGCCTGTGCCCGTACGGGGGCGCCGAGGGCATCGGCGACGTGATCGAGGCCATTCTTGGCTTGTGCGAGCCCTACCGCCCGCGTGACAAGGTTGCGCGGGACCAGCTGGGCACGCTGTTCGGACTACTGGATCGGCACTTCAGGGAGCTGCGCTCGGCGCTGCAGCTCCTGAATGCAGCGGCGTCTCGCCTGGTCATGGTCGCCCACCATCGCCCCGCGGCCACGGAGGCGGGCTGCCCCGCAACCTGGAAGGGCCCAGAGGCCGGGAGGTTTCCGCTACAGGCCACTCTTGCAGTTATCGAGGGTGCGGTGTCTACCGCCGACCTCTCGGCCCTGGCGGGCCACGGGCGTGCGGTGCGCGCGCGCTCTGCGTCGACGTGATCGGGTCCAGCGACGGCCTCGTGGACGACCCTGCAAAGCAGGCGAGCAGCGTCGCCTGGATAGGCGGGGTGCGTTCATTTGCGCGCCTGCACCTGCGCGCGCCCGCTCCGCTCGGGCCCCGCCCGGGGGCGGCGCTGCGGCCTCCTTGGATAGACGAGCGCGACACCAGGTGGACGAAGGAACAGAACAAAGCCGATTTCTTCTGCCAAGGCTGCCTCCGCGGCCCCTTCAGGCGCGGCAAGGGCGCGTGCGTCGGCGAACGGATCCGCCAGACCATCGAGGTCAACGGGCTGACGGAATACTACCAAGGAAGGGACCTCACGTGGCTGTGCATTTGCTGTTGGACCACGAAGGCCATGGAGGAGCGCTGGCCATTCCCCAACGACGTGGACTTCAAGGACTGGATCAACGGTCGCCCCGACGACGCGCCGGCGCGCACTACGCGCGCCCTGCCAGGACTCTGCCCAACCCAAGCCCCCACGGCCTTCACGCCCCTGGAGCAGCTCCTGGCCCCACTGGACGGCGAGTTGAACCCGCTCAACGTGGGCGCCGCCCTACCGGCCAGCAGCGCGAACGACGACCGCCTGATCTCCAGCTGCCACAAGGCCGACTTCGGCATATGGCGGCGCGACGGCTGCCCGCCTGGTACAGAGGGGCACAACTGGCATCCTGGACAGCCATTCCCTGGCATGTACGGTCACGCCGCCGACCCTGAAGGTCTCCGCGCCGGCCTAACCCTGGTGCGCGGGCTGCCGCCCGTCCAGCTAATGAGGGAGATGTTCCTGGCCAAGCGCTGGCACGCAGGCTGGTGCTGCAAGGGGTGCCTGATCCACCAATGGGACATGGCCCCGTCAGCAGTGAAGTACGAAACGACAGGTACGGCCCTCTCGTATACCCCGGCCCAGGCGCCAGACCCCCCCCCGCGCCGCCAGGCATCCCCGCCGCCCCGACAGGAAGCGCAGCGCGCCCCAGCCAGGAGGAAGCGCATCGGCGGGCCGCGGCCTGGGACGAGGAGGCGCACGCCCACCAGGAGCTCCTTCGCAACCCACTGCCGCCCCCACCAGAAAACAAGCAGCAGCGCAACGCCTGGGCGAGGCAGATGACGGCCATGATGACGCACGTAGAAGTCGTGGCGCAGATCAGGGGCCAGGGCGACGGAGGGACAGGCAGAAGCGGGTCCAAGCTCGCGGTCCCAAAATCCCACGGGGCAGCTCCGCCAGCCCTGGAATGCGCGTCCAGCGGCGGGCCCCAGCAAGACAACTGCCCCCGCGCGGAAGGGCGCCACGACCACACCCCTGTCCAAGCAGACGGCCCAAGACGCACCAAGGAACGACGCCTGACGCCCCCCGACTCACTCCCGCCTACGCCGCGGGGCAGCGAGCCAACCTCCGCTCTTCTCGCTGCGCGACCCACGGCGACCAAGTCCGTTGGGGCACCACCGGCCGCCAGCGCAACTCCTTATCCTTTCCCCGAGCACGAAGATCCCAACCGTCGCGAGCGACGGCAAGGGCGCGTCCCAGACGAACCCCTCCAGGGCCCCACCCGCCCAATCGCGACGGACCGCCCGAGCATCGAGGGCGGCGACTACGTGGTTATCAGGAGCGACGCCCTTCCTCGAGCAAGGTGGTTCAGATCAGCGCAAAGCACCGAACCCCTGTCCACGCAGCCCCTGGACGGAGCAATCTTCGGACCCATCCTCGACGTTGAGTCCCGCGACCAGGACGGACGGACTCTGATCGTCCGGGTGGGGGGCGAATGGTTTGAAATCTGGGGCGCCGGGACCAGGACGCTACGCGTCGACGTCCTACGCGGCGCTGCGGCACGCCAAGCGGCCGCCTTCCTGGGCGGGCCCCCCGGCGAGGCGCACGCACCGCAGGAGGCAACGGCCACCGCCAGCTCCTGGCTCGGTGTCGACCCCGGGAGTGCCACAGCGGCGCCCGCAGGGACACAACCCAAGTCCAGGCCCGAATCCTGCGCGCCACCTACGGCCGCCTACGAGCCGCCGCCGCTCCTGCTCACTAAGGAAAATATCCCCGACTACACTAACGACGACCAGGAGGAGGAACAGAAACAGAAACTTGCAGAGGCCACAAGCATGGTCCACGTAGTCTCACCCTCCACAAACCCTGACACACACGAGCAGGGCCAAACCGAGACAAGCCCGCGGGAGACGCGACGCACCAGTTCCGAGCGCGACACAAGCAGTACGCACCAGGACAGCCCAGCCAGCGCACCCACGGGACAGACCGTGCACGCGACGGCTGCCGCTGACGACCGCGCCCTGCGCACGCGTTGGCGGCGCACTTCGCGCGCTGGACATGTTGTCGCCGACGATGCAACATGAGAGACCAGAGCGGGGCGCGGCGTACATCGCGCGCGTCCCTGTTTCGCGTCGACGTTGCTGAATACGCTGCAGGAATAGGACGCAGTTCGTGTCGCGCGCTGAACGTCTAGCCGCCCACGATATAAGATGAACGACGGGCGTCGGACGCGAGGCACTTGCTTCTTATGTTGCGGGAGGGCGGGTGGGAGTGGACGGAGCCCTCTGGCTCGCTCGAGCTGGCTAACTTGACCCCCGCCCCCACCCCCACCCCCATCCTTACTTCCTATGATTAAACAAAACCACATCCCCACCTAGCCGGCCGATAGCAAACCCGCCGTCCTAACTTTCATAATAATGATACCAGAGAAAAGCCCCAACCATAATCTTTTTAGGGCTGTAGGGCTATAGGGCTACAAGGCTATATGGGCTTTTGGGCGCTATATGGGTTATATGGCTATATTGGTTATAGGGCTCTTGAGCCATATAGGGCTATAGGGCGATAGGGATATGGGACTATAAAAATATAGGGCTACAAGGCACCGGGCACCCGGGCACCCGGCGCCCGGACACCCACCCGGGCACCCAAGCATCCGGGCACCCGGGCCGGCCACCGAATCAGCGGCGAACCCGGGCACCCGGGCACCCGGGTTCCCGGGCCCGGCCACCGAATCGGAGGCGAACCCGGGCACCTGGGCACCCGGGCCCGGCCGCCGAATCGGCGGCGCACCTCGCCAACCCTTAAATCCGTTAGGACCCCTACAGAGGCAAGCTCTGATTGGGGAAAAACACGGAATCACTTTTTCTCGCCAACTTGTCGTCGAGCTGCGGAAAAAGGTGGCAGGAATGGGGCGGAATGAACATCGCTTGGGTGGCCCTGAGCGGGCGGTCGCACCCTGCCGACCAAAAAAACAATACAATGTCAACGTTTCTCTCGTCAACGTGGACTTTCTTGTCGTCGACGCTGCGAAAAATATAGCAGGAATGGGACGCGGCGCGCATCGCGCGCGGACGCCTGGTCAACCCTACGCGGGGACCCCCGTCCTATCAAAAAACAACGCAACGTCGACGTTTTTCTTGCCAACTTTCTCTTCGTCGGCGCTGCGAATCGCGTAGCGGG
>CAUYUJ010015948.1:45860-55860 GCA_963575745.1 Prorocentrum cordatum
ACACACACACACACACGCGCACACACACACACACCACCACCACCACCACCACCACCACCACCGCCCCCACCACCACCGCCATCACGCACGCACGCGCCTGGCCCACCACCAAACCACCAAGACGCCACACCACGTCACACCACAGCACACGCGCACACACGCACACACACACACACACATACACACCACCACCACACAACCACAACCACGCACACACGCACGCACGCACGCGCACCACCACCCACTACGCACACGCGCGCGGAGCCACAGGTCCGCTACGACACGCGTCCGCGGATAGAGAAAATCAGCGCCATGGTAAGGGATGGGAGGGAGGGGTAGGATGTCAGATGTTGACGCGAGCGCACCTAACTTGCCCCCCCCCCCCTCTCCCCCTTCCCCCCCCCCCCCCCACCCCCCCCCGCACGCGCGCAGACGCACAGACACGCAGACACACAGACGCACAGACACATACACAAACATACCACAAACACACAGACACGCACAAACACACACAGACACACACAACACAAACGCGCACACAACCACGCACAAACACACGCAAACACACAGCATGCAGACACGAACAGGCACACACAAACGCACGCACACAAACACACCACCACACACAAACGCACACACAAGCGCCCGCACAAACACACGCAAACACACACACACACAAACAGACAAAAGCACACACAAGAACACAAACACACAAACACACAATCACACACACAATAACACACAAACACACAACAACACACAGAAAAACACACACATACCCACACACAAACACACGAACACAAGCACACCAACAAACACACACAAACACACAAACACACAAACACACACACAAACACGCACAAACACACACATGAACCAACACAAACAAACACACACAAACAAACACACACAAACAGACACGCACGCACAAACACACACATAACTACACACAAACACACAGGCAAACACACAAACAGACACACGAACACACAAACACCCACACACAAACCCACACACAGGCACACACACGCACACAAAAGCACACACACAAACACACACGCAAACACACACACAACCACACACAAACAAACGCAGACATCAACATTCACACACAAACACACACAAGCACACACACGCATAAACAAACGCGCACAAATACACACGCAAACACACAAACACACCCAACAACAAACAAACACACACGCACATGCACAAACACACAAACACACAACACACATACACAAAAACACAAACAAACTCGCACACATACGCAGACAGACGCACACACATATATATACACACACACACACCGAGACACACACAGACACACACATATACATGCAGAGACACACAGAGACACACAGAGACTCGCACAGAGACACACAGAGACACACAGAGACACACAGAGACACGCACACAAGCACACACACAGACACACACACAGACACACACAGACACGCACAGAGCATCACACACACAGACACACACAGGCACACAAAGACAGACACGCACAGACACGCCCGCGCAGGCACACACACAGACACACACACAGACACACACAGACACACGCAAGCACACAGACACACACACAAACACACAGACACACGCAGACACACAGACACACGTACACACACAGACGCGCACAAAGACACGCACAGACACACAGACGCACACACAGACACACACAGACACACAGGCACATAGAGCCACACACACAGACACAGAGAGACACACGCAAACACACGGAGACACACAGAGACACACAGAGGCACACAGAGACACACAGAGACACACACACAGACGCACACACAGACACACAGACGCACACAGACACACAAAGACGCACAGAGACACACAAAGACACACACACACAAACACACAGAGACACACAGAGACACACAGAGACACACGGAGACACACAGACACACACACACATATACATACAGAGACACACAGAGACTCGCACAGAGACACACCGAGACACACAGAGACATTGAGAGACACACACAGACACAGAGAGACACATAGAAACATACAGAGACACACACACACTCAGACTGACAGAGGCGCACCCAAGCACACACGGACACACACACAGACACACACACACACACAGACACACGCAAGCACACACACACAAACACACACAGACACACGCAGACACACACACACACAGACACACCCGGACACACACACACAGACACACATATCCGTAGCCATTTTGGCTCAAGGCCATGGATCACCCGACGACCGCGAGTCGTCCGCGGCGCTTTGAGCGCGAGGGGCTCTTCGCTTTGGGCCAGCTCACAAGTGATTGTTCTTTGAGCCGTCTGCGCGGGCCGCGAGGCCGAAGTTTTGGGCCGCGAGGCCATTCGTCGGGATCCGCCCTGCCATGGTGGCCTACGGGCAGGCAGCTGGGGGCCGCTCCTGGGCCAGCGCCGCGGCGGGCGGCAAGGCCGAGGGCAGCTGGAGCTACTGGGTCTGCTCCAGCGGCGTGTGCAGGGAGTGGAACTGGTGCTCGCTCTGGAAGTGCCGCGGCTGCGACCGCGTGGCCCCGCCGTGGGTCAAGGCAGCCCAGCCGCCCGCGGCTGCCGCCGGCCAGGAGCCGCCCGTCGCCGACGCCGAGGGCTTCGTCGCCCAGCCCCGTGGGAGGAAGGCGAGGCGCCAGGCCAATCGCACGGCTGCCCGCGCGACAAGCGCTGGGGCCGCCAGCCAGGCAGGAGTCTGCGAGGCCAGCAGCGGGCAGCAGTCGGCCGTCGAGCAGCGCTGCCTGGAGGTCAAGCGCATCGAGGACTTCCTCGCGGCCCCTGGCGGGTCCATCGACGAGGGTTGCCTGCAGTCGCTGCGCGCGGCCCTCGCCCGAGAGCGGCGCAGGCTCTCGGCTGCCGAAGCGGCGCTGGCGGATCGCAGGAAGGCCGACGCCCCCCTGCCCAAGGCGCTCCACGGGGCTGGCGACGCCCTGGGGAAGTTGGTCAGGCAGGGGCGGGCCAAGGAGCAGGCGCTGCTCAAAGCTGAGGAGGCCCACGCGGCAGCCATCGGAGAGCGTGGGGCGGCCATCGCGCGCGAGGCCGCATGCGCGGAGGCGGTCGAGGAGCGCCGTGCTGCTGTCGAGGCTCACCGCGAGGAGCAGAAGGCCGCAGAGGCCAGACAGGCCAAGGAGGTCGGCGCGGCCTTCGTCGGCGCGGACCTGCTCGGGATGGTCCACGGCCTCATCCAGCAGGTCGAGGCCTTGCCCCAGGGCTTCGCCGCGGGCAATGGGGAGGCCGCCTTCGCCGAGGTCGCCAAGCAGATTGCTGCGGTACGCAGGCATGCACCCCCCGAGGCCAGAGGACGCTCATCCTGGGCCGACACCCCCCTCGACGTCTCGGACGAGGACCTCGACGGAGATGAGGAGGAGCGGGCGCGGGCGTCATCGGCCCCCCCTCTGCAGGACGCGGCCGAGCGCGGCCAAGCAGCACGCCGAAGAGAGGCGCTCGGAGCGTGGCCCTCAGCCCAGCCGCTGGCTAGGGACCTGGCCAACGCTGGGGCAGCCCTCCTCGACGACCAGCCGCTGGCTACTGCTGCTGGTGGCCATGTTGCTGTGGGTCGGCGTCGGGTTTGACGTCGACTCGGCAGGCCAGTCGTCGGTTGACAGCAGAAGGGTCAGACGGCGCCTGAGCGAGCAGGTGCCAGTGGAGTGGGGAGCCCATTGCCGTCCCCATGGCCTGGGGAACCTGCGAGTGCGGCACCTGGCCGAGGGGGAGCGATGAGGGCCGCCGACGGGCGGGTGGCCGTTGCCCCTCACCCCCCCGCGCGCCCCGTCGAGGCCGCTGACGAGCGGGTGGCCGAGTCCCTCGACGGGCGCAGCGAAGCAAAGGTGTCAAATGACAAGAGGACGAGGATGACGGCGCAGGAGGCCTGCATTGGCAAGGCTCGCCTCGGGCCACAGCCAGCCCCTGGGCCTGACCCTCGAGGACCTTGCCCCCTGCGTGCTGGCCTGGAGGTCCTGGGCTGCAACGGTAACGTCTGGAACAGGAGCGTCGAGGTCCTCGAGGCATTCTTCCACGCCCACCAGTACTGGCCGCAACTGGTCCTCCTTCAGGAGACGCGGCTAACCCACGAACGGCTCCCTGGGGCCAGGGCGCTGGCACGCCGCCTCGGCTACGCCGCTTTCTTCCATGAGGCGGTGGCGACGGGCCAGCCTGGCCCGAACGCCACGTCTGGCGGCGTCGCGATCCTGGTGAGGGCTGGACTCCAGGCCGATGGGGCCAGCATGCCAGCTCCCTGCGGCCATGCGCCACCGCCTCATCGGCGTCGAGGTGACGGCGCCATCGGGCCTCCGTCTCCTGGCCTTGGCAGGGTACTTCCAGCACTCCTTGGGCCCGCGGGGGGTCAACCTCGACCTCTTCTCCTCGGTCTCGGGCCTCGTGGCATTCTCGCTCGACTTGCCCTGGGTCATCCAGGCGGATTTCAACATGGAGCCCGAGCCCCTGCAGGAGCTGGGCTGGCCTGCAGCGGTTCGCGGTCAGGTGCTCGGACCCTCTGAAGCGACCTGCGTTGTCCAGGGCCTGGAGCGCGTCTACGACTGGTTCGTCGCCTCGTCCGACCTTGCCACGTGCGCGGTGTCCTGCGCGACCACGCTCAACGACTTCGGGCTGCATCCGCACTCTCCAGTGCTGCTGCGCCTCCAGGACGTCAGGTGCGACGCCCTGGTCGAGGTGCCCCCCCGTCCTGCTCGGTTCCCAGAGGTGGAGGTCAAGGGCGTGTGCTCCCGCGAGGACGCCGTTGTCCAGGCCTTCGCTGTCGGCGAGCGCGGGAAGGCGTCGCAGAAGGATGTAGCTTGGTCGTGGGCTCAAGGTTCGTGCCCGACCAGCCTCTCTGCTGCTTTCGGGGAGTGGACCGAGGCGGCGGAGGGTACCCTCACGGGCATCCACGAGATTGCGCCAGGCGACCTGCCACGCTACCTTGGGCGAGCGGCAGGGCCCAAGACCAGGCGCATGCCCTTCAGCGCGCTGGTGCAGCGTGAGGCCAGGCTGAAGTACAGCATGCTGACTCACCGCCTGAGGAGCTGCCTGGCTGTCGCCCTCCAGAGGCTTCGCGCAGAGCAGGCCAGCAGGTGGCGCCCGACCCACTCCTGGTGGTATGAGCAGCAGGCGGCGGCGAGGGCGAAGCTCCTGGACGAGGCGACCCAGGATGAGGCTTGCCTTCGGAGCGCGCCCCTCCTCGGGGCGTCCGACGTGAAGTGGGGGGACGTCGCCTTCCACGCGGGGGTGATGGGCTGCCCCACGGCGATCGCCGAGCTACAATCGTGGCTCCTGGCGTCACAGAGGCGCGATGCCGCAGAAGGAGCTGCCGCTTGGCGCAGTTGGGCCCAGACGGCGGTGGGGAAAGGAGGCCGCCTGGCCCACCGCTTCTCCAAGGCGGCCCCCACGCCTGTTGCCAGGGACGCCGACGCAGGGAGGCCCCTCGTCGGCATGGACGCCGTTGACCAGCTCACGCGTACGTGGCAGCGGCTCTGGCCTCAGGAAGGCTTCTCCAGCGGAGTCGGGGCCCACCAGTGGGATGTTGGATCCTGGACGCTGCCGCCCATTACCCTGGAGGCATTGCAGCAGGCTTGCAAGCGCTACGGCCCGTCTGTGGGGCTGGGCTGCGACAACATGCACCCTCGCCAGCTTCTCCTGCTGCCAGTGGCGCTGCAGCTTCGCCTGATCGACATCCTCACGGCGTTCGAGGACGAGCCTTCCTCGATCAGGGGACAGGTGGCGCTCATGGTGTTTATCCCTAAAGCCGACGGAGAGACCAGGCCCATCGCGCTGCCCCCGCTGGCCTTGCGGCTTTGGTCTCGCCTGAGGCAGCCGTGCTGTGCCCGATGGGAGTCAGACCACAGCTACCCCTTCTTCTGGGGCCGCGATGGCCGCGATTGCGAAAGAGCGGGTTGGATCCACAACTGCTTCGCGGGCTTCGCGATGGCCTCCCCGCACTTCGAGGTGGCCAGCCTGTTCCTGGACATCCGCAAGTTCTACGAGCATGTGCGCCACGACGTCCTCTGGACGTCAGCCCAGCGTTTCGGCTTCAACCTGAAGCTGCTGCGCGGCCTCCTCGCCATCTGCCAGGCCCCGCGGATCGTGCTGGCGGGTGGCGTGGCTTCGCCCCCCTTTGGGGCCAGTGGCGCAGTGCTGGCGGGCTGCGCGTATGCGACGGCTGTCGCGAAGCTTCCCCTTCTTGGAGGCCTCCTCGCTGCTGGGGCTCATCGGCCTCTTGCCACCCTGCGCAATTTGGTGGACGACGTCTCGCTCCAAGCTGTCGGCTCGGCGAGGCTGGTCGTGGACCAGCTCGCGGGGGCCAGCGGGGAGGTGCTGCGACACCTGCGGGCCCACCACCTCCCGCTCAACGAGGGCAAGTCGGTTTTCCTGGCCTCGTCTGCACAGGTTGCGGACGGCCTCGTCGCCAGCTGGGCCGCCCTCGGCTTCGAGGTCAAGCGTGGCTCCCAGGCCCGCAACCTGGGCACCGACGCCAACGTGACCCGCAGAGGGGTCCATGAGGGAGGTGCCCGCGCTGTGGGAGGCCTTTCCCGCGCCAGGCGGCTGAGAACCCTGGGCTCGGCGGGGGCCGCGGTGGTGCACATTCACCGCGCTGGCCCTACCGCCGCCATGCTGTGGGGCAGGGCGGTCACTGGGGTGCCCGGACGGCGAGCTTCACTCCTGGCGCCTGGCGGCTGCGCGCTCGGCAGGGAAGCTTCCCAATGGCGCCTCCCTTGGGCTGAGGCTCAGGGCGATCGAGGTGCAGCGCTCCGCCGACCTGGACCCGAGCCCAGCCCTGGTGCGCGCCGCTGTGCAGGTGGCAGCCAGCCTCCTTCAGACGGGCGAGGTGCCCCTGAGGATGTTCGCGACCTGCCTGGAGGAGGCCGAGCGCAGGCACGGCAGCGCCAGGGTGCCCTGGGTGAACTGCAAGAACCCAGTCGACGCCCTGGCCCTCTCTCTGTTGCGGGTTGGGTGGCGCCTCTCGGCTGGGCACTTCCTCCACGCCGATGACGGCCACACCTTGGACATGCTGATCATGGGCCCCCGCGAGCTCGGGCTGCTGGCTGCGGCAGGTGCACGCAGGGCCTCCGACAGAGCTGAGATGACGCGGCTTGGGCACGGAGCCGCCCCCTCCATGCCCTTGTTTTGGGACGCGCTCGGCCAGGTCATCGGGCCGCGCGGCAGGTTCAGCAGCAGGGAGAAGGCCGCGGTGGTGAGCTACGTGTCCAACGCCCACTGGCCCCAGACTCGCCTCTTCGCGGCTGGTGAGCGGGGCCACCCTCGATGCTGCGCCTGCGGCGAAGTGCGTGGCAGCCTCTGGCACAGGCTCTTCGAGTGCCAAGCCCTGGCCGCTGAGAGGAGGGACTCGGTGTCAGCCCGCCTCCTCCGCTGCGCCACTAGAGTGAGGCAGCGAGGTGAGGAAGCCGGGGGGTGCTTCTCCAGGTGCTGGCTGCCGCAGCCCCCGCAGACGGCCTGGAGGTCGGACGCTATGGCAGTCATGTGGGTGAACAGGCCTGCCGACGGGCTGCTAGGCGGCCGCCTCTTCCTCGACGGCTCGGCGCTCGACCCTGAGTTCGAGTGCATTCGCAGGGCTGGCTGGAGTATCGTGCAGTGCGACGAGTTCGGCAACTTGGAGGCGGCAGTGCACGGCACGGTCCGCCTCGACCTGTGCCCCTTCCAGACGGCGAAGGACGGCGAGGACTTCGCGGTCTGGATGCTGAGCCGCTACCTCGGGCCCTCGATCATCGAGATCAACATCGACTGCGCGTCCACAGTCAGCTGCTTGAAGCTTGGCAAGAAGTATGCGACGGCTGCCAACAAGCCCAATGCACACCTGTGGTCGGCCGTCTACGCCTCGCTGGACGTCGACTCGCTCATTGTGAACAAGGTGGCGGCCCACTGCACCGAGATCGATGTTCGCGAGGGCAGGATCTCGGAGTTTCAGTTGCTTGGGAACGGCCACGCCGACAGGTTGGCGAAGGCGGGGGCGGCCCTCCACAGGGTCAGCGCGGCGGCCAGGCGGGGGTTCTTCGGCGCGATGGAGGTCGTGAGAGAGCTCTCCAGGTGGATCGCGCAGGCCTCGATCATCTGGCAGGACAGGGGCTCCAAGGACTGCGAGGGCCTTCCTGAGGGCGACGAGCGGAGGACTGCTGTCACCTTCGCGGCCCCGCTGGAGGAGTGCGCTGACGGCCCGCGGGCGGCCCCCGCGAACGGATCGGGCGCCCCGCCCGCCGCCGCGGGGGCCCATGGGGAACAGGATGGCTGCCGCCCCGCCGCTGTCGGCTCCTGGGCTTCGGCAGCGCGCGGCGGAGGAGTAGCGCTGGGCGCCCTGGTCTTCGCCGTTGCGGGGCACGCCCTCGCGCGCGCCAGGTGCGGCGAGGACGGCGACCAGCAGGAGATCATTGCGTGCACCAGGTGCGGAGCGCATGCGAGGCTTGGCGCACGCCCTGGCCCGCAGCCCAAGCTCAGGGAGCGCTGTCCTGGCTCAGCGGGCCTCCCCAGGTCGCTGCGGGACAAGTGGGAGCGTGACCTCCATCCTGGGGGCACGCCACGCGCCCGCGACGCGCGGGGGAAGGGGGCGGAGGCCCCCCGCCTTCGCAAGGAGGCCGAGGTGCCGCTGGATGCCAGGGTGCGCTTCCTGAAGTGGCTCGGAGTCCAGCCTGGTGCCCCAGCAGGAGTCGAGGCCAGCGCCGCGGCGGCAGGCGCTGATCGGGGCGGCGCTGGCGCGGCGGCCTCCTCCTCGTCAGAGCTGCCCGCTGGGGCTGGCGTCGCCGCGGCTGGAGCGGGATCGCGACAGGCCTGGCTGGATGCTTACGGCCTCGACGAGGAGAGCCTGCTGAGCTGGGCTGGGGAGGCCGACGAGGCCCGTCGTGAGCGCCAGAGCAGGAAGAGGCGCAGGGATGACCGTGGAGGAGGGGATTGGGACCGCGCTGGCCCCAGCCTTGGGGCGCTTGGGCCGCGCGAGCGTGCGCGGGCCGTGCCTTGGGCGCTCCTGGCTGTGAAGCGCCAGCCTGCCTCTCCTCCTGTCCTCCCCCTGCGTCCTGCCTGCAATGCTGTATATATTCCAGCGCTTCGCGCTGATGCCCCTCGGCGGGGGGGTGAGCCGACTGGCCGTGCGATGCCTCGGGGCCGATGTGCCCTTGTGGCCGCCTTCTGCGGCACGTCTGGGCTCTCGGGATCCCTTGTGGCCCGCCCCCTGTCTTGGGATGGCCCCTTTGTGGCTTTGGCCCCTTCAGTGGGGTCTGAGCCCTGCGGGGCTTCTTTTAGCCTTTTGTAGGCCCCGCGTCAACACACACAGACACACACACGGACACACACAGCCACACACACACAGACACACACACAGGCACACACAGACACACAGACACACAGACACACAGACAAACACACAGACACACACAGACACACACAGACACACACAGACACACACACACAGACACACACACACATACACACAGAGACACACACAGACAAACACACACAGACACATAGACACACACAGGCACACACACACAGACACACACAGACACACACACAGACACGCACACAGACACACACCCTAACACACAGACAGACAAACACAGACACACACACACACAGGCACACACAGGCACACACACAGACACACGCATACACACAGACGCCCAGACACACAGACACACACACACAGACACAGACATACCCAGACACACACACAGACACACAAACGCACATACAGACACACACACACACACGGACACACACACACACACCGACACACACACAGACACACACAGACACACACACAGACACTCACACAGACGCACACAGACACACACGCACAGACACACACAGGCACACACACAGACACACACAGCCACACACAGCCACACACAAAGACACACACAGACACGCACAGAGACACACACACACACAAACACACACAGACACACAGAGACACACAGACACACAGAGACATACAGACACAGACAGACACACACACAGACACACAGACAGACACA
>CAUYUJ010015948.1:60860-233360 GCA_963575745.1 Prorocentrum cordatum
GGCGCAGGCTCGCCCGCGGCGAGGGCGCGCAGGGCTGCAGGCGCCGCGGGCCCCGCCGCGCCGAGGCTGGCCGCGAGGCCAGCGGGCGCCGCGGCCAGCAGCGGGTGCCCCGCCGCGGGCGGCGCTGGGCCTGCGCTCCGCAAGGCCGCCGCGAGCCCCGCGAGGCCGGCGAGGCGGGCGTCGGCCGGGGCAGGGGCGGTGCTCGGCAGCGAGCCGCCGAAGCTCAGCGCCAGGGCGGCGGCGGAGGGCGCCGCCATGCCGCCGCGTCATGGGCCGCGCCCGCGGCCCACTGCCGAGTGGGTGTGCTCGGTTCAAGGGGGGGGTGCTGGGCGGAGGCAGCTCGGAGGCGCCGGGCGGAAGCAGCAGCGGCTCCAAGTCCTTCTGCTTTTCCCCCTGCTTCTCCTCATCTTCACATCCCCCCTTCTCCTCCTCCTCCTCCTCCTCCAACGCCCTCTTCGCTCGTACCTGCCCCAACCTCTCAATGTAAACACTGTTTGGTATGAGATATGGTCCTGGCGTGGATCGCAAACAGCGGCCCTGTGTGAAGCCTTAGGGTGCAATCTGCGGGTTGCAACCTGTAGGGTTGTACCCTGTGAGGTGGAACCCTGTGGTGCGGGATCCCATGGGGTGATACAGCCATCATGCTATGGGGCTTTTCCGGCCACAACGAGCCTTGGCCACGAACAGTTCCCCCGACTTAGACCTAATGAACGGCTCGAAAACCAGGGCCCCTCCAGAGCCCAACGCGGCGCTTACTTCAACGTCTTGACTTTACCCTATGCATCAGATGGTGCCCCATCAAACGGGGATGGGACCCTATGGCGGGCACCGCCAGGAACTGCCGGGAGCGTCCGACATCAAGTCAGAACCCCTCAGTGCAAACACTGCTTTGTGGATCCCAATGATGCGCACCACAACATCAGCGAGTATCTACCAGACGCTGGAGCCGCCATTTGTGGCATGTTATTTTGGAAGCACGAGAAGTCTGCATGAAGCAGCTCGTTTTCTTTTTCCTGGGTTCGCTGTCAGTGTCCTGGCATAGACACGAATGGGAAGCCTTACGACATCACCCTTGACAACGTGCTGATTGGAACACCAACTGTACTGCCGTTATGTTCGGTTTGGGCTTTACGGTCAACTGACGAGGGAGATTATCATTTTTATCATGCCCCCAGAGGCGGGGTCTAGGATTTTCCAAACGATTCTCCCTATCCCCTCCCCCATCTGCCCTATCTGCATCGTCAGCGTTTTCTTATTCGGCGTTTCGACATTGGGCGGAAGGGGGGGGGAGGGGGGGATCTGGCTCTGGAGCTCTGCATAGTGCGACTGTTTGCAGCAGTGCGTCCTATGGGGGAGGCTCCGCCTGCTCGAAACAGGCGCCACAAACAGCCAAGATCTACTCCATGGGGGGGGAGGTAGCGGGGGGTGCGAGGGCCCGCGCCGATCGGCAAAACAATGAATAAGAAAACGATCATCTCCTCCTCGGCCTCCTATTCCTACTCCTCCCCGACTGCCTCCTTATGCAGAAACGCTCCGCGAACTTCTCTGCTCTTCCCGCTTTCCCCGAAACAGAGGGGTGGGCAACGCGACTGAACGTTCCCATATAGTAAGGAATGGTCCGAATGAATCCAAGGCGTGACGCAACTGTTACATGAACCATCTCAACATACTGTACGATCAGAGGCTGCATTGTCCACAGGGCCGCGCCGAGTGCAAATCACCTGCTCTGAACCAAACCCCATGGCAATTAAACCCTGTTGCCACCGTATCTGGGGTGGCCCGGCCCGCGGGAGAACGTGTGGATGAATTGAATGATCTGCGCGTGCTTTGATGGTGGCCATTTCGCATTGGAGGCCTAGGCGTCAACGATACGTCTAACACTTTTCGACGCGATGATGCTCTCGCAATCGCGCAACGTGCTGTCGCGACTGCACAACGTGCTTTGAACGCTGGGTCCCACCGCTCAGTCCTAATTTCCTGGTTCGCTGTCTCGCTTCGCGAGATCGGAAAGACGGACCAGGGGACGATGAGAGTGAGTGAATGCATCAAGCAATGCTGGTCGTTGGCAGACAACAAGATCATAGCATACGGGCCTTACACGCACGGCTCAGCGCGAGCACGCCGAAATCCATAAACCACAATTCGTTTCGCAAGCATCTCAAACCAGAGGTTGTCAAGCATATACAACAGCTCAACTGTTTCCAATGACAAAAAAACATGAAATTTAGAATTTACGCGTGCGCACTTCCTCATCATCCCCGTCAACACCATCATCATGACCGCCATCGTCATCATTGCCATAGTCATCATTGTCATCCTCACTCATCGTCGATGTCGTCGCCCTCGTCATCATCGCCACAACCATCACCATCATTGTCATTGTCGTGGTCGTCGCCGATGATGTCGTCACCATCAGCACTCGCCCGCCCGAGTCATGTGTCTGCATGAGCGAAGTCTGTGCGTCACTGCGCCGCGAGCAGGGTCCGATGGACAACCGCACCCACGGCCTGCGTGAGTTCACCGAAGCATTTGCGGGTGGGTGGGTGGGATTGTTGCTCGAACATGGGAGGTGGTCGCGCGCAGTTCAAGTCAACATCATTGCACCCCACAGGGTACGCCACACATATTGCTCCGGATACGTAGGCTGCACCACGGAGGTTGCGCCATACGATATATACTGCTATCCATAAGCCACAGTAGAGCAATGCTTTGGGTCCACGCTGTAATCACTAAATTGTCTCGACGGGTTAGGACCTAGAACTGCGACGTCGATTTTTCGTTCCCGAAAAAGCTTGCTGAACGGGATGCTGTTGTGATAGAAACAAGTTCCAGCCGAGGGAGGCCAAATCTCGCAGAGACATCCTCGAACAACTGGTGTGGTCTGGGCCGTTTCGCTTCAAACATCCTCACAACTCTCGTTTCCGAGTTGGTCGGGGTTGGGCGTTTCGTCTGAGGCATTCTCGAACATCGGAGCTCCAAGATGCCGTGGTCTGACGCGTTTCGCTTGAGACATTCTCTTGCGCGAGACGTGGTCCGACGCGTTTTGCCAGGGACACACTTGCAATTTTGGGCTCCGAGATGCTGCGAGCAAGGTGATCAGGCGCGTTTCGCTTGCGATATCCTTGCGACCCTGGGCTCCAAGATGCCGCCCGAAAGGTGGTGCGGTCTGTTTCGCCTACGCCATCCTCACGACTCTGGGATCTGAGAAGATGTGCGTGAGGTGGTCTGGCGCGTTTCGCCTGAGACATCCTCGAAACTTTGGGCTCTGAGAGGGAGGAGGGACGAGGGGTCAGACCCAAACGAACCACTTGATTCCATTTTTCTTTTCGAGTTGTGCTCTGGGAGGGGTCTGCGCGCCGCCTGGTCCATCCTTGCATGCAGCACGACAGGTTGTCCGGCGCGCTTCGCCTGAGACATCCTCGCAACTCTGGGCTCCGAGATGCGCGCGTCGCAAACATCCTTGCAACTCCGGGCTCCGAGACGCCGCGCGCGAGATGGTCCGGCACGTTTCGCCTAAGACATGCTCCCAACTCTGAGCTTTGACATGCTGCGCGCGAGGTGGTCCAGTGCGCTTCGCCTGAGACATCCGCGCAACTCTTGGCTCCGAGGGGGAAGAGGGAGGAGGGGTCAAGACCCAAACAAAACATTTGATTCCACTTCTGTTTTCGAATTGTGCGCTGGGAAGGGTCTGGGCGCCGCCTGAGACATGCTCGCAACTCTGAGCTCCCAGATGTCTCGCGCGAGGTGGTCTAGCCTGCTTCGCCTGAGACACCCTCGCAAATTCGGGCTCCGAAATGATGTGCGCGAGGTGGTCTGGAAATAGCTTGAAACATTCTCGCAAGTCGGAGCTCCAACATGCTGCGCGCGAGGTGGTCTGGCTCGTTTCGCCTGAGACATCTTCAACACTCTGGGCTCCGAGAGACAGGAGGGAGGAGGGGTCCAGACCCAAACGAATCATTTGATTCCACTTCTGTTGTCGACCTGTTTGTGCCTTGGGAAGGGTCTGGGCGCTCCTGGCCCGACGGATGAGGTAGCCAGCGGTGACGCGCGAGCGCGATCCCTTAATGAGGGGGGAGCCGTGCTTGAGCACTCGAACGAGAGCGCGGTGAGCAGCGAGGAGGCATGACGGGGCAGGAGAACTTGAGGAGGAAACAGGACGGATGGACGAGGGAGACGGGACCAGGCCCAGACTACGTGTTCGAGAGCATCCATGACGAGGATGCCGTCTGGAAGCGGCATGCAGGAAACGGGGAAGAGGAGGGACGATGATGATGATGATGATGATGATGATGATGATGATGATGATGATGATGAGGAGGAGGAGGAGGAGGAGGAGGAGGAGGGGACGACGATGATGATGAGGAAGAGGAGGACCAGCGTAAACCCAAGAGTCATCAACGATGTTGGAGTAAACCCTTCCTCCAAGCTCACTCTTCATAGGCCCCTACAGCGGTTCATTTCCATTGATGGAACTGCCTCGTTGGAAGACACCCGTTTGGAGACCCTGAAGCATGCCAAACCATTGTTCTCGGGATTCCAACGTCACAGATCAAACTGACTGTTGCGTCTTGACGATCCTGAATCATGCCAGAACGCCACTCCTAGGACGTCAACACAAATAATCAATGTAACTGTTGCACCCGCATAATCCAGAATCCTTCCAAAACACCATTTCTGATACGTTGATGATGGGAGTCCGTGAAACTCTTGAAAATTGTGTGAACGAATGTGCGCGGTTCTACGGCGAGAGCCACATTTTGAAAAAGAACCGCCCTGAATCCGGGAAACTCCTGGAAATTTTTAAAGCGAATGTGCGCCGCGCTAAGGCGAGAGCCACATTTTGAAAACCACTCGCCCTCAATCTGCGAAGCTCTTGCAAATTTTAAACCAATGTGCGCCGCGCTAAGGCGAGAACCACATTTTGAAAACCACCCGCCCTCAATCCGTGAAGCTCTTGTGAATTTTCAAAATGCGGTACCACCTGTGCCGGCGATCCCTGCAGCTGCTCCGCTGCCGGTTGCGACGGTAGGGCCAAGATGCCCTCGCCTTCTGGGAGCGTGCTGTCACGAGTGCGCAAACGAAGGGGGCGATCCTTGCTTACAGAGCTCACCTGGCTACCATTGGTGCCCAGCAGGACGACAACTGGGAGTGGAGGGGACCTCAGGGAAGCCTCCGGCTCACTGACGGGATGGGCAAGCAACTACACGAGCTTCGCCTGATCCTACGATCTACTGAATGGTCCGTGTTACAGAACAGGACTCGTCGGGAGAGCCCTCTGGCGGCGGGCGTTCCTTTCCCGACGGCTGTGCTGCGGGCCGCCCAAGAAGCACTGCGTACCATCCCTGACATGGCTTCACACATGACCGCGGTACTGTGTGGGTGCGTTGTGTCAGACGCCCTCCTGCAATCACACACAGCAGGGGAGGCATCGAATACTTGCGACCACTGCGGCGGGCCACACGTGCCCACGCTCGAGCGCCATTACTGGGAATGTTCTGCCAATGACGATCTACGCCAAGGCGCCCGCACGCCGACTGTTGGCCTTACACGCCGGCTGGGCTGGCCCACAACAGAAATGACCAGGAAGGCAGCAATCACGACTTGGCTACCGATGGTGCACACCATGGCCAGGACACAACAACGGGCATTCCACACTCGTTTTGCCACGACACATGACTGGGGGGGCCGCGCACGAAGGAACACGGCCCTACAACCCGGGAGGGAAAAATCATAACCACTGCGGGGATCACAACATGAATGGGACCACAACGGTCGGGGACACACACAATCCTGACGTGACATTGGAATTGGATGTGTTGCAGTACATTACTTGGGTTTTGCGGGGAGGGACCGCTCCCAACCAACGGTCGCCGAGGTTATCGCTCGTGGCGCTCTACGACGGGCGCTTCCGGTTCCACCCCCTGTATATTTTCAAAGAGACTGTGCGCGGCGCTAAGGCGAGAGCCACATTAAAAAAATCACCCGCCCTCACTACGTGAAGGGAAGGGAGAATGACGGAGGGAGAGGGAAGGGATAATGACGGAGGGAGAGGGAAGAGGGAAGGGAAGGGAGAAGGACGAAGGAGGACGGAGGAGGGAAGGGGAAGGGAAAGGGAGAAGGGCGAGAGGGAAGAGGAGTTGGGGAATCATGGTGGTGGCGAAGGGCGAGGGCGCGAGGGAAGGGAGAGAGGAGGAGGAGGGCCAGCCAGAGGCGCAGCGTGCCGCCGCCCGGCAGCTCACACCGCCGAGCACACACACTCAACAGGCTGTCCACTGCGCGATTGGCTACCCTCTACGACCTCGGGGCCAAGATCGGATAACTGCTCGGCTGCTGCAGGAGAGGAGTTGGCTCGCCACCGTGCCCCTCTGCGCACCCAGACCTCCGGCGGCCTTTGGGGGCGCCTTCTAGAAGAAAGAAATTTGGTGGCGCGCAGGAGGGAGTAGGGGAGGGGGGGAAGGCTTCTCAAAAAGAGTCTGCTTCTCAGAAGGCGCCAGCCTTTATCTAAAGATAAGGAGGCGCCATAGTCTCCTTCTAGAAAGCCTGCCCCCTTCCCCCACCCCCATCTTCGCGTGGCCGAGAAAAGGGCATAAACATAAACTTTCAGAGGGACGCAATGATTTCTTGTTTCGACGCTGGGCCCTCCTCGCTGCTGCGCGGAGCTTGCACGGGGGGGCGCCAGGGGCGGCGACGGAGGCGCCGCCGGGGTGGCCCAACGCAGATCCAGGACTCCGCACGGGTCCAAGAATCCGCATGGAACTCCAGAAAATCATGTCTGTGCAAATGCTTCTTCTTCGAATCTTCGGCCCCAAGACAACAAAAACAATACCCGGGCCGAAAATAGCCCTCCTGGGGAAGTGGAGGTCGAGACCCCTCGGGGCTCTCGGATTGAAATCCGTCGGAAGTCTGGGCAACAGCACGCGACGCCATCTTTATACCCGACATGTCTTGCTTGCTCTTGCTCTCTGTGCGCCTTCCTCCTCATCCAAATCGTGGTGCTCCTCCACGGCTCCCTCCCTCGCTCTCCTCCTCCACCAATCTTCCTCCTTCTCTTCCCGAAACGCCAAGACACTGAGGTCTGATGTCCGGCCCACGCACCGATTCTACCTCCCCTCACTCACGGAGAACCCAATGGGTGGCAAAGACTTTGCTGGCACCCCCTTGCATGAGCCCTTGCGATTCTTCCTTCTTCTTCTTCTTCCTCGCCCCTCCCCCTCCTCCTGTCCTCCCTCTTCTTATTCCTTATGTTCCTTCTTCTTCTTCTTATTCCTGCTCTTCTTCCTCCTTCGTTATGAACTAGATTATAGATGGACTGAGTCTGGCCACTTGGTCCACCTCCTTTGTGAGCAGTCCTCGACCGATGGTCCTTGAAATGGTTTTTATTATTCTCCTTCTTCCTCGATTATCACTTCTCCCCCTTCCTCCTTCTCCTTTCTCCCTCCGTCTTCCTCCCTCTCGCTCCTTGTTCCCCATCGATCAGCGCTCCCCCCTCCCCATCGGGACGTGCCGCAGTTCCCGAGCGAGTGCACTGCGTGTCCAAACAGATGGGTCGAGGGCGCCCAGGACAATGTTGAAGCATGGTCGTGCGCAATGGTCTGTCCATGGCTGGCTGCCCGGAGGCCATATCAATTTGTCGAGACGATCAGGGGGGCGGCCTCGTGGGAGTCAATACCGAAGAAATGGAGCCCGATATGAACAATGCTCTTCGGCACATCTGATACCGTGAATCACCCTGCTCGCGCACTGTTCAGCGCAAGGGTTACGTTCGTTCGATGGCCGCCCCAATCGAGGGCAAACCCCTACGGGTGGCCAACATCCTTGTGGCTGGGCTCAAAGAAACATGTTGGGCTTCGGCAGGAGTATCACGCCTGTTGATGGTTCAAGCAACTTTTGTTTATTGTCTTCGCTGGGCGCAAAGACTTTTCCAGATGGCGCAAGCTGAAAATGGGTCCAAGGAAACTCATCATGACATGGGCGGGAGCAGAACAATGGCGGGCTCATCCCCACGACGTACCACACGTCCATGCGGGAGCAGCACTTCTGCGAACGGACCCCAGCGAGACACGCAGTGTGGCAGAGACGAAGGCATCGGACATGCGGGTGTCCCAGAATATCACCATGGGGCCTGGTAGGTAGCAGTGGGAGTCGTCTGCAATTTCGATACTCTGAGTGGATCTCATAGAAATGCCGTGAGCACAACATTTCTTCGGGCGGATGCGTGAGGTTTACTACGGTGCTTTGGCTGCGCGCCACATCCTGCCAATGGTTTTCACACGAGTGCCGCGGGGCCCGAGGGGGGAACGCATCTCGTCTGCGCTTGGTGTCCTCTAAGCCAATACTGCGGGGTGTATGTGGGAGCATCTGTTGCCAGCCTGCGGAGGGCGCCTCGAGGCTCAGGTTGGAACAACATTCCGACGGTAGGATCCGCAGGAGACGCCGCGAGGCGTTGCGGGTCCCTCTGTCCACCGCCACGTGCCCGACGATGGTGTAGGGCGGGCAACGTGAACAGCAGAGGCGCCCAGCAGTCCCTGCAGCCCAGCCAGCGCCTGCTTGGCCCGCCGCCCTCCTCTCGGAGGGCAACCGAGCCTGCCCCAACGGGCGCAGAGCTCCCGTTCCTAAATGGAGTCCGGATAGATGGGGTCGGAGGATCGCGCTGTATCGACGATGCGTCGCCGACGTCGGCGACGCATCGCCGAAGCTGTGGTGGAGGAAATTGGGCTCCACATCGAGCCGTACCGTCGATGCATTGGCGATGCGGCGCGATCCTCCGATACTCGGACCCCATCGAAAAAATTTAGAGTGGTCCCCGCGCAGAAAGTGCGGCGCTCCTCGGGGAGGACCCTCGTGCGCTCAGCGGGACCGCTTGGGACCAGAGCTCCCGTGGGCGAGCCCAGCGGAGCTCGTGCGAGGCCATCATCCTGGACGGTGGGCAGACAAACAAGCGCGCCACCTGCGGCCGAGAGGGCGGAGGCGGGCCACCGGCCACACGGCGCGATGACGCGTCGGCGCCAGCGGGCATCCGTATTCAATTGAGGGCAACACAACCCACCCCCGCTAGGGACCCCCCTCCCGACCTGGTGTTCTGGGGATCTTGGCTGTGTGTGTGTGCGTGTTTTCTGGCCCCCCAAAAACATTTCCACCCCCAGCCAGGATCCCCTGGCGGGGGTGGGTGTGGGTTGTGCTGTCCTCACGTATTACGTGGAGGATCGTAGTGGCCCGCGATGGCACCGCAACAGCAACGTGCATGACCCGCTGTAAGCACACTCTGCGGGGCGTTTCCTCATCTCCACCGCGATCCTACAGCTAGGCGTTGCGCAAAACACGCGGACATCGCACAGACCGCGAAGCGCGACTAGGCTCGCCGCCGACTGTCCCAGAACTCCGACGTCGTGACTTTCTCACAACGTGGCACCTCGGAGGTCCGGACCTCCCCCAGAGCAGGGACGCGCCGCGCGGCAGCCGCCATTGGCCAACGCCGCTCCTCTCCGTCCCTCTCCCTGCTCCGGGCCACACTTCGCGCCTGGTGCCGCGCGAGATAGGGTCATCTTCGCGCTTCTGCGGGTGAGCTGGCTACTCCGCTCCACCCCTGGGCGGCGCGCACAAGGGGGTAGGGGGAGGGGGGAAAAGGCTTCGTAGAAGGAGTCTGCTTCTTAGAAGGCGCCAGCCCTACATCTACAGACAAGGCCCGCGCCTTCTGAGAAGCATGGGTGATTTTGAAGAGCCTTCCCCCCTCCCCCTACCCCGCTCTGCGCGCGGCTGGCCACTCCATTCCTCGGCGACTCTTAATTTGCAAAGGGGGATGTTTGCAACCCGCACCCTGTGGGGCGGGCGAGGACCTCGACAGAGTTCCCCGCCCCGAGGAGGCCCGACGAGGGCAATGTGGTGCCCCCAAGCCCTAGTCGCCGAACTCCACTCCACTCCACTCCACTCCAATTCTCTGTGCATGTTTCGTTCTCTGGGGCTGGCCGGGTCGGCTGGCTGGACCAGGGCTGGCCAAGCGCTGTCTGGCCTGCCCGAGCTGCCTCGGCGTGCCAGCCTGGCCAACCTGGCTGCGCCAGCTGTGCCGGCTGAGCTGGCCGTGCTGGATGGATTCGTTCGGCAGGCTGGGTCCAGAGACCTGCAACATAATTATCAAGGAAGGACGAGCCCCAGGCAGGCGCCCCAAAGCGAACCTGTATGTGGACAACTGGGCGCTCCACGTGGGCATTTTGCGTGACTCCTCAGAAACCTACGGCGAAGCACTACACGCAACACTTTTCGGCGGCGAGAGAGAGAGAGAGAGAGAGAGAGAGAGAGAAAAAAAAAAACAAAAAAAAAAAGAGAAAAAGAGAGAGAGAAAGAGAGAGAGAGAGAGAGAGAGAGAGAGAGAGAGCAAGCCGTGCACGTCCAGGGTGCATTGGCAGTGAAACGTGCGAGGCTATGCTCGCGCCGGCGCGCCAAAGCAGAAGCGCCAGGCAGCCTTGCGCCACGCGTGCGCAGACCCAGTCAGTGCCTGTTGTAGAGTTGCTTGTCCGCCAGCTGCTTGGCATGCCAAGTCGTAAACGCATCGGTTCCAAGTGTTTCTGGGCCGGCCGCGCCTGCGGGGGCCCCGCGGGCGGGCTAACGCGCGCCCCCCTGGCGTGAAGACGCAGCGCCTCACTGCGCTACCATCTGGTTGCCGGGCGACGTTTCCCATCAGGACCAACTGTCTGTACGCCAGCAAAGAAGTCAGCTTGCCGCAACCACATGCGGCGCGCACGGACTCATTGGTGATGTGACTCACATACGAATGCCCTATGCCAGCCACTCTTCGGAGGCACCGTGCTTGGAAGGCGTCCAGCTTGTTTGTCTCGGCCTTGTTGAGCCACACGGTGCGCAAGCAATACGTGAGTTTGGATGCAATGCATGCTTCAAATATCCGCACCTTCCTTCGCAATGGAATATTGCAGTGCTTCCAAACCTTGCAGAGTGTGCTGAAATCTGCCGCTGCCATGCCCGAGCGTCTGCTTAGCTCGGGGCCGCTCCCGCCGCTGGCAGATAGGAGGCCGCCCAAATAAACCATGCTCTCCTTGCACGGTACCACTGCGCCGCCGGGTTTGTAAGCGCGGTCTGGCACCTAACAGGCAGGGCCTCTATCTTGCTCCAATTAAACATCAATCCGTAATGCTGCCCTGCCTCCTGGATGCATGTCATGAGCGCGCCCACGAACTCGTCGTTGGTGCCCGCCACGAGCGCGTCGTCCGCGTAGATCAGCTCGCTGACCGGAAGCTGCTCATCTTGCATAAATCCCTGCCGCGTGAAAGCCACTGTGGCGTCGCGCATCAAGAGTGTCACTACTATGGAAAACAAATACGGCGATAGCGGGCAACCCTGAGAGGTACCGTACTCTCGCGGCCAAGATGCGGACACTGCTCCGGCCTCTCGTACCCGGAACGATCTATCCGTGTAGATTGACCGTGCACAGTCTGCAAATGGCGCTGGCACGCCGAAGCGGAGTAGAGCTTGCAATGCACCCTCTGGCGACGCACTGTCGAAGGCCTTCGCCCAATCCAGCGCTAGGAAGATCAGCCGGTCGTAGCGGGACTCCAATGTGGCATCGATCATCCTCCGGGCGACAAACAAGGCGTCTGATGTACCCCGGCCGTTCCTGAAGCCGTACTGCGTGTCCCAGGTATAACGATCTGCTCCTGCGTCCTTCAGCCGAGCAAGCAAAATCATGGCGTAGAGTTTGTACCCAATCGGCAGCAGAGAGATGGGTCTGTAGTTGGCGCAATCCGCAACGTCGCCCTTCTTGAAGATCGCTGCTACCAAAGCTTCGTGCCACGCTGCGGGGACGGACTGTTCGGCCAAGCACCTGTTGCACAACGCCGTAGCCCATTCCACTGCCGGGGAATCTGGCACGCAGATCGTCTTCCAGAATTCCGCCGGGATGTCGTCACCACCCGGGGCTCTGTTCCGCTTGAGCTTGCGGGCTGCCTTGCGCACCTCCACCGCGCTGATTCGACCGCACTCAACAGGCAGCGCCGGGCCAATGGGGAAAGGGTCGTCGACGACGGTCGTCGGCCGCACGGCCTATTGAACCGTGGAGAAATACTCCGCCAGAGTTTCGGCTCTCTTGTCGCTGTCCACTTGCTGTCCGCGTGAATCTCGCATCCGTCCTTGCTGCGCTCGAGGGCCCTTCCTGAGCTTTCTGATCTCCGTCCAGTCACCAGAGGCCAACAACTCGTCGAGCCATTTGCTACGGTCAGCTTTCACGGCAGCTTTGATCCCGCCGTGCAGTCGTTTCTCAGCCTCGTAGTCGCCGCATTGCCGCGCCTCTCCACGCAAGGCAATCAGCTCGAGGGTGGCATCGCTGATCCATGGCCTGCTCTTGGAGCCGCCAGCCTCTGGCAAGCATTTCCGTGCAGCATCGGTGAATGCGTCCACCGTGGAACCGTTGAGCTGATCTAGCGCGCCATCCAATGGGTCCCGGTCCCCCATGTAATCCACGAAAGCACGCTGGAATTGCGACACAAGTGGGCCATGCGACAGCGCTGAGATATCCAGCCGGGCCGCGCGCTGCCGGGCAGTTCTCTGGATGTTCAGGCGCACGTGGCACTGCAAGAGAAAGTGGTGGGATGCCACAGAGGCGCCCCTCACAGAATAGACATCGCAAGCGTGTTCTTGCAGTTGGCGTGAGCACAAGAAGAAGTCAATCTGCCCAAAGTGTTCCGGTGTGGCTGGATCTGATGGCCGGGGCCCCACACTGTAGCATGTGATTTGCTCTTCCGGCACGCGGTCGAAGAACGTGTTGCTGACCGCCAAATCGCGAGACACACACAAAATTCCAGCAAGAAGCTCCTGTTCGACTCCGGGTTGAACTCCGCTCCGGGGTTGCCGAAAATATGCGGGCCTAGACACTCCTCCTCGGAAGGGGAAGGGAAACGTTTGTGAAGTCTCGCGTTGAAGCCCCCCAGCAATAACTTGCCTCCATGGCCGGACGCGTTACGAACAATCACGCCCAAAGAACTGTAAAAGTCACGTCTGTCTGTCACTGGCTTTCCGCTATGGGGCGCGTATGCGCTGAAAATTGAAATTTTACCTCCTGGAGCCCGGATCTTCGCGACAGCGACCCTGGAAGATATCATGCGGAACCCAATGATACTCTCACCAATACGTGGAGAAAATAAGAAACCCACTCCAGTTGTATCTTGGTCTTCGTGGTCCCCCGATAGCACCAATAGGTAACCCCGGTTAGTGGCAGTATACGTTGACTCGCTCTTGTGCGTCTCCTGGAGCGCCAATACATCGATGACCCGACTCCGCATAAGAATTTGTAGCTCATCCAGCTTCGCTTCTGTCAGCCCCTCGACGCTCCAAGAGCCCACGGCGACGCCATCAGTGCATGGACGTAGCCGCCCGCCTCGGACAGCAGGAACCCCCTCTTAATGTAGCACATCCCCTGTTCTACTCCTTGTTGTGGAACTTATACTTGTACTGGTACTCCCTGCGTGCAGGCTTTGCGGATGATTTCTCAAACGGTCGTTCATAAGTGCAGTATTGCCGACTGCGGGTGAAACGTCACTGATCAAATGCGTTTGTCAATGATGTGGGCCGCTCCCCTTGGCCCCTCCTTTTGCCCTCCCCTTCAGGCCCTGGGCAGCCCGAGCCACAAGGTCGTCCGCCTTCTTCGCCAACTCCTTCATCTCCGGGTGATTGTGGAGTTCCGCCCAAGTAGACCATTCGCCTTGCCATTGATAGGCCACGCTGTGGTCGACAATCTTCGCTGTCAGCGCGTGCTCGCCTCCCACGGTCACCACGTACGGCGCCTCCTCGCTGACAGAGATAGTGTAGCCGATCTGCCACTCGTCCTTCAAAAGGCGCTTGAGCCCGAGGCAGTAGTTCCGGGCAGCACGGTCCGTTGCTGAACGGTCCTGGGAGGCCCAAACCTTCTTGTCCCCTGAGGTGTAGCCCGCGGTGCGGAGAAGCTCAACAGCTTTGTCCCGCGAGCTCATGTTGGAGAACTCCACGAAAGCGATTCCTGTGAAGGTCCCTTTGGAATAGATTTTCGCTGGGGGAGGGGCTGAGAGTGTCTTGAACTTCCCTTGTAACCACTCGGCGGCCGCCGACAAGTCGCCAACGCCGTCTAAATTCCCCGCCACCATTGTAACGAAACGCTTGTTGGCGGGCTGGTCTGAGGAGAGAGTGGAGCCGTGGGGGGGGGTCATTGCTCGCCATAGCCATCTTGATGCGATCGTCGACGAGCTTACCTATCTCCTCGCTGGTCATGGGCATTGTCTTCAGCATCTCCTCCATCTTGTCAATGCGCAGATCGGCATCGATAACGCTAGCCTCGATGTTCTCCAGGCGGCTGGTCAGAGTCTCGCTCAAGGACGTGACCTTGATGTCCAGCTTCCCGAAGTCCCTCCGCAGAGCGTCCACGATGGAGGTCATGGGGGCCAGCTGCTGCTTCAGGAGGGCTGCAATGCCGCCCATCGTCACGGGCTCCGTGTCCACGGCAGCGGCGTCGGCACCCGAGAAGTCTGGCTGCCGGAAGGGGCTCGCGAGCTGATCCTTCACCTCGCGGTCCGAGTCACCGTCCATCTCCTCAAGTGGGCTCCTGAGGCGGGCCCGCTTGTCGGCGGGAGTGTCGAGGGCCACGACGACTGGCGCTGCACCGGAGGACGTCCCGCCTAGAGCTTCACGCACAGGAGTGCCCGGCTGGCGAGCGTGGGCTGGCATGACTGGGAATGTGGTGTAAGAAGTGAGTAAAAGAAAGAAGAAAGAGTAATGGAAAAATGTTGTGATTGACCGCCCCAGCGACAAGCTCAATACCTAACCGCCCCAGCGACAGGTTCAATTTGGATAGCTCGTGCCACAACTTTTCGGCGGCATGATCCGCAAATTCTAAGAACCTATGTGGCAGATAGCCTGGACGGTCATGGTCGCAAGTCCGTTCTGGCGTTAAGGTTAACCCTACGGCTGCCCGAAGGTGTGGTCTCAAATCTCCCTCAAGCAAGAATCTCGAGTATGTTGCACGAGGAGCTCTTACAAGGAGTTGGCGTTGCGATACACCTGAAGTGCTAACATCATTTGCAATGAATGGAAGATCTGGTGCCCCAATGACGGCGAGATGTCAAAGTGGTTCACCCTAGATACACCTCCTTATGGCATCGTGCAGCCACCTGTAATTTTTGACCCCTTGATCGATGCAACAACAAGCAACTCGAATGTTTCGAAGAAAATTAGGTGCCCGTGCGTGCATTTTGATCATTGTGGCGACCCTATCGCCCACTACGAAGTCTTTCTGACCAAACGGTGCAACATTCAAAATCTGGCCATTTTGCCTCCGTGTCATCCATTAACTTGCGCTTGCCAACTCCGTCACGAATGTGAAACAGAACCAATCCATTCGCTCGGGGACTCTCATTTCTGTCCCTCCTACAATGAACGAGCAAAAATGCACGGCGAAGCTTTAAGCCTCATGCTGTGCTGGACATGCAATGCTCCTGTCATGTGTGCCGAGTGGTGAAACGCGTGTCAACGAACAATCGCCACGAACCAAAAAGGTTCTGAGAGAAACGGATCCTGAATCCCCCGGGGCCCTCCTGAATCTGCCGTAGTATCTCGACGGTCCGGGCAGCGCCTCAGACCCCCTTTCTCTCAGGACACCTGTGGCTCACGGCGTCAATCAAATCCGAGGCTCAATGCGTTCCGCCGCCCGTACTCCAATCGAAGCAACTCTGCTGGTTGCTGCCCGTGCTGCCGACGCCACACTCTGGGGAATCATTGATGTAACGGATCTTCCAACATTTTCAATATTTTCATCCTCCTCCTTCTGCTCCTCCTGGGGTCCATCCTGGCAACTTTCCCACCAATGAATTTTTGAAGATCCCCAAAATAACTGGTCAAACGAGAATCGCTTCGCGCCTTCCGTTATACGATGGGCCCGCGCTCCCAGGGCCACGGACCCTTCCAAAGCACCATGGCCACGAGGTCTATGATGAAAAATACAACGGATCTGCCTCCCCGGTCAGCTTTACCAGGGAAACAACTCCGTTGTCTGTGCCAAGCATTCGCCGCACTTCTGCTGATGGCGGGTATGAGGAAATGATTGAGAACATGACTACGTTCTCTCTGCTCTATGCTTCCTACTTGGAACTGCCCTCCAACGAACACTTTCGATCTCTACCCTCCACGCTCTGCTCTCCATTCTCTACTCTCAACCTGCTAGCCCTGAACTGGGAACCCACGAGCCTGGCCACCCACTGAGATTGACAAGACACTTCCATCGTTATCTGGCAATACCGACAAGAACCTTGTCAACGCATGTACTGACACCCATGTTTCCGCACTCGTTGGACAACGGTTCTTCGCAACATGCAATCCTCGTGAAACAACATGGACCCGCGTTCCAAGGGCCCAAACGGACACTTCCTGTTTCACTCCAAATCTGCCCCCTCAAGGTCATCCAGGACATCCGGGTTGCCCTCAACATCCGACGACTCGTTTCAACACCTTCTGATAATGTTACCTCGGGGTCGTCGCCCGCCCCCCCCCAGAACGCTTTCTTTCACCCCCCTGACAAGTTTCTCTCAAGGTCATCTGGGACTGTGAACCAGAGGTGGTGAAACGCTAAAGGCTACTCTGATCAGGATAGGAGCGGGTGCATCTGAAGCTTGGATCGTTCAAATCATTTTCGGTAAGGGTAGGCCCCACGAACATAACATGTTTGATGATCTTCCTCCAGAGATGCGAGGCTGTTCAGCTCAAATCCCGCCCAGCTGTCGAGACCCCTGGCTATTTCCCAGCCCTCCGACGCCATTTCACCATGTTGCTTTTTCAAGAACGCGGCGCCCCCCGGAACACTCGACACCTTCCTGAGGACTGGAGACGGCCACGAGACGCCGAAACTTGGGTTGGGGGGGCGCAGTGTGTTTTGTTTGCTTCAACGTGTCGGATCTCTTAATTCGGGTGTCAAACAAACATCGACCACCGCACCTGCCCGGGTTGCGCTCCAGCCAAGAGGTCCGAGGGACCCCCCGCGGTGGCGACGATGGCGTACCAGGATGCCGAATCCGTTTGACACAACTAGACTCGATCCTCGATTTGCACCCAGCTCGATCTCGATCCCCAGACTAGGTCGCCGAGCTTCGCGCTCCGCGCTGCGCGAAGTGCGGCTCGATTCATGCCCTCGCGCCGCCCCCTGGAGAAGAGCATCTGTCCAGCTCAGGTCGCGATGCGCGGTCGCCTTCGCGCCTCAGCGACTCCGCCTCCGCCGCCGCCTTCGCCTCCGCCTCCGCCTCCGCCTCCTCCGCCTCCTCCTCTTCCTCCTCCTCCTCTTCCTCCTTCTCCTCCTCCTCCTCCGGCCTCTTGTCTCCTGATGGCAATGCAGTCGTACCGACGCTGCCTCACCCACTTGGCTCTTGTTAGACGGGGCGGCGGGGCGGCGTTCCAGGGCCGCCCGCTGTCCGAGTCGATCGACCTAGCCCGACACGTTCCCCTCTCCTCCTCATCCTCTTCCACATCCTCCCTCTCCCCTGCTATGTATCATGCTCCTGTTGTTGCTGCATGTCATCAATATCATCCTTATCCTCGTCCTTGTCCTTATCGTTATTGTCAGCCTTGTCTTCTTTCCCCTTATCCTGCTCCTGCCCCTCATCCTCCTCCTCCTCCTCCACGTCCGTATGCTTCTCTTCGTGGTCCTTGTTATCGTCCTGATCATTATCCTCCTGAGGTCGGGGTAGGTGGGAGGAGAAAAAAAGGGCAGGCAGGGGGGGGGAGAAAGATGAGGAAAGGCAAGAGAAGGGTGATGATGAGGAGGAGGAGGAGGAGGAGGAGAAGGAAAAGGGCGGGGGAGGGAAGGGTGGATGATGAGGGGAGCAGGAGTACAGCGAGGGTAAGGGCAAAGACACTTGCAAATTTTTGGGGGGGGTCGCAGGGCCAATAAAATTATAAGGAGACGGATGAGGAGGAGGGGCCATGGTTTTCTTTCCAGGGCATTTGAATCGTGTTCCTGGTGTTTTGGTCCTGGACGGGGTGGTGGAAGGGGGGGGTCTGGCCAGGCGGGTGGTGGGGGGGGGGGGGGCTGGCCTGGCCTGGCCTGGCCGGGCCCGGGCCCGGGCCCGGGCGGGCGGCGGCGCTGCCCGCGGCGGCGCTGCGGGCGCTGCCCCTGGGGCAAGGCGCGTTAGCGCGGGGGGGGGGGGGGGGGGGGGGGGCTGCTCTTTCACCTTCCTTTCCTTTTCCTCCTTATTCCTTGTCCTCCCGTTCCTCCTCCTGCTCCACCTACTCCTCCTGCTCGTGCATTCGCATCCTCCTTCTCGTGCCCCTCATTTTCATCCTCGTCATCCTCTGCCTCTTCATCCTACTCGTTCCCTACTTTGGCTCTGCCTAGACGGGTTCTTACCGCATAAGCTCAAGGGGCCGGGCAGTGGACTACGCCGCCCCAGGGCCGGCCCGGGCGGTTCCGCCGGCATCTGCCCCACAGTTCCCCCAGGATCCCCCGTTTTGCCTAGCCTAGCTTAGTTTAGCTTAGTTTAACTTAGCTTAGCTATGCTTAGCTTAGCTTAGCTTGGCTTAGCCTAGCTTAGCTTAGCTTGGCTTAGCTTAGCTTAGCATAGCTGACTTTAGCTTAGCTTAGCTTAGCTTAGCTTAGCGCATCACTAGCACAGCACAGCACGGCATAGCATAGCCAAGCATACCATAGCATGGCATTGCTTCGCATAGCATCGCACATCGCAGTCTAGCACAACATAGCATAACATAGCATAGCGCATCATAACACAGCACAGCATAGCACAGCGCAGCATAGCATAGCACATCATATCATAGCAGAACGCAGCATACCATAGTATCATAGCATCGTATAGCGCAGCATCGCATATCATATCATAGCCTAGCCTAACCTAGCATAGCATAGCGCAGCATATCATAGCATAGCTTGGCTTACCTTAGCTTAGCACAGCGCAGCATTAGCACAGCATTAGCATAGCATAGCATAGCCAAGCATAGCGTAGCATAGCAAACCATAACATAACAAACCAAATCATAGCATGCAAAGCAAAAGCAGCACTGGCGCGAAAATGTCGATGTAGATGTAGATGAGGTGTACATGTGGATGTAAGTGTAGATGTAGATGTAGGTGTAGATGTAGAGATGTGGATGTAGATGTAGATGTGCGTCTCGCTGTTGATGTTGATGAAAATGTAGATGCCGGTGTAGATGTTAATGTAGCTGTCGGTGTAGATGTAGATGTTGCGTTCCTAGATTCTCCAACCCCCAGGTAGGGTCGCGCTGGGATAATTACCGCATCCTGGGCATCCGAATATTGCTCCCATGAACCCCTCTCCTGAGTGATGCCCTCCCTCCTGAATGTCCTGCGCTGCCAATGCCGCTCCAGTTTATCCGTAGCCATTTGGGCTGAAGTGATTTAGGCGGCCCCTGCGCAACCTTCGCGCTACCCATGGGGAAGGCTTGCAAGGCTGCCACGCGCGCTGCGCCCACCACGAAGGCCAAGGCAGCCATCAAGATGGGCAGCGTTTGCACGGGCTGGGCGTCGGAGGCGCAGGCGCTCCACTTCTTGGGGGCCCCATGCGCGCACGAGTTTGGGCGCGACGTTGCTGCCGCCAGCCGCGCGCTTTGCACCGCCAACTTCGATTTCAAGCAATGATACTCCAACGTGTTCGACAACGATTTCAAGGGCGCGAAATCAGTTGACATATTCAGCACTGGATTCCCGTGCCAGCCGTGCGCCGCCGACGGGGCGCACAAGAGCTGCGACGACGAGAGGTCCCAGGTGATCGACCCCATCCTCCAGTACGTGAGGCGCCAGAGGCCTCGCGCAGTGATTATCGAGAATGTGCCTGGCTTTTTGTACTCCACCCACCAGGCTGTTCGTGGCGAGATTGAGCGCAGTCTCAGGCGCTCCGGGCACGTTATCCACATGAGGGTATTGAACAGCATCAACTTGGGCGTTCCCCAGAACCGCTCGCGCGTGTACTACGTGTGCTTGCGTTCTGACATCAAGGGGAGCGACGCGTTTCAGTGGCCGATGGAGTCCAAGCCGCCTGCTCTTTCGAGGTTCTTGGACAAGGGGGTTTCGTTGCCTACCACCGAGAGCTTGCGGCCCCGCATACTCGCGACCGCCAAGGCCATCAAGCAGCAGTGTGACATGGAGCCTGGCGACGCCCGCATCATCATTGATGCTGCGAACGGTCGTGGCCCACACTACATGGTTGGCATGTCCCCCGCGATCACCGGGTCGCGTGGCTGCGACCAAGGCCTACGTGGACACCAAGACGATGAACTTCCTCAGCCTGGACAGCATCATTCGCCTGCAGGGCAGCGACCCTGCTGAGTTCGACTTCTCGATGCTCACGCGCACTGCGGCCGGCGAGCTCGCCGGCAACGCCATGGCGGTTTCAGTGATGAAGGCGTTGTTGCCCAATGTGATCAAGGCCATCCAGTAGTTGTTGGCCTGATGCTAATGTATGTGCAGTATAAGCGCCCTTGCGTTGGCTGTAGATCCTGGCTCTTTTAGCCGTCTGCTCGCCTCTCCCCTATTCGCCAGCCAACTCGCACCACCACCCCCCGCCTCATCGGAGGAATGGGGGGGGGGGAGAAAAGGGGGGGGGCAGGCGAGGGGGGAGGAGCCAGGGGACGAGGAATCTGATTTGGATAAAGGAGGAGGAAGAGGAGCATGAGCACGAGAAATAATCAGCCTCCTCACTTGCAGCTGGCTCGCTAACGGACGCGACAGCCCGCCGCCCTCGCTGCGCGCGTCCTTGCGCTTTTGCGCCCCAGGAAAGGAGAGTCTCAGACAAGACGACGACGACGACAACGACGTCGAGACGATGACGATGATGGCGACGATGATGAGGGCGATGATGACGACGACGATGGCGACGACGACGGTAGCGTTGGGCAACATCATCAGGGGGCCATCTGATAAAGAATGCACAGAGAGATGGTTCAGACATCGTTGCAAAGCCAATTCTTGACGCTTCGCGTATCCCCACCAGCCCATCCATAATTGATTGCGAGTTTTTCTCGAGGCATCTTGGAGGTTATCTTGAGCCAGGCTCGGCAAGAGGCTGTCGGAGGTTATCTTGAGCCATGCTCGTCTATGTTGGGCCATCTTGAGGCTGGCTTGAGGGTCTGTCGGAGGCTATATTGAGCCATGCTTGGCTATCTTAGGCCATTCTGAAATCCATATCTGCGTATATTGGGCTCTCTTGAAGCCATTATTGGGCCAAACAGGGCGGGGTGGAGGGTCTTTGGGGAGAGGCTGGGAGGCCTCTTGGGGTCATCTTGGGCCACGTGGCTCAAAAGGAGGAGGTCCCCCAATTAGCATCGCCCCCTCGGATGTTCTCAAACGGCATGTTGGGGCCCTCTTGGAGCGATCATGGTGGCCTCTTGGGCGATCTTGGGGCCGCATTCTGCATTTGTGGGCCCTTCTAGGGCATATGTTGGGTCAGCGTGGGGCCATGTTGAGGCTTCCAGAGCCTATCGGAAACGAAAAGGCGATAATACCAAAAACATGGATTCCCCCTCGGCTCTCAAATGGTTTTGCCATTTTGGAGGGCACCGTGGAGGGCTCAGAGGGCACTTGGATCCGTCTTGGGGCTGTCTTGGGGCTTCTTTGGGGGCATGTCCGGGTGCTACGTTGACCCATCTTGAAGTATCACGGGTCATCTTGGAGGCCATCTTGCGACTTTGAATGCCTCTTGGAGCCTGCCTGGGCCATCTCGGACGCTGGGGGGGAGGGTAAGGGGTGGGGTAGAGAGAAGAAACACAACGTGTTACACCACCTAAGCCCAGCAGGCTGGCGGGATTGGAGCGCAGACATCGAAGGGGCGGGGGCCACATGATATACACGCAACGCCCGCATAGGCGCAGCATTGCAAAGCATAGCGCGACCAGCGCAGCACGCCCAACATAGCAAGGCAACGCAAAGCAGCAGGATATGGGCAAGCGCAACGTGTCACGTAACAGAAGCTGACATTACATGGCCTGACAGTCCACAATATTAGATATCGATGTATGGCGTAGCATCGCATGGTGTAGCATTGTAGCGAGAGCCCACAGAAACATCTTTTCTCCACCCCTCCCTCTCTATGTCCGGAGCCCTTTCGTTCCCGAGCAGGTGTTTCAGCTGCTTCCCGCGTTCTGCGCCAGGTTTCATCATGATGCCGCAGCGCCAGCCGCAACCATACCGCATGCAGGCCAACGCCGCGCGTGATGGCTTGGTCGAGGTCCCTCGTTGGGTTGCCGAGGGTACGAGTGGAACCCATCGTGCAATTGCTCCGATTCAATGGGATCTCCAGCCCGCCATGACCCACCCATTATATAGGTGTGTGCACGTGACCCACATGGACCTCCACATGTACCGTGAGATCTTGTTCTGCAATTTGTGTGGCTGTTTCTGGCGCACTGGAGGGTTCCACACTGCTGGGCTGCGCCAGCCGTGCAGTCGCGTGCCGGTGAACAGCTACCGCTGGACCGGCCTTGTCGAGTCGTGGTCCTTTTCGTCGTCACCACTGTCCTCCTCGTCCTTTCCCTCCCGCGTCGTCGGTGGTGCCCTCCTCCTTCTCCTCCTCCTCCCCCTCCTCCTTCTCCTTCTCCTCCTCCTCCTCCTCATCCTCCTTATCCTCCCCCCACCGGGTGCTCTCCCTCGACTCATCATCCTGCTCTTCCTTTTCATTTTCATCTGTCCTCCTTCTCCTATTCCCCATCCCCCCCCCCCTTCCCCCCCCCCAATCTGACGCAGGAGGGTATTGGAGCGCCTCGCGCGCGGGGAGAACCCGACTGGCGGCTCGTTGCCGCAGGACGAGGCAGCGCAGCAGCAGCAGCAGCAGCAGCAGCAGCAACACGGTCAACAGCAGCATCAGCCTCCACAGTTCCAGCAGGCAAGCACCAGCGAGTCGGAGGAGAGTGAGCAGGAGCAGATCGCAATCGTGAGCCCGAGCCCGCCGCTGCGCACGCCTGAGTCGCGTGTGGGCCGGTACGCCGCAATCTTCGCCCACGGCAGCTCTCCTTCGTCCGCCTCGCCTGCCAACGCGCTGAGTGCTGCGACGATCCCCCTCGCTGGCGGCCGCTCGCATCTCGACCTCTCCAGGGCCTGCCAGGGAACAAGAACAAGCGCCCGCGGACGCCTTCAGATGATCAGGATTGATCCTGCAGCGCGTGGAAGGAATTGAATTAGGTAGGCATCGTTCTCAGTTCAGCACTGAATTCAGTGGAGCGCGACTTGGGTTTCTCGCCGTAGGCTGTAGGACAGATAGCATGTCGCGGTTAGCGCGACAGTGCCCGCCACCACCCCATTAGTTCGCCATTCAGAACAGTTTGCTCAATGAGCTTGTACATCATGCGAGTGCGAACGTCGTCATCATCACCATCATGATGGTTTGTGTCATCGCCACCATCAGCGCAGAGCAAATGAGAAGGCATACGTCGAGAGGGGCACGACTATGATTCAGATAGGTGCGAGGATGAGGAGGAAGGAAGAGGGTGGCTCAGATCTTGAGGTGGTTCTTTCCCGGAAAGGGCGCCGGCCCAGGGTTCTCTTTTAGTAGGTAAACCTGTCCCCGGTGCCTCAACTGAGGCGGGATGGCGGATTACTTCCCTGATAAATGTCGAGATCGGGGGGGCCAGCGGATTAATATTTGAGGATATCTCAGGCGAACAGCTCGTGTTTGAAATCCCGTTCGATAATAAATCACAGGGCGCAGGCCACTCTTTCGCGTATTGAGGATGTCTCGAGCGCAACGATTGCTCCGCATAGTTGCCGAGGATGTCGCGAGCGAATCGCTTGTTTTGTAAAAAAAAACTTGAGGGATCTGGGCGCCCCAGATATATGCCTTCTCCAGGTGCACCCCGGCACGACCGCACCCCAGAACGAGCGACCGCGCCCCGGCACGACCCCGCCCCAGCACGACCCCACCCCAGCACGACCAAACCCCAGCACGACCACATCCCAGCACGACCCCACCCCATCAAGACCATCACCCCACACCCCGGCACGACCTCACCCCAGCACGACCACACTCCAGCACGACCGCGCCCCAACACGACCACGCCCCAGCACGACCACGCCCCATCACGACCACCCCCCAGCACGATTACCCCCCCCAGCACCACCACCCCCCAGCACGACCACCCCCTAACACGACCACACCCCAACATGGCTCTTCCCCAGCACGACCACACTGCCTTGGTTGAGTGTCGTGGGGTGTCTCGTGGACTGGTGCGGGGTGCCTCGTGGAATGTTTCCAGGAATACGTCGAAAACGGTCGCTGGTGTCTCGTGAATGTTTCGCGGGGTGTCTCCTCGAAGTGCCCGTCGCCCAATGCGGTGTCGCGAACATATTTCCATGCATGTGGTTGTATATCACATTCCAGGTTCGTGGGTCTATCATGTTGATCCCCTTATGTTGTGCGCATCCCTCCCCGAACAAGGTCAGCGTGGGCCTGGCCCAGGGCGCGTTTCGAGGTTTGAGATGGACAAGCAGGTTTTGTTATCCAGAGCGCCCATTATCATTACCAATTCCAAAGTCGATTTCTGATGAGAGCGATTGGGCCCCGGACCTTTGTTACCACTTAGAGATGTCGACGACGGGGGCCATCCACCACCTACGAAGGAATAGGTGAATGGGGGAGGAGGAGGAGGAAGAGGAGGAGGGAGGAGAAGGGATGATGATGATGAGGAGGGAGGAAGATGATGATGATGATGATGAGGAGGAGGAGGAGCAACGCCACTCACCCTCGCCTCTCCCCCCCCCCCTCCCGCCGTGGCAGGCGGCCTGCCGCTGCGCCCGGCGCTGCGGCTGCTGCAGGAGCTGCAGCCTGCGCCCGTGCCCGCGCGCGCCGCCTGCGTCTTCGCCGTCGTCGTCGCGTCAGCTATGATATGCTGTGCTGCGCTATGATAGGTTGCGCTATGCTATGGTATGCTGTGCTATGCTATGCCAAAGCCCAGCGAAACTAAAATGACGGTAAGCTAAGCGAAGATAAACCTGAGCTAAGATGAAGCTACGATAAGCTAAGATGAAATAAGCTAAAGGGGCCGGACAGTGGAAATCGCCCTGGGCAGTTCCCCCGGCATCCGCTCAGCGGTTCCCCCAGTTACGTTCTTAGCTTAGCGATGATTATCTCACCTTAGCTAACATTATTTCATCTTAGCTTAGCCTAGCTTCATATTAGCTTAGGTTTATATTATCTTAGCGCACCTTCATCTTAGCTTCGCTGAGCTTTTGCATGGCAGAGCACAGCGTAGCATAGCATAGCGCAGCGCTGCATAGCGCAGCACAGCATATCATAGCATAGCCCAGCATCGCATAGCACAGCGCAGCAAAGCATAGCATAGCATATCATAGCACAGCGCAGCACAGCACAGCGCAGCAAAGCATAGCACAGCATATCATAGCAGCAAAGCAAAGCAAAGGCAAAACAACAGCAGCGGCAGCAAAGCACAAGCAACGCAAAGCAAAACAAAGCATTATCACAGTGCGACCCTACCTCGGAGTTGGAGCCCCTAGGAAAGCAGCATTAGCAGCCACAGTGAAGCTAAGCTAAAGTTGAGCTAAAGCTAAGCTAGAGCTCAGCTGAAGCTAAGCTAAACTGAAGCTAAGCTAAAGCTAAGCTAAAGCTAAGGTAAGCTAAGCTAGCGCTAAGCGAACGCTAAGTTAACGCTACGCTAAAGCTAAGCTAACGCTAAGTTAACGCTAAGCTAAATTTAAGTTAAAACTAAGCTAAAGCTACGGTAAAGCTAAGGTAAAGCTAAGCTAAAGCTAAGCTAAAGCTACGCTAAAGCTAAGCTAACGCTGAGCGACGCTAAAGTTAAGCTAAAGCTAAGCTAAAGCTAAGCTAAAGCTAAGCTAACGCTAAGCTAACGCTAAAGCTAAAGCTAAAGCTCCCAGGGGACTGGGGGGGCCGCTCCCAAGGGATGCTGCCCGGTCCTTTAAGCGCACAGGGTAAGAACCCCTCGGCAGAATTTAGGTCGGGAGAAAAAAAAACAAAGCAAATACAAAGCAAGGGGCAATGCCTAGAGGGCTAGCTTAGCTTAGCTTAGCATAGCGCAGCGCTGCCTTAGCAAATCATAATATAGCATAGCCTAGCCAAGTATATCATATCATAACACAGCATTGCGCAGCATAACATAGCACATCATACCATATCATATCATAGCGCAGCTTAGCATAGCATATCATATCATCGCGCAGTATGGCACAGCGCAGCACGACATAGCATAGCTCAGCATAGCATCGCATATCATAGCGCGACATAGCATAGCAGATCATAACATATCATAGCGCAGCATAGCATGGTATAGCAAAGCAAAGCATAGCAACTAATGCTGCTTTCTTAGGGGCTCCAACTTCTAGGTCGGGTCGCATTTGGGTAATTGGAGAACATTGGGCGTCCATGGGCGCCTGGGCTTCATCTACAGAGCAAAGGTTGCCTGGGCTTCATCTGCATCGCAAAGGTTGCCTGGTGATTCTTAGCGCCGGGGGCCTGGTGTAAGCTGGGCAATGTTCGGCTCCCTCTCACCCTCTCCTCGCCCCGCAGATCCCATGCCCTCTCTGCTCATCTGCGTATCCGCATCCTCTGCTCAATCAGTATTCCTCATGATCATCCTTCTCGTTTTCCTTCTCCTCAAGTTATCCTCCTGATCCGTCTCCCCCTTCTCCCCCGGCTGCGTCAGCCGTTTTGGCTCCAGCTGTTTCAGCGCCACCGCATGGACGATTTCGTCCTGGATTGGGAGGCCCCCACCGCCACATATCATGCTGGCCCGTGGGTTCCACCGCCGCCGCCGGCGGCGGCGCCGGCGCTGCCGCGCCCCAGGGAGACCTCGTCGCACAAGGCTCCCCGGAACAAGCACGCCCGTGCAGTTACAGCAGGAACGCGTCGACCTGGCGTTGTGCACTCCCGATATCTGATCGCAGGCCATGGCTGGGGTCGTGGCTTATCAGTGGGAAAAATCCTACATCTGGCTGCTGGGGCGTCGGTTGTAAGGTTTGCGCTGTGTTGAAGTTGCCGGGCGAGTACGCCACTTTCAGTGTCAGATCCCACGCTGGCATGGATATTCGCAAATTCAGAAAGCATGCAGAGTCCAAAGCGCACAGAGATGGTGTTTCCAAGGTCTTCAATATCGAGGGCGGCTCAACAGTGACAGCACCTTCTGTTGAGGCGTTCAAGCTGGCCCTCAAGAATCGCAGGGATGTTCGCCCATATTCAGACGGCAATGGATGCGATGCGAAGTCAGCTTGGAAGGCGAAGCGCATCGCCTGGTGCCTGTCTGAGGCGGTGCTGGATGGCGACAGAAAGTTTCTTGCAAGTTGCTCCTCCATTGCGATGCACCAGGACGTGAAGGCGCCGAGACTTCTCGTCAGGTTCAGTGCGTCATCATCGCGATGCGATCTGAGGAAGGGCGCCATGGGCTTGACATCGAACTTTGGGACCACATCGTTGGATATCCGCAGGGCAACGATCGATGTGATTCGCAACTTTTGCACGCCCAGGCTGAACCCGCCATTCGCACGTGGCGCCCGCCCTCAGATGGACGCAGCCATGTACAAGCACGTCACGTCCCACGTCCACCTGTTCGACGCAGATGGCGCGTCTGATGAACAGCGTGCTGGGAGGATCTTATCGTCTGAGACTGCTGGCGTTCCAGCTGTCCTGCCTAACGTGGATACGGTTGTTCGGGACAAGGCGCACGCCAGTCGCAGGCGATGCGCCCATAAAAAAAAGGGACAGGGATGAGGAGATGAGCAGAGTAGCGAAGAGGTGGAAGGGGGGAAGGGAGGATGAGATAAGGGGGGAGGAGGGCGGCAGGTGAGAAGGAGGAGGAGGAGGAGGAGAAGAAGGAGGAGAGGATGCCCCCCCCCCCCCTCGCACCCCAGGTTGACATCGAGGCCGTGGACTGCGGACGAGTATTTATCTGGGACGATGATTGCTCACATCACCGGCCAGGAGGCAATTGTCCACCTCATCCAGTACTCGCCCGACTTGTCCAGTATCTTTGACAAGAATGTGAAGGCGATTGTTGACGCGCCGTTCGGCGCTCGCCGCATCGTGAATTTGAGGCACGCGCAGCAGCGGTTCGATAGCTCATCGAAGCCGCTGGGTAGATTCATCTGGGTCGCTTCGCGCCATCCGCCGCCCTTTCTACTATCCACCCCCCAGCCCCTCCCCCCTCCCCCGAGAGCAAAGAGCCAGAGCAGAGAAAACAGCCAGAGCAGGGGAGGAGATGGGGCGAAAGAGCCAGAGCAACACACGGGCTAGGTGCTAAGCATAGCTTGGCAAAGTGGATTTTGTTCTTTGATGCAGTGTGGACGACTGCCATAGACATTGCAGTCCGGCGAGCTGGGAAGGCACCTGGGAAGATCGCAAAGAACTTTTTGCTGACTGTCACTGCCGAGCAAGTGCTGCAAATTGCTATGCTGGCCGACGCGGGCCACGAGTCTCTCCGAATCACACGAATGCACGACTCAGAGAATTACGACGTTGCCGAGATGAGTGAGATGCTTGCAGACTTCATCCATCGCATCGACTACTTGTTCGTTAAAGGGTCTGCAATCGGACCGTGGCAAGGAAGAATGAGAAGAGGAAGAGAAGGAGAAGGAGGAGGAGGAGAAGGAGGAGGAGAAGGAGGACGAGGAACAAAGGAGAGGAGGAGGAGGAGAAGGAGGAGGAGTCAGGGGGGGACAAGGGAGGAATAAGGAGGATATGTAAGGATGTAGAGAGGAGGGGGAGGAGGGAGGGGGGGAAGGAGGAGGGTGCGCCTCTAGCTGTGAGGATGTGGCTTCACGCAGTACGCCATTCAGCTTCTTTCCGTCCAGCGCTGCGCCAACGTTGGGACAGGCACTCGTGTGATAGGCGGCCCCGCGCAGCTCGACCAGGTAACTATTTCCAGGTGTTTGAAGCGCATGGCGAACTGGGTCATGCTGACCATGCAGTCGCTCCACGCAGAGTTCCCTGCGTGGGAACTGCTCCAGGCCTTCAAAGTGTTCAACTTGAACAATGGTTATAGTTTGCTGCGCGAGCACGACATCGCTGTGATGCGTCTCGCCAAGGTCTTCAACGTCGATGCGAAGAAGCTGCGTGAGCAGATGGATGACGCCCGCCAGTACGCCATGCGAGTGCACAAGGACCAGAGCACCAAGGAGAGCAGTTACCATGCATGGGCAGCGGCGCTCAAGAAGATGTGTGACAGGCGCATGGCGCTACATCATGCTACTGATGCGCTGCAGGTGGTCTTGGTCAGATACGTGGCATTCTGCGGGTGCACTACTGGCGGCGTGGAGCGTGGCCTGGGGGCGCTCACGCGCCTGCTCGGCAAGCATCGCCTTCTTCTTGACGACCGGGCTCAGCTTGGGGAGATCAAGCTCATGACAGACCTGGATGACAAGGAGGTCGATGACATCATCACCAACGCCCAGGCCATTTGGCGAGAGGTGTTCGGCTCAACGCGCACATCCACTCCATCAAAGTTCACTGGGAGACGGAGAGCCAAGGACCGCCTCCTCTTGCTCATCATCCTCATTCCCCTTCCCTCTCCAATAGCATTATCATCCTCGTGGTCTTCGTCCTCCTCCCCTTCTCAATCATGCCTCTCACGTTGTCCTCATCTTTCTCCTCGCCATCCGTCTCATCCTCCGTGTCTTCCTTATCCCCCTTCCTCCACCGTCCTCCTCCTCCTCACTCCTCCACCTCCCTCCCCAGGACAGCAGTGCTGGCACGGAAGCTGCCTGGCTGCGCCGCCGGGAGGCTGCCGTGGCTGCCGGCGCCAAGTCTGCCCCCAAGCGCAAATGGGTAGATATCAAAAGTGAGGCGTCGCACATCGGAACAGATGAGAGAGGGGCTGGGATTGATGTTGAACATGACAAGTTGAGGATCAAAGCACGAATCAGGATGATTGAGGCTGCTGAGAAGGGACATTTATTGCCTTCAGAATTAGATGATAGTATTCCAGTGGAGCTTGGTGTGATGTTGAAAGCCAGACAGAATAATGATCGGAAGCTGCAGAGGGAAGACATGAAGAAACTTCTCGCTAGCACCCCGGCCCAGCGAGTCCAGTTGACCAATGTCAAAGTGTTTGTCAGCCCAGATCCGTTGCGCTCACGCGTTACCTGCAGGCCCTTGTCACACTTGAGCGAAGAATGGAGAGGGTGAGGGGGGGGGGGGGATGAATGTGACAATGCTGATATTTGAGACAGAGGAGGGAAGATGAGACGGGGATGATGAAGGGGGGGAGACGAGAAGGAAGAAGGGGATGAGGAGGAGGAGGAGGAGGTGGAGGAGGAGGAGGAGGGGCCTGGCACCCTCCCCCCCCATGACCCCATCCCCGCACAACAACTGGCACAGACACAGTCGGCTCACGCGCTGGCCTGTTACAGGATCGTGGATCTGCCACAAGATGCAAGACTCACAAATGCTATTGCTTCGAATGCAATGACCAGGGTCGACAACAGGGTGCATGCTGATATTTTCGTCGTAAAGGATATCTCATCTCCTGGCCAGCGCACGAATATTGTCACATGCCTCCTGGGTGGTCGTCTGTGCACTCCAGATCTCATCCTGAAGAACGGCTTGGGCGCTGCCAGCATCGTTCGCAAGGCTGGCGTGACGACGAAGCGATTTCTGTGGATCAGCCACAGCTTCGCTGCGTGTCAATCCCCTCGCCGACCCCCCCTCCCCCCGGGCCCCCCCTCCAGTTGTCAACTCTAGATTCAGGGATGAGGGGGGGGGGGGAAGGAGACGGGGGGTAGAATGGGGGAGAAAAGGAAAAGAGGAAGAGGGGAGGGAGAAGGAAGCGGGGAATGAGAAGAGGGAGGATGACGAGCCTGGGTAAGGTGGGAGGGGGATACTGATTTACATACATATATATTGATATATCTATGTATATATACATAGATATGTATACATATATATGTATATATATATATGTGTGTGTGAATATTTGTATATATATATACATATGTATGTATGTATATGTATATATATATATATATTGCGCTGCAGACTCAGAGAGAAAGTCCGTCGGATCACACATGCGTTTTCATTGTACCACGTTGAGATCAGCAAGCTTGTGCGAGAGATTTCTGCCCATCCGAGTAGCAAGTGGAAGTTGTTGTCCACTGAGCGCGAGTTCCTGAGCAAATACATTGGGGTGACATCGGGCCCAGCGGCGCAACATCGTCCACGAGACGTCATCGTGCTGTGCCGGGCCATTGAGAAGGTGCAGGCACTCGTCTACGTGATCAATGATCTAGTTCATTTGTTCGATGGGGGTCATTGGGGGATTGTGTCATGGGGGTGCACCCTCGTTGTCACGGCTGGATCCAGGTCGAATGTGCGCGGCCCTGGGAGATCCAGGGACATGTATCTTGGCGGCGTCGGTTTGTGCACTTTCTCCCCTTCATCAGTCTCCTCATCATTATCCTTCCCCTCTTCCCACGTATGGCTCGCCTGATGTCCTCACTCTCTTTCGCTCTATCCTCCTCCCTCTCGTGCTCTCTCGCTCCCTTGCGCTCTCTCTATCTGGCTATTTCTCTCTATATCTATCTCTCTTTCGCTCTTTCACTATCTCGCTATGTCACTCGATCTCGTTTTACTCCTCCCGTTGCTAGCTTCGTCTCATCATCGTTATGTGTATCCTTCTCACGTTCCCTCTGAGTCTGTCTCCCTCCCCCGCTCTCGGTGTGTTTGTGTGTCTCTCTCCACGTGCCTCTCTCTCTCTCTCTCTCTCTCTCTCTCTCTTTTCTCACTAGTTCTCTCTATCGATCCCCTCCTACCCCATCGCCCTCCTCCAGTCATCCATTCTCCTACAGGCAGCTCGGGGTGAGCTGCCGAGTGTCATGGCGCTCTCGCAAATCACACAGCGGGTGTCGAGGAGTGATGCCGTTGCTTCCACTGCAGGCGCTTGTGGTAGATAGCTGGACTGCTGGTGAGACCGGTGTCGCTCGTCGGCGCAACGATCTTCCCTCGCGTCTGATTGGAAGGGTGATTATGATAATGCGGGGTGGCGACGTTGTGAGGATGGCATGAGTGGGTTTAATCATATAGCAGACCAGGGCACGGCTGAGGAAGGAGAGGTAGACAGAGAGGCACATGCGAAACATAGATGAGAAGGTTGATGAGGAGCAGGGATAGGAGGAGGAAGCGAACGATGAGAATGAGCATGAGGAAGAGGAGGGGGGGGAGGATGAGGAGGAGGAGGAGGAGGAGGAGGGCTGCGTCTCGATATCTCCCTCCCCCAGTCACCCCTGCGCCCCCCCGCCAGGCTCTGGTGGCCTGGCATCCGCCCGAACTGCAGCAGGCGCCGCCGGGCCTGCTTGCCGCGCGCGAGCGGTGGCAGTCGTCGCCAGCGTCGTCGGATCGTAGTCGCGTCGCGTCGACGACGCCGGGGCGACGGTGCCAACCCTGAGGCCAATGTTGCCCTCAGTCGGGGGCGTCCCCGACTGAGGAACTCGAAATGATTTAGGGGCGGCACGGCTCACTCACGACCGCTCTAATGAAAGAACATCGTGTTCCAAGCAGCGGGGTAAATTACCCCGCTGCTTCGAACAGTCGGGGACGCCCCCGACTGTGCGAAGCAGCGGGGTAATTTACCCCACAGCTTGGAACAGTAGGCCGTTGCCCGGAGCATCACATGATTACGGATCTCTCTTGGTAAGATGTTCACTGGAAACGTCTCTGGCCCTCAGTCGGGGACGCCCCCGACTGAACAATGCCAGTCGCATGGGTCACATCCCTCAGTTGGGGGCGTCCCCGACAGGGCACTGACTGACATGAGGATGAGCCTCCTGAGTCGGGGACGTCCCCCTGATCAATGCCAGCTCGTTGGGTAACCTGGGCGTCGTCATCGTTTTCGCTTCGTCCTGGTCGTCGGTCGTCGCAGTCGTCGCTGTTCGTCACCACTCCTTACGTTCCGTCAGCATCGTCGCCACTGGTCGTCCGCGTCAGCAAATGTCGTATTCGTCGTCGCCGTCGTTCGTTGATCAGCCCACGTGCCTTCCCTCTGGTGCGTCCTACCGAGCGAGTGTGCATGCGTTGGGTTGGCATGTTCTATATCTCACTTAGATCTCATTCGAAGTGTTATCCTCGTTCTGCTCGGGGCGAAGGGGGGGGCGCCTTGTGCGTCGGCCCTGCCTGGGCTGCCCACCCGCGCTGCGAGTTGGCGCGCCATCGTCGTCGTTGACAACCAGAGGGGGGATGGGTCAGACAGGAGGGGGGAGCTCAGAGAGGTTTGGCAAATTCCAGGCTGGCGTCGAAACAAATGGTCAGCACTGATATCACGTTGCAAGTGCAAGCGTCACTGTTTCCCGAGAGGGGCGCCGGCCCAGGGATCGCTTTTAGTTGGTGAACCAATTCCCAGTGCCCGAGGTGGGCCGGCGGATTCCTTCCCTGATAAACTACCCTAGTGCGACCATGCCTAGAAATTGGGCCCCCCAGGAAAGCAGCATTAGTTGCTATGCTATGCCATGCCATGCCATGATATGCTGCGCTAAGCTATGCTGTGATATGCTATGCTGCGCTATGTTATGCTATGCAAAGCTATGCTATGTCATACTGTGCTGTGCGATGCTGCGCTATGCTATGCTACGCTGCGCTATGCAATGCTATGATATGTTATGATATGATCTGGTATGTTGCGTTATGCTATGCCATGCGATGCTATAGTTGGCAACATATTTTATGCTAGGTTATGCTAATACAGCGCTGCGCTATGCTAAGCTAAACTAAGTTAAGCTAAACTAAGCTAGCCTTCTAGGCATTGCTCCGTGCTTTGCCTTTCCCTTGCGTTGCAGTTGCTTGTGTATTGCTTTGCGTTGCGTTGCTTGTGCTTTGACTTGCTGTCGCTGATGTGGTTCTGCCTTCGCGTTGCTGCTATGCTGTGCTATGCAATGCTATGCTGTGCTGTGCTATGCTGTGATGTACTGTGCTATGCTATGCTATGCTATGCTGCGCTATGCTATGCGATGCCGGGCAATGCTATGATATGATGTACTGCGCTATGCTAAGCTACGCTATGCTACGCTACGCTGTGCTCTGCTATGCTAAAGCTCAGCGAAGCTACGATGACGGTACGCAAATCTAAGATAAACCTGAGCTAAGATGAAACTAAGCTAAACTAGTATGAAAAATGATAAGCTAAGACGAGATAGGCAACGCTAAGCTAAGGGGGGGTAACTGGGGGACCCATGGTGCGGATGCTGGGGGAACCGCCCGGGGCGATTTCCACTGCCCAGCCCCTTTAAGCAACAAGTATAACAATAACCCTTCTAGGCAGAGCCTAGGTATGGAAATATCGAGGTCGATCGAAGTGGGCCGCCGGATTAATATTTGAGGGTGTCTCAGGCAAACCGCTTGTTGTTTTTGAAGTCCCGATCGATAAAGCACATGGCGTGGGCCACTCTTTCGCGTGTTGAGGATGTCTCAAGCGAAACGCTTGCTCCGCGGAGTTACCGAGGATGTCTCGAGCGAATCGCTTGTTTTGTAGAACATGAGGGATCTGCACACCCCTGAGATTTGCTTTCTCCAGGTGCACCCTAACACGACCACACCCCAGCACGACCACACCCCAGCACGACAATGCCCCAGCACGACCCCACCCCAGTACGACCCCACCCTAGCACGACCAACCCCCAACACGACCACGCCCCAGCATCATCCCACCCCAGCACGACCACCCTCCAGCACGACCACCCCCCAGCACGACCATCCCCAAACACGACCACACCCCAGCGCGACCACACCCCAGCACGACCACGCCCCAGCACGACCACGCCCCAGCATGACCACGCCCCGGCACGACCAACCCCCAGCACGACTACCCCCCAGCACAACCACCCCCCATCGCGACCACGCCCCAGCACGACCACACCCCAGCACGACCTTTCCCCAGCACGACCACACCACCTTGGTTGAGTGGTTGCCTGTTGTCGTGGAATGTTTCGCGGGGTCTCTCGTGGACTGTTCTCGTGGAGTGTTTCCATGAAAACATTGAGAACGGTCGCCCGTGTCTCGTGGAATGTTTCGCGGGGTGTCTCGTGGAAGTGCCAGTTGCCCAATGCGGTGTCGTGAAAACTATGCATGAGGTTCTATATCCCTTTCCGGGTTCGTGGGTCCATCATGTTGGAACGATGCCCCCTTGGAGCCCTTTCTTGGAACCATCCTGGCGCCCCCCTTCACCCTGCCCTGGGAACGCATTGTTGCCATCGCATTGCAGTTGCCCAGCCCGAGCGGTTCAGCTCGCCCCGACCAACTTCAGAATTCCGGGCGCCCTCGGCCTACCTACATCCGCCCAGGGATGGCCAAGCGTAGCGCGCCCAAGCCTGCTGCTGGCAAGGCCAAGGCCGCGCCCGAGCATGTCTCTGGCGGTGCTGCTCAGGCTCCAGAACATCGCGTCGCGCCGGCAAGCGGCGGGGCCCAGGGCAGCCAGAACGCCAAGCTCCTCGCTGATGTGATGGAGGCGTTCCATTATCTCAATGGGCTCCCAGCTTCCAATGGAATGGTCAACGCTGCTCCACTTGGTCTTGGTGACGGGGGCCAAGCATCCCCATTCGGTGATGATGTTGCCATTGGCGCGTTGAAGGGATCTGACACTTACATATGCGGTGGTAACTTGTGGTGGGTTGATTTCGCGTGCAATGTGCAACCAGGTGCGCCAATCAGCCACAATTCCATTGAACTCATCAAGAACGACATGTTCGGCGGCGGTCCACCTCAGGTCTTCCCGCAGACTATCGCTGTTGCCATCATGAGTAAGGCCGACCAGCTGTCGTCCGAATTTGGGCGCTTGGTCAGGGTCAGTCCCGAGGATCCATGGCGTGCAAACTTGAGCCCCCCTCCTCAACCTCCCCATCATTTTCTTCTTCGCCCCTCCTCCTCCTCACGTCGCCCCCCCCCCCTCCGCGCCCGCCCCATCCCCCTACAGAGGGGCGGGGGCGGGCGAGAGTTCATGGGGGGGGATTGGGACGACGAGCATGAGAAGGAGGGGGGCGAGGACGAGGATGATGTTGAGGAGGATGATCAGGAGGAGGGAGAAGATAATGGTGACATGTTTGTTCTGACAACGCCAGGAGCTGATCTATGGATTCTACGTGGCTGCAGCGACAGACATCAAGAACTTCGATGGCGATTCCGATCGTGCAGAGGCGTGGCGCCGGTGCGCGCTGACAGTTCCAATTGAGTTCGTCTACCTTGAAAATGCTGACTTGCGCTACTGGAAAGCTGTGAACCTCAGGGAACGGCTGGGCGCGACCTACGCGTCCATGTACCGCTCGGCAGGGCACTCGTTCTTGTTGATGATGTTGACAACGACGACGCTGACAACGCTGGCATGTCGTAGGGGGCCCCAAGATCCGCTCGAAAACTCCATGGCACCTGGGGGCCTTGCGACAACCCCATGGGCCCGATGCGATTCGGGTAGGGCCCCATGAGGGCACCATCCCTCCCTCCGCCCCTCCCCCCCTCCCCGGATTCTTCTCTGGGGCCTTATGTGCGGCCCCAAAAGAGGCCGCCTTCGGGGCGGCCTGGTGAGTTTCGGAGGCTGTCGAGATCATGAGGGCAGGTAAACGATGCATTCTCACAGTGCAGCGCGTGTTCGAGATCGCCATGTGGAAGCAGGCCGGGGAGCGCCGGCTCAATTGCGAGATGTCTGCCAAGCACGCGGCAGCCGAGTGGGCGAAGAACGCCGAGGTCAGCAGCGCGGGCGAGCAGATCACCGAGGGGTTCGTGGACGCTGCGCTGACGGTTTTCTCGCATTCTTGTAGATGATGAGTGCAAGGCCATTATCATGGACGCTGAGAACACTTGGGGGAAGAAATCGCCCTGGGACAGCGTCTACAAGCTCGAGGCAGTCGCCGAAAAGCGCGGTCAGGGCGAATCCTCGTTTCCGATTCTCCGGTGGGTGTTGCGCGCGGTGTCAGACCAAGTTGTGAATGGCAACCGCCCTGCGTCATCGTTCAGCGCGCGGGCGCTGAGTGGCAAGGGCATGGCCAACAACAAAGGCTTGGTTGATTTGTTCAAGTACAAGAAATTGATCCCGGTGCACTGCTTGTCCAGCATTTTGGGCCCTCTTGGTTGGGGCCCCAGTGAGAAGGAGGACGTTGCCTCGCATTTGCAGTCCCATGCGTCATGTCGGGCCAATTTTGGGTGCGACGCCAATCCCACCAGCCGGGTGTGGCTCCACAAGCGCAAAGCTCCGCTTCAGGATTTGATCAAGCTGTTCGCTGAGTTGGTATATGGCGTGGAGCACGACGGCGCGATCAAGAACGCTTGCCGCTTCGGGGGCGCCATGGATGAGCTGTTTGAGAGGTAGGAGCTGAAGGATAAGCTCGAGAAGTTGATCGAGCAGTCGCACGCCCACCTCGGCACTGTGCCGGAGTCGTCCCGCGCGGTGCCAGAAGAGATTCCTGCCGACGCCGCTGCGCACTCAGTGGCCATGGGGTTCTCCCTCCCGCAGGGCTCATCTGGCACTCTGGCAGAGCGTTTGGACGCGCAGACCGACAGCATGAGGGAGGTCCTTGAGAAGAAATGGAAGATGTTTGAGAAGCTGAACTCCCTGGGCGACCAGTCGAAGGAGACCCTCGAGGACTTGGAGAAGTCAGCCCGTCAGAAGGTGGCGGACCACGTGAGTCTCGTGCTCGAGGGCTCGTCGGCGCAGGCCATGGCCAAGCTGTTCAGCGACGCATTTGTGGGTGGCCTCCGGGGGGACGACGCTAAGAAGGTGCTCATCGTGTACGATAACAAGCAGGCGGGCGAGTCAGCCACGTTTCCCCACATCCGCTTGCCGTCGTTCAAGACGGACCGCCTCAAGAAGATGATACCACAGCCTGCGGCTGATCCGCCTGTCCCTCCAGGTTTTGAGCCAATGCGTAGGCGAATAGTTTGAGCCGCATCTGAGGAGAGCAAGGTAGGATAATCTGGGAGGGAGGATGAGCTACATAGGGTGAAGAAGATGTGCATATGATTTCAGACCTGACCTCGATGGACAAGGGATGAGGAAGAGAGAGGATGGCAGAATAACAGTGAAATTGCATATGGGGCGGGGTGCGTGCGTGTGGGAGAATATGGTATGGTTGCACATCCAGGATGTAGAACGAGATGCGAAGCTCTTCTCATGTCATACGCCCGTGCCCTCCTCCTCCTCCTCCTCCTCCTTCCCCTCCTCATCTGGTCTTCATTCTCATCTCATATCCTCTCATCCCTGCTCCCCTTGCGTTGTTCCTGAACGTGCCCTTGCATTCTTCTGCACTGACCCCCCCCCCCCCTCAAACCAAGATAATGCAAGCCTGATTCCACGCGCCCCACTTGACCTGCGCAGGTCGGTGGATCCAGGGACTTGCAGCTACTCGCCCATGTGGGCCGGACAAGCTGCACGAGGGAGACATCTGGCTGGTGTTTGATGGAGGGGTTTCTGGAAACCGCTCGGTCATTCTGAATTGCTTCATGGGCACCGAGGGGAGGATGATGCCGAAATCTGTGAAGAACTTGCACATCCACTACTCCGAGAGTGCAATGGAATCGAGATATGCACGTCTGCGGGACCAGGGGGGACACTGAAGATGAGGGGGATGTCCGACGAGGTGGCCCCCGGTAAATGCGATTCCCCCCCTTGTTTTGCTCAGGACATTGAGAATCTGACCACCCGAGGGCCCACGAGGGGAAGGGATATGATGAGGATAGGGGGGGGAGGTAGAGGAGGGGGAGGAGACAGGGGCACAGGAGGCGGTGGAGAAGGATGATCATATCGTACTGTATGATGTTTCCCAGGACAACGTGAGCCTCGATCAACTTGAAACTGTTTTCGCTGTGACTGGCGAGCCCTGGATGCCGCAGAAAAAGCCGAGGAAACATTTCGAGAAGCTGCGCGACGGCAGGGGCCATCATAGGTCCTGTGGGGGCCCCCGCGGCGGATACTCAGTGGTTGATGACCCTCGGCGAGAAGAAACTTCTATATGGATCCATGATGATGGAAGTCGGTGGGAAGACCCCAGACATGGAGGTTGGGAGCGTGAAGAAGCGGAAGCGCCACGAGGCCGAGTACGAACCTGTGACTTTCCATTCGATGCTGGATATCATTCCAGCGGAGCTGCTTCACAGCTATCTTATGGCTTTGCCAATCCGACTGTCCCCCACTGGATCCTCCCTCCTCCTCCGCGTCGTCAACCTCGTTATCCTCCTCCTCCTCCTTCTCCTCCTCCTCTTCCTCCTTCTCTTCCTCCTCCCTGCCGCCCCAGCCTTCTTATCCCAGCCCCCCCCCTCGCCGGCCCTCCTCTTCCACTCGCTCCCTTCTCCCAGTCCTTTCCCCTCGTCGTTCCTGCTGTTCCTTGTCCTCCTGCCCTCCCCCTCCTGCTCCTCCCCCCTGCCCTCTCCTGCCCTGGGGGCCGGCGCAGGCAGCGCGGCGCTGCGCGCCGGCGCCGGGTGGGCGTCGGCTGGCGCTGCCTGGCCGATGACGAGGATGGAGAGAGGAGCAGAGGTTTGAGAGCAGAATCCCTACCTAGGATATGTCTAGAAGGGTTCTTACTTTATGCTTTTAAAGGGGTCGGGCAGTGGGGCTCGCCCTGGGCGGTTCCCCCGGCATCCGCCCCGTGGTTCCCCCAGTTACGTCCCCCTAGCTTAGCGTTGCTTATCTCATAATAGCTAAAGCCTAGTTAGACTTCGCTTAGCTTAGCTTAGCTTAGCCTAGCTTAGCTTAGCTTAGCTTAGCTTACCCTAACCTAGCTTCGCTTAACTTAGCTTAGCTCAGCTTAGCTTAGCACAGCATTCGCATAGCATAACATAGCATAGCATAGCGTAGCATAGCGCAGTATAGCATAGCGCCGCATATCATAGCGCAACATAGCATAGCATAATATAGCATATCATAGCGTAGCATACGCAGCATAGCATATCATAGCATGGCTGAGCGCAGCGCAGCACAGCCTAACCTATCATAGCATAATATCGCATATCATATCATAGCATAGCATAGCACAGCATATCATAACATATCATATCATAGATCAGCATATCATCGCATAGTGTAGCATATCGCATCATATCATAACATAGCATGTCATACCATATCATAGTGCATCATAACATCTCATAGCATACCTAGCATATCATAGCATAGCGCAGCGTAGCATATCATACATATCATAGCGCATCATATCATAGCATATCATAGCATGGTATAGCGCAACATCGCATAGCATAGCATAGCCTGGTATAACATAGCGCAGCCTGGCATACCCTCGCATATCATCGCATAGCGCAGCACAGCGCAGCATAGCGCAGCATACCATATCATAGCATATAGCATAGCGCAGCATATCATAGCATATCATAGCATCAATACAAAGGCAAACCAACAGCAGCAGCAACGCAAAACACAACAAACGCAACTTGAAGCACCGCAAACGCAAAAGCAAAGCAAAGGAAATGCACAGCAAACGCAATGTGCGACAGGTGCTGAGCTATATGCTCCAACTCCTAGGTAGGGTCGCACTGTGATAATTAATGGTTGACGCTTCGCGTATCCCCAACAGCCCATCAAGAATGTGTTGCCAGTTTTCTTGAGGCCTCTTTGGGGGCTATATTGAGCCATGTTCGGCTATTGGCTGAGGCTATCTTGAGCCATGCTCGGCCATCTGGGGCAATTTTGATGCTGCCTTGAGGCATTTGGGAGGTCTGTTGGAGAATATATTGAGCCATGCTTGGCTATCTTAAGGCAATTTTGAAAAACTATATTTTCATATCTAGGGCCACCTTGGCGCCATATTGGGACAAACAGGGCAGGGTGGATGGTCTTTGGAGAGAGAATGGGAGGCCTGTTGGGGTCATCGTGGGCCCCATAGCTCAAAAAGAGGGGAGCCCTCAATAGCATCGCCCCCTCGGAGGCTCTCAAATGGCATCGTGGGGCCCTCTTGGAGCGCTCTAGGGCGCCTTGGGCGATCTTGGGGCCGTCTTCGGCTTTCTTAGGGGCCCTCTTGGGCATCTTTTGGGCCATCTTGGGGCCGTCTTGATGCGTCCAAAGCCCATCGTACGCGAATATGCGATATCATTGATTTTCTGTAAGCTTTTGAAGGGTTTGGGCATCTTGGAGGGCGCTGTGGAGGACTCCTAGGGCACTTGGGTCGTCTTGGGGCTGTCTTGGGGCCTCTTGGGGGTATGTCAGAGGCTATCTTGACGCATCTTGAAGTAGCATGGGCCATCTTGGAGGCCATCTTGCGACTTTGAAGCCCTCTTTGAGCCTTCCTGGGCCATCTTGGACGCTGCGGCACTTCCGCCCCCCCCCCAAGACCGGGGGGGGAGGTGGGGCCCCGGGGGGAGGGGTAGAGAGAAGAAAGAAACGCGCCATCCCACCTAAGCCCGGAGGGCTGGTGGGATTGCGCCCGGGCGCCTCCATGAGGCTGGCGTACCCATGCAAAGCTGTGATCGACCTGTGCCCTGCAAGCCCAGAGTGGGCGTTGAAGTGCATTGAGCTCGGGATCCCATACCTTGGAGTGTGCTACACTGAGCACCACGTGACCATGTACAACAACATCCTGGCGCACCGGGTGTTTATGTGGTTCACAGAGGAGTCGCATTCCTTCTACAACTCGAAGGCCGCGGCCCTCATCAAGGGCAACTCCAAGAAGAAGGGCGAGGGCCATGGCGACGGCGAGGAGGAGCCTGAGGAGGAGGACCCGGACCCAGACGCAGAGGAGCCTGGCGCCAGCGGCAAGAAGACTGGCAACAAGACGGGCAGCGGCCGCGGCCGCGGTGGCGGCCGCGGCCGCGGCGGCCGCAAGGGCAAGGCGAGCAAAGCAGGGCACCGGCAGCAAGGGCGACGCGGAGCGCGAGGATCTCATGCGCCGCCTCGAGGAGCTCGGGGGCGAGCCCCCCCCCGGCAGCGCTGGCGAGGAAGAGTAGGTAGGCGCAGGTGCCCGCGCGCTGCAGCAAACGTGAGGGGGATACGGGGGGGGGATCAGGATGAGGATGGAAGATGACGCGGAAGATAACGAGAAAGAGGAGGATAATAAGAGGGAAGAGGATAATGACAGGGGGAATGTAGATGAGGAGAAGGAAGAGTACGAGGAGGACGACCGACACATTTCTGCATCGAGCTGAATTCAGCACGCGAACCAGCTATCTTGTCAAAAGTTTGGAGCATGCCGTGGCGGTTTTCATGCCACCATATCCCAACTCCTCCTGCTCCTCCTGCTCATCCTCCTCCTTCTTCTTGTTCCATCCCTTCTCGGCCTTCCCCGCCTGCTCGTCCTTGTCCCTCCCCCAGCGCCCCTTTGTATTTTCCACTTGAATAGGCTCCTGTGGGAGCTCTGAGTCTCTTGTGCAGACCCCCCAGAAGTACTGCGCTGTAGGTTCCGCACCCTTTTGCCGGGCTTTGGCCTGTTGCCTCAGTGCGATGACTTATAGATATCGTCATGTTGCCAGGGTTCTCAAGAATTGCCTGTGGCAGCCTGCATGACACAGCTCGTTTCGCGTGCACGCTAGGTCCCCTGAGTATTTTGTCTGACGACGCTTGCGCCCGTGGAAATGTCACCGCGATTGGGCCTTAGTATGCCACGTTGCACCTTGCATCCCTTGGGAGTGCACGGCATAATATACATACGATTGCGCATCAAACCACGCCACATCACGCCACAGAAAATCATAGCATCGCATAGTACGCAATATTCTACACAGCAAAGCATTGCATAGCATAGCGCGCTACATTGCTCTTGGGTCTGAACCAACATCTATTCAACAACATGCGACGACCCGCAAACCTTAGGAAACAGACAAGGTATAGGATGATGAAGGAAGGAATCGTAGGATAACAGTGTCGACAACGAAACTCACGACCCCCCCATTCACCCCACCATGCCCCTCCAGGCAACGCTGTCATCATCGCTTGTCGTTGGCAGTTTGATCTTTGCTTGAATTGCAGTGGTCACCATGCGTAGCCTGTCTGGCCCAAGATTGAGCAGTGTGATGGGACTTTCTGCTTACAGGATCTGGCTTACTTCGAATGGGGAAATGTCGCAAGTCAGAGCAGGAGCGGTTGCGCAACCTCAGCATCTCAGAACTGCAAGCAATGGTGAGGCGTCGCGAGGACAGGCTTCGACAACAGAGAGCGTCGTCTTCTACTCCGGGTGCCCAACCTGCGTCCAGCAGGGATCTCACCATAGGCAGTGCGTTTACTGGATGGGCGGCTGAAGCGCAGGCGCTCAAACAGCTTCAGGCCCCTTGCGCGCATGAGTTTGGATGCGACAAATTGACAGCCAGCCACAGGTTTTGCACCGCCAACTTCCATTGCAAGAAGTGGTTCTCGAATGTGTTCGAAGATTTCAAGGGCGCAGTATCAGTGGACATCTTCTGCGCTGGATTCCCTTGCCAGCCGCGCTCGCAAGATGGGCGGCGCGAGGGGGGCATGAGAGCAGATCCGACGTGTTGATCCCAGTTCTCGAGTACATCCGGACACGTCGTCCTCGTACTTGCGTCCTGGAAAACGTCAGGGGGTTGATGACAGATACCTTCCAGGACATCAGCCAAGCCATGGTGGTAACCATCGAGAAGGCTGAGTATCGCGTTCACATGAAGGTCTTGGACAGCCTCAACTACGGCGTACCCCAACATCGCGAACGTGTGTACATCGTGTGCTTGCGTTCTGACCTCCCTAGGTGCGACGCGTTCGAGTGGCCAGAGGAGCTCCGGGCGCCACCTCTGCGATCGTTCTTAGAGAAGGGGGGTGCGAGTGCGCATCGCGAAGCCCGCCCAGGAGCGCATCGAGCGTGCCGTCGAGAAGCTCGTCACAGACCAGCCGAATGTGAACGCGCGTGCTACTGGCGTCATTGTGGATGCGCAGAATGGCCGCACGAAGCCGGTGTACATGGTCGGGGCTTGCCCGACGATAACGAGAAGTAGGGGCGGGTGCGTCAGGGGCTGCATGAACGTGCGGACCATGACGTTCCTCCGCATCAGGAGCATCGTTCGCCTGCAGGGCAGCAACATGAGTGAATTCGACTTCAGTGGCCTCTCGCGTGCGCAGATTGGCCACTTGGCAGGCAACGCCATGACGGTGTCAGTGATGAGGGCCCTTTTGCCCAGGATGATTCAGGCGCAGGCTCACTAGAGAGACGTGCGCTGCATGTGGCAGAAAAAAGTGCCCTCCACATTTCCTCCACCCATGGTCTTCTTCCTCCTCCTCCCCCTGTTCTTCCTTTCTCATTTTACTCCTCCTTGTCCTCGTCCTTCTCCTCGTCCTTGCCCTTGTCTCTGCGTTTCCCCTTCTCCCCCCCCCCTCTCGCCCTGTCCTTTCCTACTTCGCGCCCCTCCGCCTCAGATCCCCCCCCCCTCGACCCCCTGCCCGGAGCCTGCGGGGCGCTGGCGCCGGGCCGCCGGGCAGAGGCCTGCCGGCGGGCCGGGGGGGGGGCCAGCGTCGGCCGACTGGCCCCGCCCCAGTGCGACCCTACCTGGGAGTTGGATCCCCGAGGAAAGCAGCATTAGTAGTAACAGTAAAGCTTAGCTAAAGCTAAGCTAAAGCTAAACTAAAGCTAAGCTAAAGCTACGCTAAAGCTACGCTAACGCTAAGCTAAAACTAAAGCTAAAGCTAAGTTTAAGCTAAAGCTAAAGCTAATCTAAATAAATCTAAGCTACAACTAAACTAAATCTAAGCTAAAGCTAAGCTACAGCTAGCGCTAAGCTAACGCTAAACTAACGCTAAGCTAATGCCAAGCTAGCGCCAAGATAACGCTAAGCTAAGGCTAAGCTCAAGCTAAGCTAAAGCTAAGCTAAAGCTAAGCTAAAGGTAAGCTAAATATAATGTACATCTGAATTAAAGCTAAGCTAAAGCTAAGGTAAAGCAAAGCTAACGCTAAGCTAACGCTAAGCTAAAGCTAAGCTAACGTTAGTCTAAAGCTAAGCTACAGCTAAGCTAAAGCTAAGCTAAAACTAAGCTAAAGCTAAGCTAAAGCTAAGCTAGAAACTAAGCTAAAGCTAAGCTAAAACGAAGCTAACGCTAAAGCTAAGGCTAGCTGAAGCTCCCAGGGGACTGGGGGAATCGCTCCCAGGTGATGTTGGGGGAACCGCCCAAGGCGGGGTCCACTGCCCGGCCCTTCAAGCATTCAGGGTAAGAACCCTTCTAGGCAAAGCCTAGGTATGGAATAAGGAAAGAAAGGGAGGGAGAGGGGAATGGGGAAATGAGAGGGACAAACACGATCAGCGGGTGGAGGGGCGAGGCGACGAGGGGGGCGGCGACAGGGAGAAATACGCAGAAGAGGGAGAGAGAGAGAGAGAGAGAGAGAGAGAGATGAGAGAGAGAGAGAGAGAGAGAGAGAGAGAGAGAGAGAGAGAGAGAGAGAGGGAGAAAACCTAAGAAAGAACCATAGAGAGAGATAGACGCAACAAACAGAAATAATGTACAGGACAAGAGTTAGACATAGCATCCAGAGGGCGTGGCGGTGGGTCTTGGGGGGAGCTGTGGCAACCCAAGCCGTGCCCTGATACCGAACCAATCGACGAAGAGAATGCGTTCTGACCATGTATGCGCTGGGCAAGCCATGGCGACGATGCATCCCGAACGAATCCTAAGTCCAGCTTCGCACTGAAAACTCAAGGGGGGCACGTGGTTTCAAAACGGTCTAGCGCCCCAAATACCCCAACATTCTAAACAGCACCCAGATAAACACCCCAGCGCCCGTAGCCATTTATTGGCTCAAGTTGTTCTGGCTTTGCTTTCGCGCGAGACCGCTCTTTGCAGAGATGCCAGACGCTTCCACGCAGGCTTCTCCAGAGGACTTCGCAAACTTGCGAAGTGCGATTCGTGGGTCCGCAGGGAGTTGGAGCGCTCCAGCACCAACGGCAGCGCAGGACCCAGCAGCACCGGGACCAGCAACGCCAGGGCCAGCAGCAGCTGCAGCAGCAGCACCAGCTCATGCACCAGCAGGGCCACCGCCGTCTCTCTTCTTGGGGGCCATGCCGAAGGGGCCGCCACCAGGACCGTCATCGGGGAGTTCGTCAGGGTATACTCCATGCCCCGTTGGGGTAGATGGCCCGACAGCGTTGGCCAAAGCGCGTGCCAATGGGATTGTGTACGAGGAGCACACCCACAACGTGCTGGTGTCCCCGGTCGCCCTGACCGAGTCCGAGATGAACTGAGGCCCTCAATGGGCACACCACGCGCTTCTCACTTACTCTGATGCCGTGGCCGGGCGGCAGACGTTTTACACAACTGATTATGAGCACTATTGGTTTCATAATTATTTGACTGGTGAGGTCAGCTGGGATCCACCTGCGCCCACGATCGATCTCACTGAGTCTTAGGTGCTCAGGCCTGTCTCTCCCTCTTTCTCTATGTCACCAACCTCCCCTGCCATTCCTCGCCATTGCCCCTCCTTCTCCACCAACCAATCCTCCTCCAAATCCTCTTCCTCAAATGCATCCTCCACCCGCCTCTGTTTGCCCGCGCTGTCAGCAGCCAGTTCCGCTTTCGCCGTGGCATTTTGATTTCGCTCGTGCGGCGTGTGACGCTAAAGGAATCGTCTTTTTTGGCCATCAGGATGCCTCCCAAAGCGAGGTGATCGCGCGTCCCAAGGTGGTGGCGCTTTAATCGCGTATCGGGTCGACCGACGCCGTCGTCAAAATCGGTATCGCTCGCCATCTCATCGCAACCATCATCGTCATCATCGTCATCAGCGTTGTCGCCATTGTTGCCGTCGATCGCAGCCACCGTCATCGGTGATCATCGCCATCATCAGCGTCGATCGCCATCGCCTCCGTCGTGCGTGCGGGGGGGCAGCTGGGGTGCCGAGATGGTGAGGGTCTGGCTGGGGATGGTGATGGGAGACTCGGGATACAGGCTGCTTCCGTCGGGTTCTGCGGGGTACATCCCCAACTGGGGTGCTGAGATCGCTAAAGGGCGAGACAGAGAATGATCAGGGTGACGAGAATTGCAAGGAACATGGGGATAGGAGTGAGGATGGCGTGGAGGAGGGGGGGGGGCAGAGGCACAGAGCAGGTGAAGGAGGAGAAGGAGGAGGAGGAGGAGGAGGCGGAGGAGGAGGCGGAGGGAAAGGTGAGAAGGGGAAGAAAGATGGAGATATGTGGGATCCTCCTCTCCTTCTCCTGCTCGTCCTTTTCACTATCCTTCTCCCTCGTCTTCTCTTCTGCTTCCTCTTCCTCCTTCGCCTTCTCCCTGTCCTTGCTCCTTCTGCCACTGCTTCTCCCCCTCCCCGTCCCTCTCCTGCTTCTCCCTCTCCTCCTCCTCCTCCTCCTCCTCATCCTCCTCCTCCTCCTTCTCCTCCCTCCCTTCCTGCCCCCCCCCCGCGGCCCGCCAAGGCCTGCCGCGCTGGCGCCGCCGGCGGCGGCTGCGGCCGCTCGGCGGCTGGCCCCGCCGTGGCCCGGGCTGGGTCCCGGGCCCCGGATCCTGGATCCTGGGGCCCCTGGGGCCCTGGAGGCCCCTTCGGTCCTGGATTTCTTTGCGCCCCCAGGTCCTGGAGTTCCTGGACCAGGGTCCCGGGGGCAGACGGAGAAGAAGGATAACGAGGTGGAGAAATAGGGAAACATATAATGATCAGGAGGATGGGGATGAGTTCAAATGTGATGCTAACTGGGTGGAGGAGCAGAAGAGGGAAGAGGTAGATGGGCATGGACGAGGATGACAAGGATGAGGACGGAAAATGTTGGTGAGTTGGAGGAAAAGGAGAAGGAGGAGAAGGAGGAGCAAGAGGGATGAAGAGGACCATGAGGATGATCATAATGATGCGGAGAAGGGGGAAGGAGGACAATGAGGAAAAGAAAAAGGGGGGATGAGTCCTTCTCTACCTCTCTCCTCCGCCTCCTCCTCCTTCTCCTCCTCGTCCTCCTCCTCCACCTCCTCCTTCCTCTCCTCCTCCTCCTCCTCCTGTTGCTGCTGCTGCTGCTGCTCCTCCTCCTCCTTCTCCTCCTCCCCCTCCTCCTTCCCCCTCGCCCCCTCGAAGCTGAGCCTTAAGAAGGCCCAGGATTCGTGCAGGGCAAGGCTCATCGATCAGAAGGTTGGCGGCCCTGGAACGCCGCCCCGCCGCCCCGTCTAACAAGAGCCAAGCCCAGCTCAGCCCCCGAGGGCTCAGCCGGTGTTGAAAAGGTGGCCCACCAACCAAGAGGGGGGGTAGCCCCTGGAGGGGAAGGAGACCGACGGAGGGGCGAGACGAGGAGAAGCAAAAGGAAGACAAGAGAGAAGGGAGAGGAGGAGCGGAAGGGCAGCAACACGACGAGGAGGAGAGGAAGAGGAAGGGGGATGTTCCAACGAACCAAGGAGCCCCCCCAAGCGCCCCCCCCATAAGCGGCGGGCAATTCCCACAAGGGATGCCGAAACCGACCGTGAGGTCCCTACACGGGCGCACCTGAGCACCTGAGAGGGGGGCGCTGGGGGGGTTCCCCAAAGAGTGGGGCCTCGATAACCAGTCAGCTGCTGCAGTTCAGGTCCGTCCGTCCCGTCCATTCCCACCCTACCACATCCAGATCTACCGCCGCCCCCAACGTCTCGTGAAAAAAAGCTGATGGCAGAAGGAAGTGGCCTCCCATGCACCGTCGCGGGCGCAGCTGCGCTGGGACGTTCATCGCAACATCACCGTGCTCGGTCCGCAACGGTTAAGGAGAAGCAAGCGAGCGACCGCGAATAATGCCTCTCCTCCACCCCATGGTCGTGAACCGATGCTGATGGCAGAAGGCGGTGGCCTCCCATGCGTACGAAACAGCTGAGAAGTGCCAATTCCGTAGTCTGTCCCGGTGGCCATTTTCCTCAGGGGCCTCACACGCACGCAAAATGGGTGAGAGATGCGGACTCCGTAATGAATCGTCTGTCCTGGTGGCCGCGTGCCTCAGAGGCAGACCACCACCACGCCGGAGGAACATGGAGGCGGAATGGACAGAGGAGCGGGGCTTCAGAAGGATTGAGGAGTCCAGGTGGAACGAGGGGCGGGGCTGCACTCAGCCACTGTTCTTCTCGGGCGCGCTGCGCTGGAACATTCATCATAACATCAACGTGTTCTGTCCGCAACAGGATACAGTATGCGCAACCGAACAATGGCAATGTATGCTATCTCCTCCATCCCACACCCTACCTACATCAAGATCCAACACAACCCCTCCCTACGTCTCGTGAACCAAAGCTGATGGCAGAAGAAAAAGGCCTCCCGTGCATCGTCACGAGCGCAACTGCGCTGGGTCATTCATTGCAACATCAACAAACTCTATCCGCAACAGGTTCCGGAGGAACCCATCGTGAACCATGGCTGATATCTCGTACGCGAATTGACTTGAGTTGCGGATAGTCTCCGCGCGGTGATGTCTGCGAGTCGCAGCTCGTGCAAGTTGCTGCAATCATGCACGGGCAATATTTCACACTTGAGGATTCGTCACACCATCAACGTGCTCGGTCCCCAGCAGGTTACAATGGAAGCAACCGAGCGATCGCAATGCATGCCATTTCCCCACCCCGCACCCAACATACTACCCTCAACCAACACCACCCTCCCTATGTCTTGTGAACCACGGCTGATGGCAGAAGGAAGTGGCCTCAAATGCGCACAAAACAGGAGAGAGATGCGGACTACGTAGTCAGTCCCAGTGGCCGCGTGCCTCAAGGGGAGACCACCGCCACGCCGAAGGAACATGGCGGCGGAGTGGAGGTTGGGGCGGGGCTACACTCAGCCGCTGCTCGTCGCGGGCGCAGCTGCGCTGGAACACGCATCACAACATCAACGTGCCGGAGTCAGCGGTGCTGGAGTCGGCGGTGCTGCTCGGGTCAGGGACGCTGCTGGAGTCGGTGGTGCTGCTGGAGTGGAGTCCGCTGTGCTGCTGCCAGAGTCGGTGGTGCAGCTGGAGTCAGAGGTGTTGCTGGGGTCGGCGGCGCCGCCGTAGTCGGTGGCACCAGAGTCGGCAGCGCTACTACCCGAAGTCAGTGGTGCTGCTGGAGTCGGTGGTTCTGATGAGCTCCGTGGTGCTACTGGAGTCAGTGGTGTTGCTGGAGACAACGGCGCTGATGCCAGAGCCGGCGGTCCTGCTGGGGTAGGTGGCGCCGCTTGGGTCGGTGGTGCTGCTAGAGGCGGTAATGCTGGAGTTGGTAGCGCTGATGCCGGAGTCTTTGGTATTAGTTTCAATGGTGCTGATGACGTCAGTGGTACTGCTGGAGTCGGTGGCGTTGCTGCTGTTGGGATCGGCAACACTTCTGCTGGAGTCGGTGGTGCTGCTTGAGTCTGTGGTGCGGCTGGGCTCAATGGTGTTGCTGAAATTGGTGGTACTGCAGGAATCGGCGTCGCTGATGGCGGAATCGGTGGTCCTGCTGGAATCGGTGCTGCTGCTGGAGTCGGCGGTGCTGCTGGAGTCAATGGCGCTCTGTCGGAGTCCGTGGTGCTGCCGGGGTCAGTTGTGCTGGGGTCGGCTGCGCCGCTGGAGTTGGTGGCGCTGGACTCGGCGGCGCTGCTGCTGCTGGGTTCGGTGGTGCTGCTGGATTCGTCAGTGGTGAAGTCGGCGGTGCTTCTGCTGGAGTCGGCGGTGCTGGAGTCAGCGGTGCTGCTGCGATCAACGAGGCTGCTGGAATCGATGGCTTTGCTGGAGTCGGCTGCGCAGCTGCCGGAATCGGTGGTGCTGCTGGAGTCGGTGGTGCTGGAGGGGTCGGCGGCGCCGCTGGAGTCGGCGGCGCTGCTGCCAAAGACAGTGGTGCTGCTGGAGTCGGTGGTTCTAATGAGCTCCCTGCTGTTGCTGGAGTGAGTGGCGCTATTGGAGTCGGCGCCGCTGATGCCAGAGTCGACGGTGCTGCTGGAGTCGGTGCTGGGGTCGGTGTTGGGGCTGGAGTCAATGTCGCTTCTGTCGGAGTAGGTGGTGCTGCTGGAGTGGGTGGTGCTGCTGGGGTCGGCAGCGCCGCTGGAGTCGGTGGCGCTGGAGTCGGCGGCGCTGCTGCCGGAATCGGCGGTGCTGCTGGAGTTGGTAGTGCTGAAGGCGGCGGCACTGCTGCCGGAGTCGGCGGTGCTGGAGTCGGCGGCTCTGCTGGGGTCGGCGCGGCTGCTGGAGTCAGCGGTGCTGCTGGAGTCGGCTGGCCTACTGCCAGAGTCGGTGGTGCTGCTGGAATCGGTGTCGCTGCTGGTGTCGGGGGTGCCGCTGGAGTCGGCGGCGCTACTGCCTGAGACAGTGGTGCTGCCAGGGTCGGTGGTTCTGATGAGATCCGCGGTGTAGCTGGAGTCGGTGGCGTTGCTGGAGTCGGCGGCGTTGATGTTGGAATCGGCGGCGTTGCAAGGGTCCGTGGTGCTACTGGAGGCGGTAGTGCTGGATTCGGTCGCGTTGATGCCAGTCTTTGGTGCTGGTTTCGGTGGTGCTGCTGTGGGCGGTGGTGCTGCTGCTGGAATCGGTGGCGCTGCTGCTGGAATCGGCGTCGCTGCTGCTGTTGGGGTCGGCAGCGATTCCACCGGATCCAGTGGTGCTGCTTTAGTCTGTGGTGCTGCTGGGGTCGGTGGTGTGCTGCTGGTCGGCGTCGGTGTCGGTGATGAACTGCGTGCGACTTGGGATGCTGGAGTCGGTGGTCTCCTTGGTGCGTTCGTCGTTGTTGGCATCGATGTGTGCGTCGGTGCTGGCGTCGATGGTGGGGTCGATGCCTGGGGCGATGATGTTGATGCTGCCGTCGATTCTGGCGTCGCGGCTGGCGTCGGTGCTGGCCTCGATGCTGGGGTGGTTGGTGGTCCGTCGTCTTGGTCGCGATGGTGATGTTGGCTGTCCGTGCACTGGTCATGGTGGCGGTGCTGGCTGCTTTCATGCTGGTAAGGATGGTACCTCTGGTTTCCGGTCGCTGATTTCCGTCATGCTCGTCATTATGGCGTTGCTGGTCGCAGTCGTGCTCGTCATTGTAGTGTTGCTGGTCGTGAGCGTTGTGGTGCTGGTCACAGTCGTGTTTGTTGTGGTGGGGGCGGTGGTGCTGCTGCTGGTCCTGTGGCTGCAGGTCTTTGCTAGTCGTGCTGGTTGGCTGTTGTTATCGTGGTGGGTCTGCTGGTCGTGCTCGCATTGCTGGTGCTGGTGCTGGGTCAGCTGGTTGCGGCATTGGTCGTGGGAAGCAGTGGCCCTGGCCCAGGCTTTGCCCATGGTTATGCCGAGAGTGCGGGAGTAATCGCAGGCCCTGCTGGCGACCTCCTCTGTGGCGTAGTATACGAAGCCGTAGTCGACGAAGCACTCTGACGGTCCTAGGGCGACGTAAGAGGCCTTTTAGAGCCAAAGTAGGCTGAAGGTCGGGCGCAGGCCGCGGCTGTCGAAGTGGATCCCCGGTTTGCACACTCGGATGATGCGCCTTGGAGCGTCAGGATGGGCTCCGAGGCCAGACCGACCAGCGCTGGTCGGGAAGGTTCTTGGCGGCTGTGTCGATGCTGCGGTGCATGCTGCCACCGGTGCTGAAGACGATGCAGAGTTCGGCGCTGAAAACGATGCAGATGTCGGTGCTGGCGGCTGGGCTGGTGTGGTTACTTCTATCGGCGATGCTGGCGTCGTTGCAGTCGGCGCGGTTGGCGTCGGCGCTGGTGTCGATGACGGCCCCGATGACGGCGTCGACGTGGCACGTCGGTCCAGCGTGGTGGCCAGACTCAGGAGCCGCGGTCGGAGAACCGTTGCTGCTTCCGTCGATGCTGGCGTCAGTGCTGTCGTTGATGCAGGCGTCGATGCTGGCGCCGCTGGGGGCGTTGCTGCGGGGAACGACGCTGGTTGTTGTGCTAGTGGCTGCGCTGACAGTGCTGGCGTCGCTGCGGGCGTGGGCGTTACGTCGATGCTGGAGGCCGTGCCTGCGCTTGTGCTGACGTCGAGGGTGGCGTCGCTGTGAGCGACGATGCCACGGGCGTCGGTGCCGTCGGTGACGACTTCGATGCAAACGTGGATGCTGGCGTCCCCGGTGGCGTCGCTATTGGCGTTGGTGCTTGATGTCCTGCTGGGGTCGGCGCTGACTTCGACGTAGGCGACCGTGCTGGCGGCGCCGCGGGCGTCGGTGCTGTTGGTCGCACGGGTAATGGTGCTAACCTCGATGCTGGCCTCGCTGTAGGCGTCTTTGCTTGGGTCGATGCTGGAGGCTGAGCTGAGGCGAGTGCTGGCGTCGATGCGGGAGTCGATGCTGGCGTCGCTGCGGACTCATATGTTAGCATCGCTGCTGACGAGGATGCTGGTGTCGGTTCTAGTGTCGCTGAAGATGCTGGCGTTGCAATATTCGTCGCGGTTGGCGTCGATGCCTGGAGTTGTCCTGGCGTCGGTGCTCCCACCGGCGTTGGGCTCAGTGCTGGAAGCTGTGCCCGTGTCGGTGCTGACGTCGATGCATGCGCCGCTGGTGGTGCCGTCGCAATTGTCGTATCTGGCGTAGGTGATGCATGCGATGGTCGTGCCGATGACGACGTAGTCGCAGATGTCGGCGTGGGGCGAGCATGAAGAAGCGCGGCCATACTCGGGAACCACAGTCGGGGGACCGTGGGTGGTGGCGTCGATGCTGGCGCTTGTGCTGACGTCGATGCGGGTGTCGACACTGGCGTGGCTGAAGGCGTAGCTGCTGCCGTTGGCGCAGGGGTCGCCGCTGGCGTCGCTGCCGGCGTTAGTGGCGAGGTAGGGACTGGTGCCGTCGCCGCGGGCGTCAGTGCTAGCATCGATGGTGGGGGCTGTGGTGCCGTCGGTGGCGACTTCGATGCAGGCGTGGTTGCTGACGTCCCCGCAGGCGTCGTTGTTGGCGCGGGTTGTTGATGTCCTGCTGGAGTCGGTGGCGCTGCTGCTGGAGTCGGTGGCGTTGCTGTTGTTGGGTCTGCAGCGCTTTTGCCAGAATCAGTGGTGCTGCTAGAGTCTGTGGTGCTGCTGGGCTTGGTGGCGTTGCTGAAATTGGTGGTGCGGCTGAAATCGGCGTCGCTGATGCCGGGTGGTGCTGCTGGAGTCGGTGGTGCTGCTGGGGTCGGTGGTGCAGCTGGAGTCGGTGGCGCTTCTGTCGGAGTCCGTAATGCTGATGGAATGGGTGGTGCTGCTGGGGTCGGCGGCGCCGCTGGAGCCGGTGGCGCTGGAGTCGGCGGTGCTGCTGCCGGAGTCGGTGGTGCTGCTGACAGAGTCGTTGGTGCTGCTGAGGTTGGTAGTGCTGAAGGCGGCGGCGCTGCTTCCGGAGTCGGCGGTGCTTGAGTTGGCGGCTCTGCTGGTGTCGGCGATGCTGCTGGAGTCGGTGCTGCTGCTGGACTTGCTGGTGCTGCTGGAATCGGCGGTGCTGCTGGAGTCGGTGGCGATGCCGGGGTCGGTGGGGCCGCTGGAGTCGGTGGCGCTGAAGTCAGCGGCGCTGCTGCCGAAGACAGTAATGCTGCCGAAATCGGTGGTTCTGATGAGCTCTGTGGCGGGCATTGCTGGAGTCGGTAGTGCTGCCGGCGCTAACGTCGATGTCGGCGGTTGCTGGAGTCGGTGGCGCTGCTAGTGTCGGTGGTGCTGCTGGAGGCGGTAGTGCTGGAGTCGGTGGCGTTGATGTCAAAGTCATTGGAGTTGGTCTCGGTGGTGCTGCTGAGGACAGTGCTTCTGGTGGAGACAGTCTTGCTGCTGGAGTCGGTTGCGCTGCTGCTCGAGTCGGTGGCGCTGCTACTGTTGGGGACGGCAGCGCTTCTGCTGGAGCCAACGGTGCTGCTGTATTATGTGGTGCTGGTGGGCTCGGTGGTGTTGCTGCGGGTGTTGCTGCTGGAGTCGGCGTCGCTGCTGGGGTCGGTCGGTGATGGAGCTGGGGTCGGTGGCGCTTCTGTTGGAGTCTGTGGTGCTGCTCGAGTCTGTGGCGCTGCCGGAGTCGGTTGTGTTGCTGCAGTCGGTGGTGCTACTGGAATCATCGGCGGTGCTAGCTCGTACAAGTCGCTTTTGTGGCTGTTGCATTTGCCGTGGTAGCCGCCGTGGAGCCCTTCCTTGTGCAAGTCGCTGTCGTGGCCGTCGTGGGTGTCGTGGTAGCCGCCGTGACGTGCGTACTCGAAGAAATCGCTGTTGCGGTTGTCATGGTTTCCGTGGTGGCCACCGTGGTGCTTGTAAGAGTCGCTGCTGGCCGTGGTCGTTGTGGCTGTCGTGGTGTCCGCCGTGGTGTGCTTGCACGTGGGAGGCGCTGTCGTAGCTGTCCTGGTGGCAGCCGTGGTGTGCTTGAACGTGGGGGGTGCTGTGGTGGCTGTCGTGTTGGTCGCCGTATTTTGTGTCTGTAGTAGCTGTCGTGGTGGTTGGTGGTTGTCGTGAAGGCTGTCGTGGCGATCGGTGGTTGCCGTAGTGGCTCTCGTGGTGCTTGGTGGCCAGTCGTGGTGGCCGTCCTTGTGTCTGTCGTCATGACTGTCGTGGTGGCAATCGTAGTGGCTGTCGTGTTGCTTGCGCTTGTCGGTCGTGAGAGGCAATTTCGTTGTCGTCATGTGAACCGCCTGAAGCCCGCGACGGCGGAGGCGGCACCGCAGATAAATGAATGCATGGCGCACAATACGCTGGAGGGGGCGGTACAAACCACAACGGCGGCATGCTTGGCAGGTAGGGTGGGAGTTGGAGGTCGGCGGTCAATGGACCTGCTGGTCATTAGCTGGTGGTCTGCTGGTCGGTGTACTGTGTGGCCTGCTGGTCAGTGGCTTTGCCAGTCAGTCGGTGGTTTGTGGGTCCGCTAGTCGCTGGGTCGGCGAGTCGGTGGGTGTGCTGCTGTATTGGGTGCTGCCGTGGGCGAATCTACATGGCAAGAAGTAGCGAAGATGGCGATGTCGGCGAATGATGGTGGCCGTTACCGCCTCGCTGCGTTGCCCATGCGACGGATGGCCGAACGGTGCCTATGCGTTGATGGCCTAATCTCGGTCTCGTAGCCGCTCTTCGTCTTGTAGCGGTGCCGGTGCTTCATCGCAGGCTCCACGTCCGCCATGGCACGGCGGGCGCCACTCTTGGGCGTCGCCCCGAGCGGTAAAGCGGACGCGCCCCAATCGTTCGGGCGCAGACGCCTCCTCCTCCTCCCACTCCTCCTCCATCTCCTCATCCGATGTGATCATGCGAGTCCGCGGGCCGAGGAGGCTCCGAGCCCTTCCCCAGGGGGGCCGTGGAGCGCCCCAGGTCCATTCCCTAGCGCCCGGGGGCCCAGACGCGGCCTGTCGGGTCGGAGCAGTGGACGAGCTTCAGGGGCTGAACATACCCGTCGGTCGGCGACGAATGGGCCTCCACGGCCCCTTTTTGGCGACGACTGGGCGATTCTGGGCCCCCCCCCCCTGGGCCTGCCCCCGCGTCGCGAGCAAATTGCAGCGCCATGAAGAATCACGACCAGAGCCCTAGACCCTACATGTCGGTCGGAGGAAGCGGGTAGAAACATGAAGTAGGAACGCAGTGGACGTAGACTGGGTTTCCGCCCGCCCCCTGAAGAGAAGGGAAGAGGGGGAACCGCTCGGGTCTTGAAGTAGGAAGCCGGCTCCATCAGATTGGGATCTGGGAGCCCAGACATGCCGACTGTCAACGGACGGGCGAATACTAAGTACACGCCCGTCAATTGACAATAAATTGTCTCGATCTGGGTCCTCAATCCTCTGTCCGGGCTTCCCGCTCGCTCGGCGTTGACGACTGCGGCGACGGCCTCCGCGAGGACGGCCTGGGCGCGCGGCGCGTGAGAGGAGAGGCGGGGGGACGACTGGAGGACACCATCACCACCGCCACCCAGTCCAGGAGGAGCGAGCTCATCCCAGTAGTCCTTCCACGTAATCCATGCTCCTCCGGCCAGGACCCGACGAGAGGCGGACTGGGAACGATCCTTGAGACCGGGAGTCTCCCGATGGTGGCCCACCTCGGCGTCTTCGTCTATGGATATTCGCTTCCCACTTGACATGAGGTCGAAGAGGGCGGCGTTACATTTAGTAACATCGTCCTTGATCAGAGCGTCCACCGGCATCCTGCCGCGTGGTATCCACCGTGCACGTCCTCGAGCACGGCCGAGATATTCACGCATGATGGTAAGATCCAGAGCAGTTCGGCGATCACGTGCTGAGGCATTGCCTTCCTTCTGCATCGCATCGTAGATGGACTTGGCGTCCACGGCGTGGACGTGTTGTTCACGGGGGCCAAATCTACAATCTCGTCTCAGCACAGTCGTGAAAGGTCCCGAGGCAAGAACGCAATCTCGCAGACTGACGTCTCCAAAGACGACGTCGCGGTGCAGCGCCTGATGGTCCTCCACCTCTGCCACGGCTGCCGAAAGAGCCCGCGTCTCTCCGGCAAGCCTGGACGGGGCCTGACGCCGTAGCTCCCTGCTCCTCCATTCAAGGATGGACGCCATGACAGCTCGATTGTCCACCGCTGACTTGTCCGCGGCCAGGGCCACCCAGGCTCCCTGGGTGCGGTCAGCTGGCAGTCTGGTATCGGCTGTCAAAGTCTCGGCCGAACCCGCTCCACCTGCATCGCAAAAACAAGCATTTTAAAAAGGCAAGTATTTCGGGGTCGAGGCGCCGCGCGATCGGACCTCTGGAGGCCGTGGGCCGGAGGTGCTTGGCGAGCTTGTTGGCGCAGGCGACATCAGACGCCGTGGGCGGCCTCAGCTTTCTGGCTAGGATGCTGGCCGCTCCCGCAGCCTCGGGCCGGGGCTCTCGACCCACCAAGTTAAACGTGTAGACGAGAGACCGCAAAGCCTTGAACCCTTCAGGCTCCAGAGGTGAGTTTTTGGTTGGACAAACGGCCCCGGGCCAAGGTGCGCGGACGAACCTCCTCCAGGACATCTCTTGGTCGATGGCGACCTTCCCTGGGAGAGAAGACGCTCGTCTTCCGGCGAAATCTACGGGGCTGGCATGGCAATCTCGATACTTGCCGAAGCGGGACCGCTCTTCCAACACTCCTCGGACCCAGGGCCTAGAGGAGGCACTGGCGCTGCCGATGGAGAAATCATCGGCCTCCAACGGCATCGTGTTCTGAATAGTTCCGTCTCGGCCGTATTTGATCCACCAACGCGGCTCCAGTGGACTGCGCGCAGATCCGTGCCTCTCCAGATAGCCTACTACCGTGCGACGCAAGGCCAAGGGCGCATCGTCCAGCCCGCGCGCGTTCGCCAAGAGGTGGACCAGAGAACCGGGCTCGACCTCGATCCCCTCGCACGGCTCCACGTAGATCTGGCCATGGGACCTGGTCATGGGGTCGGACTGGGTGAAGGCATTCTTGACATCGGCTGCCCCCTTACATTCCGAAGTTAACCACGACCTGGGCAAACGTCATAGAAAACGAAGTCTGGGGGGTGGGGGCATGCGCGGCGAGAGACCCCGAGACCGGGCCCTTGTGCCCGTGGACGCACCGGCGTGATTTAGCCTCGGGCTCCACGAAGGTGCCTTCCACCGGCTTCCACCTCCGGACCATGCGGCTCGAAATGGTCCTGTCGGCGTTGTACTTGCGGATCGTCGCCGCCTGGTCCGGTGGAACGACTCGGACGCCCGCAGACTGCAGCGTCGCCTGCCACTCCTTCCTGTCGGAGGCCTGGAATTCGTGCCTCTCTTGAGGCGCGAGCTCCTTGAAAGTGATCTCTTCCCCCGGGCTGGCAGCAAAGGTGTCTCCGCCCTGACCGTCCTGGCTGGTGCGCCCGACCCGTGGTGCTGGATTGGCCAGCCCGGGCGGTGGCGCCTCCTTGCGGTCCCGGGGCCGCCCAGAAATCTTCCGTCTCTTCGACCGCGCCTTCCAGCCTTCCTCGTTGTCCTGGGGGTCGAGACCTGGTCCAGGGCTCGAGAGCCTGGATTCTTTCCTGCGCGGAGCGTTTTTGTTCGTGCCCGGCCTCGATGGGTCCTCGGTCCGAATCGGGCGGCCCCTGGCCTGGGGGAGGAAGCGACCGAGCACCCGGGCCACCGCCGCTACCACCAAGAACAGTGGAAGAAGGTTGAGGAGAAGAAGGAAAGGACTGACCAACGGAGGGGTCGAAGGAGACAGGAACACCAGCCTCGAGGGCCCTGGCCCTCTTGAATTTGGGCGGCGCGCTCTCGGCGCGCGCCCGGATGCGCGCCGGGACGTCGTCGCTCCTCGGCGGCCTCGGAGGGGGGCCCGGCGGCCCGGTCGCAGATGGAGCAGGGGCCGGAGGCTCTGGTCCGGGGGCCGCGTCTGGCTCTGGTCTGGTCGATGTCAGCCTGGGCGGCCTGGTCCCAGGCATCCTCAGGCGGGGGGCCCTCTCGTTGGACGTCGACCGCCGTCGCGCGGCGAGCCTGGGCAGCCTGGAGAAGGTCCTGCCGGCGAGGGTCCTCGGCCAGCTGATGCCCATATTCGTCCTTGGGACTGGCCAGCCGGACCTGTTCGGAGGAAAATTTCCACAGGCGAGCCCGGACCGCCACCCTAGCAGTGCCGCCCTCGGCCAGCACCGCGACCCCGGGACCAGTCCATCCAGCTCTACGTCTACCCAGGAAGTCGGCTCTTGTGGAGACCCTAATGAATTTGCGCCACATGAACACCCACTGGCCTGGGGTAAACTTCCTGGATCCAAGAGTCCTGGCCCTGGCCGCCCGAGAGATTTTGTCCCGGGAGGTGGCCTCCATGGCCAATCTTCGGCGGCCGCTCGGATGGCCTGGGCCCGGGCGTTTTCGGCGCTAGCCTCGTCTTGTTCTGACGCCGGGCTGGCAAGGTCTCGCCATCCGGGAATGGCTATGGTCGCCGGGCAGAACATCGTGAGGGAGGCGGGGATTTTCGCCAAACACGAGCTGGAGCGGTGAGAAACCTCCTCTGTGACAGAAAACGGTTCTTGTGAGACGTGGGCTCGAATATTGAATCATCGAGCTCCTGGGGGTTGGCTGGCAAGGTCGACCCTGCCTCTAGCTCTATTCACACTCGGTCCTTAATCCAGCCTCCGTGTCTCTCGACCCTCCCGTTCTGCCAAGGGGGGTCAGCATCTCGCGCGTGGTGAAAAATCCCCCACTGCTCCAAACCTCGAGCGAAACGGGCACCGAATTCCGAACCGCCGTCGGGGGTGATCAGATGCGGCGCACCCAGCGGGCGGATCCATGACTTCACAAACTCGGACCATGCCGCGACAGCCGTGGCGCTCTCGACTCGGCAGACCACCTGAATATTGGATCCGTAGTCTACTATATCCAGGTAGGGATGCGTCACGCCCTGGAACATTATATAGAACAGGTCCACCCCGACAGCATGATTGAATTTGAAGGTCCGGGGCGGAGCCGCGCGTCGATGGGCCCCCGATTTCGACCGCTCGGCGCAGTCTGAGCAGACGAAGTGCCTCCGGGCCCACCGGGTGAGTCCCTGCTTAGCTCCTCCTGCCCGCAGCGCCCGAAAATAACTTGTTCTGACGGTTCGGACTCTGGCTCTTCGGCCTTGGGGACCTTGGCTCTAGACTGTTGGGGCGGTCGGGTCTCCTGCTCGTCCTCGCTCTGATCGGAGCCAAATGGCTCCTCCGGGTCCCCGTCGCCAGCTTCCTCGGCTTACGCGGGGTAGCCCTCCGCCAGCTCCGCCCGCAAGGCCTGCCTGGCCCTCGAGGCTCCGGACCGGTGCTCGGGCGCGGCGCGAGCCGCGGCGTTGACAAAATGATGGGTGTATCTTTCGGCCTTGGCGGTGACGGAGCCACCTCCCAGCGCGGCGTGGGTGTGTCCGCCCGCGCGCAGGTGCCCGTCCAGAAGGTGCAGCACCTGAGGGTGATTGCTGAGGATGCCCGTGGGTTTCTTGTTGAATCCTCGGCCGTCGATCTGAATACCGAATCGACGCATGTCGACCCTGATTCGCTGGGCCCTGGACATGCCCCAGACCAGCCTAACAGCGCGCGTGTCCCAAGGGGTAGCGCGCAGGAGATACTCAAACACGAAGTGGCGCCCCTGCTTCGCCTGATAGGCGGCGATCTCCATGCGCAAGGTCAAGTCCCTAAGACCCTCGGACACCAGGCGATCCCATTCGACCGGGCCCATGCGATCGCGATTTAAACGACTGATCGCCGAGAACGCCTTGCACTCCGAACATAACCAGATCACCTCAGGACGCTCGATCTTGATCCTTTGCCAAAATCGTTCCACCTCGGACTTCCGAAACGAATCCCATCCGGTCTTGAAGTCCCCAGTTGTCTCCTTTCCCAGAGGGGCCCCTCGCCTCGCCGCGGCAGGGGAGATGCGAAGAGGAGAGAAGACCTCCATAAAGGCCACCTTAGACCTAGCCCCAGCTCCCGGACCACCCTGCTTGAGCCACTCGAGGCCCGCAAGAACCCCCGTCGCGGCAGCTCCCGCCTCGCCGAGGGATAGAAAGAGTGGCCTCTTGGGCTCTCGCGGTCGCTCGCGCCAGAGGCGGCGCAACTGCGTGCCATGGAAGCTGATGCAATGTGCGCGGGCCTCTCTGAGGCTCTGGACTCTAATTCTGCAGGCTGCAGCACCTCCTGACTTGGCAAAGACTGTCTTACAATTGAACCTTGCCGTCGAGGTCTTCCAGCATTTCCCCAGGTGCCTCGTCCTGGACGGTCGTCGGTGCCTCGGTCGAGGTCGTTGTCATTGTTCCTGGCGGTCCTCCTCCGTTGGGAACGTCGCGCCTCCTTGGGGGGTGGGAGGATCCTGCGTCGCGCCGCCGCCCTGGTTGGCCACGTGGACCAAACCCATCGCGGCCGCCCCGATCTGCGCCACCATCTGCGCGAGCTGGCCCACCGACTGCTCGACAGTCGTCATCGACACGGTCAGGGCGGACATCTGCTCGGTGAGGTGGTCGAGAACGTTGCCCATGGGCTCCGAGGTCTCCAGGATGCGTCGAATCCGCGTGATGCCCTGCTGTATCAGCTGCAGTCCCTCCTCCACCTGGCCAGGGTTCTGGAAATGAGCGCTGCTCACATAATGCGCCATCTGCTCGATGACCTCCCGAATCTTGCCGAGCGCCTGCAGCCCCTCTGGCACCTGGTAGAGCTGCCACTGGAGCGACTGGAGGTAGGCGTTCAAGTCGCTGGCCGTCTGCAGCGCCGCCGAGCCTGCCTTGAAGCCCGGGTCCTCCTGGAGCACCTGAACTGCTCGCTCTGCTGAAGCCGCCTCTCTGCGCGCGGCTTCGGCTGCCGACTCGACTCCGGCTTCTGGGGGGGGCCGTCTCGTTCTCGTCTCGCCTCGTGAACGACATCTTGAGCCCGCAGAACCGACGCTTCTGTCCCGTGCAGTACTGGTTGCCGTGCCTGATGATCTGCGAATGGTTGCAGTTTGGCCTCAGCTTCGGCGGAGGGGACTTCGCGGGCTCCCCCTTCAGAGGGGTGACACTGGGTGGCGCCCTCGCTGGCATCGCGGGCCTGGCCGCGCCTCCGGCTCAAGCGGCAGCCGCGCCTGGCGGGGGCTGACCCGCTGCCATGGCCGTCGCTGCCCACGGTGTCGAGCGAAACGGCGGATGACTGCTGGATGCCGCTGCTGGGTTCGGCCCCGGAGGTGGCTTCTTCGGGGGCGGAGGCGGCCCGAGTGGCATCAGCTGGTGCTCTAAGGTCATCAGAGGCGTGCCGTCCGATAGGTGTCCGATCACCGCCGTAGAGGGTGCGCCATCGGGTGCTTTGGCTGCCTGGGCCTGAACCCGCGTCATGAGCTGAGGAGGTACCTGGCTCGGCGTGCCAGGTTGAGGCTGCTGAGACGTGCCGGCTGTTGTCGCCCCCGTTGTCGAGCCCTGGTCGACCGTCATAGCTGCCCCATCTGATGTCGCAGCTCCTCCGCTCTGCTGCCCCTGAGTCTGCCCGAGGAAGCTCGGACTGGCCCTCGCCTGGAAGAACAAGGCCATCACCGTCCAGAGGATCCAGTGCATTGTGGCCGCACCACTGGACAATGCCGACAGGGGCTCTCGGTCGGCTGTCGGCGCGAGAAGATGTCGAGGTCTGAAGGCGAAGGTTCGAGCCAGAAGTGGCTGCGGAGATCAGGCCCGCCAGTGCCTCAAGTCGTCGGGCTAGCGCGGGTTCGATGGCTCCGCCTGGGTTGACGTTCCTGTCGCTGAGGGCCTGCGCTTGACGACGGAAAGATCCTGAGGCCGACGCCCTCTCTTGGCGGGCTCGCTGAGCCTCGGGCCCGAGGGGGAAGGCGAAGAGGACTGCGATAAGGAGCGTGGCCGAGCGCGCCGTAAGGGGATCCCAACCGTCCAAGGCCCCCCCCGATCGTAGTCCTACTCGTGCCCCTTCTTGACCTGGCCCCCGGGCAACTTGACCCAATCCTGGAATTGCCTCTGGGGGCCCGGGGGGGGGGGCACATGCATCGCCAGTGTGCCGTCGGCCAGCATCCTCGGGGGCGCGTCATTACCAGGCATGAATGACTTCTCCGCGAGAAAAGGGTAGCGCCTGAGCACAGCCGCCGGCTCCTTGGCCGGCTGGCCCAAGGCGCGAACCGCCTCGACCATGCGGTGGCCGGGGCCCGAACGAGTCACATCAATAGAAGCTTGCAAGGTGCCTGGCCGGAGCTCGTCGCCGGGCAGGTCTACCGCGCTCTCGAGAAAATCCAAAATATTAGCGCTCAGAACGTGCGGCGCCGTCTCTCCCAAGACTATCGCGTCTATAATGCCGAGCGCTCCGCCCGAGCATAAAATGAAAAAACCGCACCGGTAACCTTGGCGGGGCCGCCCGCGCCGCGGGCCCGCCGGGCGCGCGCTCAGTGCTTGGGGGGGATCTCCACGCGGCGCAGCCCGTGTGTCGCCAACGCCTCCGACTCCCGATTGAGCGCCTCGAGGCCGATCAGGTCGGCGCCGGCGCCGGAGTCCATCAACCCCAGGGTGGCGGAGGCCGCGAGGTGGACTGAGTTCGCGGTGATCTCCTCCTCCACTTCCTGCCGGGCAGCGCCCGACCAGTGAGCGCCGCCTCCGCTGCCGCCGGAGGCCAGGCCGTCGGGCGTGTAGGCCGAGGCCCCTCGACGAAGTCGGGCCTTCTTGATGCCCGGCTCCTTCTTGCTCATCTCCTTCTTGGCACTGCCAGCGTTGGGGCACTCCCGGCCCCGGTGGCCCTTCTCGTAGCGCAACTTGCACTTGGTCACCTTCATGAGCTGCTCCTGTGATGAGAATCGCCGTCTCCCTGCAGGCGGCCGCCGTCCTGCGCCGCCTCCTCGTGCTTGTCGACCTCGTCCCGGTCGCCCTCCTCCGCGCCCGTCTGGGCGAGCCTGGGGAGGGGCCGCGCGGCCCTGGCCCTCGGGGCCGAAGTGCTCTCGGTCGCGCCGGGCTGCCCTCTTGAGGTCCTTGTTTTGCTTCCAACAGCGATTGTTGGTAAGCTCGGCCATGACCAGCTCGACCTCGTCCTCGTTGGCGCCCATGTCGTCGAGCTCAGCCAGGGTGGCTTCGACGTCTTGCCCGCCCCCTCGCTGTCCTCGTCGCCCTCGTCGTAGTAATCCTCTTCATCGTCTTCGACCGTGTAGTTGCGTTCCTCTGACCGACCGTGGTTATGGGGAGGGGGAAGAGCGCTGAACATCGCAGCTGGCGTCGATGCGCTTGGCCGGACCGGCGTCCTCAGAAGACGTCGATGTCGCGCACGGTGCTCCAGGCCCTGCCGTGGAGAAGCCGCTCGGCCCCGGTGGAGGAGTCGAGCTGACGCAGCGCCTACTTGATGCTGTCGAAGGAGAGGTCGCCTCGAGTCAGCGTTCGCAATGTCTGAGCGCCCTGAGCCGTCAGGTGGGCGCCCCCCTCAAGAAACAAGCCCTTTAGCTTGTCTGACATCCAGGAATCGTGACCTTCAGCCTCGATGAACTCCGCTTCCCGCCGGCTCACATACTGGGTCAGCGACACCTTTGAGTCGCGTACAACTTGGTACAGTGCCTTGCGTCCGGCTCGACGCAGCTCGTCACCTTCACGTTCTCCGATCATCAGGTCCATTCTAGCAGGGAGGGTCTCGAGCCAACTTGTTGGGGTGAGCTGGCTGTCGGGAATGTGCTCGAACTTAGCCTGCATGGTCCAATCGAACAGTCACAGGAACTTCTCGGAGCGGCGCCACACCGCCACGTCGGTGTTGTCATTCCAGCGCCGTATGGCGCGCCGCCACTGGCGGTGGTGGGCCCATTCGGGCCAGGCTGGAGGGTCGGAGAAATCTCCACGACCGCCTGACCACGAACTCTGCCACCAGCCGCTCCAGTTCGGGTCCTGCTTCGAGCCACCCTGGAGATCCCCGTCCTGTCTGTCAGCCGTCGACCACCAGCGCCCATCTCCTGCTGCATCCTTTCTTTGATGGTCGGGTGACGGTCCGTGTCCGCCAGTCCACGGGTCGTCCCCACGCCTCGCCAATGGATCTGCAACAGCCGCCGGTGATGACTGTGGTGGCTGCTGCTGCTGCTGCTGCTGCTGCTGCTGCTGCTGCTGCTGCTGCTGTTGTGGGCCAAAATGGCCGAAACTCCTCAAAGTCTCCTGGACGATGCTCGGCACCGTCCTCGTCAGCACCTTGGTGTCGATGCCTGCTGTGGGCCCCGGCGCCCCTGCCGCTGCTGCTGCTGCTGCTGCTGCCGCTGGAGTGCCGCCGCTTGCTGAAGCGGCCTCGGGCGTCCGCGTCGCCATGCCGGCGAACTGCTCGTTTTGGAGCTGTCCTTCACCGTCTGCAGGCATCTGCCGTGGATCCCACGCCGCTCAGCGGTCTGAGCGGGGCCTGACCTCGAGGCACTCGATCGTCGCGCCACCCGGCCGTCACAGCCGCGTGTCCACGCCCACGGCTCTGGGCCCGACCCCGCTCCGGTACCATCTGTGGCAGCAGGAGCAGAGACATAATGTTTTCCCTTGAGCCACAATGGAAGCGGAACGCCCACAATATGGATCTCTGACCATCTGTCCCTGGTGTGAAACGCAAAAGCTAAACCTATCATCGAAATATGGACCCCTGGAACAAGGGGTTCACGCGAGGTGCGTAGAGGAGGGAAAAAGAAAACGAGCAGGAGGAGGAGGACGAGGCGGAGAAGGTGGAGGTGGATGAGGTGGAGGAGGAGGAAGAGGAGGAGGAGGAGGAGGAGGAGGAGGAGGAGGAGGAGGAGGAGGAGGAGAGAGTTGGAGGAATATGTAGAAAGAGACGAGGAGGAGGCAGGAGAAAGGAGAAGGAGGAGAGGTACGGCCCATCGCCAAAGGCTCAAGCGCCTTCGGTCAGGTCGTGGCATGTCCTTCTACAGGCGGGTTTTGGAAGACAAATAAAACATAGTCGAACAATCAGCAAACCTAGTCAAAGAAACACGAAACATCGTCACAATACTATGTTTCTTTTTACTATTTTTGACCACCCGTCCTGTCGAGGGACATGCCCGACTTGAACCTTCGGAGATGCCCAGGTCGAAGGTCACGAGGGTATCTGTGCCCCTTCGGTCAGGTCGGTCATGTCCCCCTACAGGCGGATTTTGGAAGTCAGATACAAGACAACTATAGTCTATAAATAAGCAACAATAGTCAAAAGAGCACGAACATATCGTCAGCAGACTATTTGTTTGATTACTTTGTGGATTGCTCATCCTGCAGGATGACATGCCCGACTTAACTAAAAGACAAGGCAACGCCATAAACATAAACTTTGGGCGCTCCGCGCTGATTTCTTGGATCCGCGCTCGACCCCCCTCCCTGGCGCGCGGAGCGCGCCAGGAGCGGTGCTGGAGACACCACTGGGGGGCCCAGCGCGGATCCAAGAAACCCGCGCAGAGCGCCAACAGTTAATCTTTATGGCGTTTTTCCCTACCTAGGCTCTGCCTAGAAAGGTTCTTACCCTCTTAGCTTAAAAGGGCCGGGCAGTGGAACACGCCCGGCGGTTCCCCCAGTCCCCTGGGAGCGGTTCCCCCAGTCCCTTGGGAGCTTTAGCTTTAGCTTAGCTTAGGCTTAGCTTTAGCTTAGCTTAGGCTTAGCTTAGGCTTAGCTTTAGCTTAGCTTTAGCTTAGCTTTAGCTTAGCTTTCGCTTAGCTTTCGCTTAGCTTGAGCTTAGCTTGAGCTTAGCTTTAACTTAGCGTTATCTTAGCTTGAGCTTAGCTTGAGCTTAACTTGAGCTTAGCTTGAGCTTAGCTTTAGCTTAGCTTTAGCTTAGCTGTAGCTTAGATTTAGCATAGATTTGACTTAGCTTTGACTTAACTTCAGCTTAGTTTTAGCTTAGTTTTAGCTTAGTGTTAGCTTAGCTGTAGCTCAGCTGTAGCTCAGCTGTAGCTTAGCTTTAGCTCAGCTTTAGCTTAGCTTTAGCTTAGCTTTATCTTAGATTTAGCTTAGATTTGGCTTAGCGTTAGCTTAGCTTTAGCTTAGCTGTATCTTAGCTTTAGCTTACTTTAGCTTAACTTCAGCTTAGCTTTAGCTTAGCTTTAGCTTAGTTTTAGCTTAGACTTAGCTCAGCTTTACTGTTACTACTAATGCTGCTTTCCTAGGGGCTCCAACTCCTAGTTAGGGTCGCACTGGGATCATCTTCGATAAGCCTTAGGTCGGGCATGTCCTTCTGCGGGCGGATTTTGGACGGAAAATAAATATATCCCAGTGCGACCCTACCTAGGAGTTGGAGCCCCTAGAAAAGCAGCATTACTAGTAACAGTAAAGCTAAGCTAAAGCTAAGCTAAAGCTAAGCTGAAGCTGAGCTGAAGCTAAACTAACGCTAAGCTGCAGGTAAGCTGCAGGTAAACTGCAGGTAAGCTAAAGCTAAGCTAACACTAAGCTAAACCTAAGGTAAAGCTAAGCTAAATCTAAGCTCATGCTATGTAAAGCTAAGGTAAAGCTAAGTTAAACCTAAGCTAAAGCTAAGCTAAAGCTAAGCTGCAGCTACGATAAAGCTAAGGTCAAGCTAAGCTACAACAAAACTACAGCTAAGCTAAAGCTAAGGTGAAGCTAAGCTAACGCTAAAGCTAAGCTGCAGCTAAGCTAACGCTAAGCTACGTCTAAGCTAAAGCTAAGCTAAATATAAGTGAAAGCTAAGACACATCTAAGCTAAAACTAAGCTAATATGCGATAATCTAAGCTCAGCTTAACTAAGCTAAGCTACAACTAAACTGCAGCTAAGCGAAGCAAAGCTAAGCTAAGCTACGCTAAGATGAGCAACGCTAAGCTAAGGGGACGCACCTGGGGGAACCGCGGGGCGGGGACTGGGGGAACCGCCCGGGGTGTTTTCCAATGCCCGCCCCTTTAAGCAAACCAGGTAAGAACCCTCCAGGCAGAGCCTAGGTAGGGAACGTAGCAAAAGCATACCCAACACTAGTCAAAAACCGTCGACAAATACATTTTTTTGAATACTTCACCTGTAGAGGGACATGCCCGACTTGAGATCAACCCTGGGATGCCCAGGTCGAAGGCCACGAGGGTGTCTGCCCCTCCGAGCGGGGTCGGCACACGCGGGAAGAAACGGGCCCCGAGGGAGACGGGCCCTGGACCCCTATGGGGCCTCCCCCCAGGACCAAATCCCCCCCTCCTCCTCCTCCTCCTCCTCCTCCTCCTCCTCCTCCTCCTCCGCCGCCGCCCGCCGCCGCCGCCGCCGCCGCCGCCCTCCTCCTCCTCCTCCTCCTCGTCCTCCTTCTCTCCTCCTCCTCCTCCTCCTCCCTCCTCCTCCTCCTCCTCCTCCTCTCCTCCCCCTTCCCCTCCCCATCCCCCTCCCCCTCTCCCTCCCCATCCTCCTCCTCCGCCTCCTCCTCTGCCTCCTCATCCTCCGCCTCCTCCTCCGCCTCCTCCTTTATCCCGAGCCGGTTTCTGACAACCTCGGGGCCCGTGGAGGGACCCGGGTTTCTGAAAAGGGCGAGAAACCGTACTCTTATTGCTATTATTATTATTAATAATATTATTATTGGTATTATTATTATTATTATCATTATTATTATTATTACTATTATTAGTATTATTAGTATTATTATTATTATCATCATTATTATCATTATCATTCTTATTATCATTATCATTCTTATTAGTATTATCATTATTATTATTGTTATTGTTATTAGTATTATTATTATCAATATTATTAGTTTTAATATTATTATTGGTATTAAACTAATAATTATTATTGTTGCTGTTATTATTATTAGTATGACTATTATTATTGGTAGTATTAGCATTATTATTACTATTGCTATTATTACTATTGATCAATTTTATTATGTTTGTTATTACTATGGCTATTGTTGTTGTTGTGTACTTCACCGGAGCCATCCTCTGAGAGAGGAACAATCTACAACACAAACCAAACGTTTCGCTCGAGACGTCTTCGCGTTTCTCTCGAGACATCCACAACAAACGAACATGTGTATGTTACCTGTGTTTAATCGATCTGATTTTTGTTCACCGCAGCGCTTCGTTCGGGACATCCTCAAATTTTTGTCTCGCCAGCCCTCCACGACCTCGCTACTATCACAACGAACTTCGGTGGCCTTACGCAAGTCGAGGCCCGGCATTTGGTTTACCTACTAAAACAAAATCCTGGGCCCATGCCCCTTGCAGGAGAAACAAGTACGACGCCCAGCGGCAAATGGGCCGTCGCTGTTCTATGGGCCAGCGGCGTTTCGTGTCGACTGGACAACGGCCGCAGCGACACCGACAGCGAGCCCCCTGCTCAGAATGGACAAACTGCCGCTGGTCTCCGCCCCCCATTCCGCAGGCGATGCCAAGGGGGCCACCGCTAGTGGGGTCGCCAACCCCGACGAGGAAGCGGACCCTCGGGGACTCCCCAGGACTCCCTCGGCGGCGAGCCCAAGGGAAAGTGAAAAGGGGCGGGCCTTCTCAGAGTCCGAGCCTTCCGAGAAGTTTTCTAAAGCTTCCCTGACGACGCAGAAAACCTCTCAGCAGGCGCGAGAGCTTCTGAGAAACCCCGCCGCCTTCTGAGAAGGCCTATTCTTTCTCGCTTCCCCCCCCCGCGCCCGCCGCCGACCCAGGGTTCCCTCAAGTGTCCCAAACTTCATCGATCCTAGATCCTCTCTCCTCCTGGACCCTCGATTTCCGGGAGGAGCCGGTGACCCCCCTATTTTACAAACGCTGTCTGACTTCCTTCCGCGCCCGCTGCGATTGCACCGAGCCGGGGCTGAACATGTGTTCCCCAGGAGAACTTCGTGTGAGGATAGTTCGAGAATCTCTGCGACCCAACGGCTCTGCAAAATGTCTCGGGCACCGCGGCCTTGTCCGAACGTTCCGGAACGCTCTCAGAGCGTTCCGGAACGCTCTGGAGCGGATTTATCCTCGTCCAGCCCCGCCCGAAGCAGCGAAACCCACCCTTCTTCAAGCTGCGTGCACCTCGCGCATCAGCTGACACTGCGAATCAGATCGAGTTGCGCGCGAAGTCGCGAGATGCAGCTGGGACAAGGGGGAAGGGGAACGGGGACGAGGCGCAGGCGCTGGAGGAGGGGAGGAGGAGCAGGGAGAGGAGGAGGATGAGGAGGAGGAGGACGAGGAGGAGGAGGTTGTTGTGGAACGACCTAACGTCAATGGGAACAAATAAAAAGACCGCCCCTTCCGAATCCGACGCCTCCTCTTCCTCGGGATCCTGGAGAGGTCGCCGTGCCGCTTCGCCTAGCGACCTGATCTCGTCTAGGTCGCACTCCTGCAGGCCGAAAGCCTCCAGCGCGGGTTCTCGGGAGGCGTAGCCGAGCCTCGCAAGGCCTACGATCCCTGCGGCAGGAGACGGCGAGGAAGAACAGCGCGCGCTCATGAGATCCCTCTCCGCTTCCGAGAACCCACAAGGCTGGGAGACGGCAAGGTTCTTAAACGAGGCCCTTCCACGGGGGTGCTGACCGTCGCGAATTCTCTTGAGCTGGTGCCTTACTTGAGCTGACCGAGGCCGATGGTTACACCCTGCTCTGAGCAGGTCCCCTGGCCTGTAGTCCTCACTGTAGGCACCACGCTTCACACAAAATGCAATGGGCACCCCCGCGCGGACAGGACTCTCGATCTCACAGCGCATCAGGGCGTGACCTTGCACAGAGAACGCAGAGGTGGCCACGTCGGCCCAGTCGAACCCTTCCGTCCCACCCAACCCCAGCTCCACCCCGTCCCCGCCCTCAGACACGTCGATCTCTGGCTCAGGCAAGGGCGGGTGCTCGTGGGTGTCGGGGAACAGCCTTTTTTTCAGCTGCTTCGAGCCCCGCAGTGTCAAGACGCTTGTCAGACTGACTCTGCAGGAGAACTTCTAAATTGGCGGCCCACTTGGCCGACTCCTTGACTAGACACTTAAGACCTCTGTACAAATGCACATCTGCCTCGCGAAGATTGTGCTTGGCTGCACCCATCTTCGCATGAGAGTCGACCGAACCGTTGGCCTTCATTTCCCACAGGGTCGTCTTGCCACTGTGGACGTCTGTCATCGTGCAGTGCGCTGCCGTCTTGGTCGCCGTGAGGTCCCCACAAGAGAAACTCGACCAGAACGGGGCCCAGAGATGGGTCCTGGGCCCCCCAGCCGAGGCCCCAGCCCCCTGGCCACCCCAGAGGACTTCCAGGGTTCCTTGACAGTCACAGTATAAAGCAATTGGCGCCATAGCACACTGTGTAAGCATATGCTCTGCATAGTCCTCTCCATCTCTAGCCGACTGTCTCGGCCCATGGGAGAAAGGCGCTGGCCCATAGCAGGCAGCTACAACATTGCCCAGGGGATCAGCCTGGACTAAAGCCCAACCAGCCCTCGAACGCCCAGGGATCCCTGGCCAGAGAGCGGACCCGTCCGAGAAAATTAAGCCACTGAGTCGGCCTGACTCAGGCCTGTTGATCCAGAACACTGTCTGCTCGGGTTCCTGGGCAGGAAAAAGAACCATCGGCGAAGGGAAGATCGCACGCGCAAATCTCTCAGCGAGCTCATCCCCTCCTTCGTACACACGGGCAGCCCTGCTGGCTAGCTGCGGCGAGACCATGTCCCTCCTGAGTGCCGCGTGGGCCGAACATCGATATTGCCAATGAAACAAGCTACCCGCCTCCTCCTGACAAATCCTACACTTGCAGCAACTGTGGTACCCATACTTGTGCACCCTGGCTTGAGGCCAATGCACATTGCTCAACAAGCTCCTCAGGGACCTCTGATGCTGGGGCTTCCAAGAGGAGGAGGAGGACCGGAGGAGAGGCTTCAACGCATCCCAGAACAGAGGGTACCCTGGGAGGTCATCGCCTGCCTGCATTAAAGCCTGCCTGTCAGACGCCCTGATGGCCGCAGCTCTAACCTGCAGACGAAACTCGACGGGGGATATCTGGGACAGATTCCAGACCTGCCCGAGGTCCGACTCCACCGTGCGGAAATCACGAAAGCTCCATCCTACTCGACGCAGGCTGAGAACAGCCACGTCCGCAGGAGTCGAGGCTCCTCTCCACGGGTACGTCCTCGAATTCGCTCGCGCTATGGCTGCATCAGCCGTCGCATTCAAAATCGAAACATTCGGAAAGCTGTCCCAAACGGCGGTAGCCCATTGGAAGGCCACGTGGCCGACATAGGCCACGAAGGGATCCACGATTTCCCCGAGGCGAAACGAGTGCAACCTAATCCCCAAGGAGGCATCTTTTGGGTGGCGCCCTAACGCATGGGCCGCCGACAGCCTCAGGCCATGCATGGCCGTCGGCGAAATCCCAGAAACACTACCCCAAAGGGCTGAGGCCGTGGCCCCCATTCCCTGCACGAGAGCCACATCGGCCCCAGCCTCCCTTAGAAGTCGAAGACGCTTCGAGCGCGATCCAGCATCAATGAACCTCGCCCTCTGCACCCCGATTCGTCGTCGTGAACCAGTAGTCGCATCTGTGCCAGGAGGAGGAGGAGGACGAGGAGGAGGACGAGGCGAGGGTAGGCTATCGGGATTGAGCGGAGCCGCCGAATGCCCCAGGTCGGAGGCGGCGGCGACGAGGGCGCAGAGGGCGGCGCGGGAGGGCCCGGCCTCTGCCGCCCTGCGGCGCCCGCGGCGGGGCCGCCTGGCGCCCGCGGCACCTTTTTGGCCCTCGCGGCTCGCGCTCGACGGCGCAGCTCGCGGTCGGAAGCGCGGCAGCCTGCAGCCATCGTGCCTCGGGCGGCGAAGTCTGTACCTTTCCACTGCTCCCAGGCCAGGCCCATTCTGAACCCAGGAGCTGCGCAGACGCCCTCCTGGCCAGGCCAGGAGGGCGTGCCGCAGACACCGCCGCTGGGTTCAGGATGGGCCTGGCCAGGGAGCAGTGGATAGGTACAAACTTCGTCACCAATGCCACCAAACGGAATGCTGTTTTTTTGAACTCTGCTCCTGCTCCTCCTCTTCTAGAAGAACACAAGACATCAACGAACAACATGATCGACCCACGGAACCAGAAAGGCATCTAGACATGTGAGGCATGGCCACCACGTTTTCAAGACACCTGCTTTGGCGACGGGCAAATGCAATGCTGAATGTATCGATCTTAATGTACCGTGCCAAAAACTGTGCTGTGTCGCACAGTGCTGCATTTTGATGTGCCATGCCGCGATTGTGCTCTATAGCGTTGGGGATCAAGTCCTCCTTTGCATCTGAGCCCTGACCGAACTGATCTGAATCTTAAGCTCGAGCTGCCTGAGCACATAGTAGCTGACCAGAGCTAGTTGAAGTGGAAACGTGCGGGACGTCCAATCAACTCGACCTCAACATCCGACTCAGTTCCGAAAAGGAACGACACGACAGGGGGCACAGGCTCACAGACGCGCCACAGGATGTGCCAGGGGCGCCGTTTGGGATGCGCCAGGGGGCGTGTCAGGGGACGTATCAAGGGACGTGCCCTGGATGTGTCAGGGACCTGCCACGGGACGTGCCAAAGTGCGTGCCATGGGGCAGCTAGAGGACGTCATGCCAAGGGACGTTGCAAGAGACGCGCCACGGAACGGGCAGGGGAAACGCCTGGGGACGAGCCAGGACACGCGACAGAGGACGAGCCAGGGAACGTGACACGTCGAGTGGCGTGCTAAGGAACGTGCCAGGGCACGTCACGCCAGAACGTCGCAAGGGACGCGCCAGGGGACGCGCCAGCGCGCCAGGAGACGCCCCACGGACGGGTGGGGTTGGACTGCGATGCACTCTACTGCGACAAGCGGTGAGCTCGAGACGTCCTCAACAAATCGTCATGTTAGACATCCGCCTGGACGAAGTGGACACGTGAACACAAGCGTCTCGCTCAACACAGATCCTCAACACATCATCATGTTAGACATCCGCCTGGGCGATGTGGACACGTGAAACTAAGCGTATCGCTCGAGACGTCCTCGACACATCCTCATGCTAGACATCTGCCTGGGCGACCTAGCCAGTCAAGCCCAGCGCGCATACGGTGCATCGGCAAATAAGAAGTTGTCCGTGCAGCGACAGAGACAGAGCCCGCACGCCGCAAGAGTCCACGCGAGGGGACTAAGCGGGTTGGGGGCCGGAACACCCCGGAAGGCAGTCTATACGTGCCTCGCTGCGAATAAAATGCAATTCGTCCGCGACGTCGGCGACACACCTTGAACCGAATCTCGTATCATCCTAGTGTTGGAAGATAGATGGACACGCGGGGGGAGGGAGGGAGGAAGGACGAGGAAGGGAGAAGGAGAAGGTAACGAAAATACAAACAATGCTAGGTAAGAGCCTATGCGCACAAAAGGCCCACTGTTGTTTTGGCCTCCTGGCGGTGCTTGTGTTCCCACTATCTGGGAAGGTCTGTACCAGGCATGCGAGTCAGAAGGCTCAGAGGATGGCGCTCGAGGGGCGCGACAATCTTTTGATTCAGTCTACTCTGCCGGTCGCGCAAATGTAGAGCTCAACGGAAGTCCCCCGGCGCGCTCCAACACATCTGCATTCGATACTCTTGACACATATGCGCTCGGAATTCTCAGAATCCGTCGCAGGCTCCGCGCATGAAGGCTGTCAACACGTTTCATGCCAGCTTGCAGAAACCAGTGTTTCTAAATTTTGCAACAGCTTTGGCAGGACAGTTGCTTTGTACAAGCGGATTTCCCTGGAGCGGCAGATGTTAGCGTGCGACCAGCACGGGGGCAAATTCTTGAACATCTGTCTGGCTTCCCGGATGCTCCTGGTGTAGCTACACAATCTACGTTCAACAGCTATCCAAGATGCGCGGCTCGATCCACATTCTGGAGTGGCGTCCCGGCAAGAGAACCAAACATAGTCCCCGTATGATGTACGCGCATACAGACAGTTTTAATATATTTGAGTTCCAAGCTGTATCGTTTGCCTTCGTCAACCAACATGTCCAGAAGGGTTTGTAGTTTCTCCGATCTACTGCTTAGCAACATTGTGTCGTCAACGTAGAGCAGATCCCCAGAGACCATCTATTCCGGCTCTTGAACGTCGGCGTGAAGCCCTGCCATTCGCCCGTCAACACTTTGAAGCACTACACAAGAATATGGAGATAGAGGGCAACCTTGTTCTATTCCCGCCGAGTGGCGTCGTTCGCTGGAATCTTTAGGAGTGTCTTTGAGAAAGAAAGTGCGATGCCGATACATTGCTGCTATCGTGCCCACGCCAAATCAGCGGAGAGCGCCCAATAGAGTGTCGTGTTTGTCTCTGTCAAAAGCTTTTGACCAGTCTAGATATATTGCGATCAAGCCCAAGGCTTGGCTTCTCTGCGCCGCTTCGAACATGCGCCAGTCGATGCTGATGGCTTGAGTTGTGCTTCTCCTGGGCCGGAAATCGAATTGGCTCGAGCGTATCCAGTCTTCTGCGCCTCCATGCTGAAAGCGCTTCTGAAGCATCCAAGCCAATATTTTGTATCCGATCTGTAGGAAAGAATTCGGCTTATAATCCCCAGGTGAACTTGTATCCCCCTTTCGTGAAGAAGAGCCACAATGAAGTACGCCTTTCGCCGGGCATGTTCTTCTCGCCCCAGCATCGTTGAAATAATTTGAGCAATTCCCCGCAGGCTTCTTCTTCAGACAGTGGCAGAATCTTCCAAACTTCTGGTGGTGCTTCGCCTTTGCCTCCGACTTTCCCGTCTGCGAGCGCGCGGCGTGCATCTTGGGGCCCTTCCTTGTCGAGGGTGCCGGTGAAGATGTCCAAGGTATCTCCAATGCTGGTGCGATCATTTGGGGAAAATTCTGCGCGTGTAGCTTTCCATAGTATGCATTCGAAGTAATCTGCCGAAGAATCAGCTCTTCGCGTGCTTTCCACCACCTGCCCGTCAACGTTTTGAATATGGATTGGTCGCTTCGGCGATCCAGTCCGTCGCGCGCGCTGCGGCCCAATGACCTCCATCTAATTGTTGATCCAACCACTTCGACTTGTCATTCCGCGCGGGTTCTTTGATGAGTCTGTAAAGCCTCTGTTGCCCCGTCGCATCTTTCCTTGCCTGAGCTCGGTCTCTCTGGTTTAGCAGATCAAGCGTTGCTGGGGAAATCCCGGGCCGCCGAGGATTCCTTCCCGCCTGTGCGATTTCTTTTGCAACATGCGTCGTTGAATCTGTGATGAACTTGGCATGTGTGTTCACATTCTCTGCGCTTGTTGGCGCCGTTGTAGCTTCGCAGAACCGGCGCTGATAGTTTTCAACGACGGCTCTGTCGCTCAGCAGTACGTTCACGCAGTGGTTCGTTTTCCGGGGGGGAGATTCGGAACGCTGTCGGATTGCATATCCAAGTGCGCCCATAATGAGCAGTGCCGGGATGCTAGCGCAAGTGTTCTGTCCGCCCAAATGTCAATCAGATATCTCCCCGGGCGCGTGGTGGTCCGCAAGGCGCGTGTCACTTTGAGCAAAACCATCAGCTATTGGAAGTGTTTCGCCCACTTCTGCCCCGTAGTGCGCGGCCAACTTTTCAAGGGGATTCGCAGAATGCGCATTCCCAATCGCGCGCGAGACAGTCCGGCAAATTTCTAATAGCAACTCTCTGTTTAAAATTTGTCTTTGTCGCGGCCATTTGCGCCGGAGCAATGTTCGCGAATTGCGTCTTCGTCTCCGGGCCCCCGGTCGCGCGATGTAGAATTAAAATCGCCAAGAGCCAAAGTGCAGCAATGTAGCGTTGGTATTTGCATCTGCGCCCTTTCCGTGCTTCCTTCCTTTTCGAGGTGCGCGATTCGTTGAGGGAATGGTATCTTTGCCCGTTCCCAGGGATAAGACATAAGAGACTGCGTTGACGTGGTAGGTCGGCGTCTTTGTCCGTATCCAAACCAACATCCATACTGGCAAGCAGTGCGTTCACTTTGACAAGACGATGATGTCGACGTGGAGTCTGAAGTAGTGGCGTTCTGGCAGCAAGGCTCGTGCTGCGAGTCTCGATTGCCCGCCGTATTTTCTATTTCCCAGCGCTTCCTTTCGAGGTTCCTTTGGCCCCGCCTTTCATCCCTAATGGAATCCCCTCCAATATGGCGTCGCACTTTTGCGATGAATCCAACAATTTCAGCTGGGTTTGCAATCCGGCCAATTCTGCCCAATCCTTCTCCCAGATGCGTTCGATGCGATTGCCAGCAATTTTTACGGTGAAAACTAAATGCCTACCGACTTCAACAATCTATGGTGTTTCGTCGGAAACCCTGATCTTGTATGGGCTGTCCATGTCTTGTGCCAGTATATACTTCAACCCAAAAGAAAGATGGCGTGCCGCCCTCACGGCTGGATCCCTGTCCTTCGTACACCAAACAGTGTGTGCGCCTCGCTGGAGTTTGGCACTGCGTAGTTGCGCCGCCACCGTATCCCTTTCGAGCATCGTCTGAAACTCGGAGAAAAAGATGACCTTGAACTTGCCTTTCGGATATATGTTTGTAGGGATTGGCCCGTCCATTTTGCTCAACGCTCTCCGCATATAATCGGAAGCGGCACCGAGATAATCAAATCCTTCCAAATTTCCTATCACCGCTGTGGCCGCGCGCTTCCCGTAGTAGTGGTACTGGTCACCCGTGTTATGTGAAACGCTGGATGTAGCCGAATTCGCACGGTTGCCACTGTAGCGGTAGTCTGCAGAGTTGTGCGATATCCTGGAAGCCCATCGCGGAGTACAAGATGCTATATGCTCCAAGTCTTGGCTGATCTTGTCGAAGCGCTCGTTCATGCAATTCTCCAAATTGGTAACGTGTATCTGTGCATCCTCGATCTCGTACTCGAATTTCGTAGTTATTCCTTCGATTTAGGTTTTGAAAGGCTCTGTGGCTTCTTGAAGGTCCCGCTGGGGCACTCCATGAAGCTCAATCGCAGCAGTATATTGTTGGATGGGTCGTAGGTGTTATGCATAAGAGTGCTGATAGCTGACAAAATGATTGGGCCATCTGTATGCTTCCTTTTGCCTCTATCTTGCCCATCCGTGCCAGATGCGGCCGCGATGTTCATGTCGAATCGTTGCTGGCGTGCGCCTGGGGGGTCGTCGCTAGAAGTCTGTGCATCCACAGCCGGTTGTGGTGGTCATGCTGCTTCTGCGTGTTCCACGTCGAGCCCGTCCATCTCGTTCAGCGGGCTCTTGACACGAGCAGCTTTTGCTGCAAGTGAAACCGGCGATTTCGAAGAGAACGGTGAAGCGATACTATGCTTCTCCACCTTAAACAACTGCTTGTCACGGGAACCTGAAGAGGGCATGGGTGTGGCGTCGAAGTGTAAGGAATCCAACTATGGAGGATACGAGAAATGACATGGAAATGGAATGGTGCAGTCGGAGTCTAGGGAATGTAGGAGTATCGGATGTATCGGCCCTTGAGACCTGGGCGACCTGGACGCGTGAACACAAGCGTTTCGCTCGAGACGTCCTGCCCAAATCCTCATGTTAGATATCTGCCTGAGCGACCTGGACGCGGGAGGCCAAGAGTTTCGCTCGATACGCGCTCAACACATCCTCAATACATCCTCATGCTATACTTCCGCTCGATACGTCCTCAACACCTCATCATGCTAGACATCTGCCTGAGCGACCTGGACACGCGAAACCAAGCGTCTCGCTCGAGACGTCCTCGACACCTCCTCATGCTAGACACCTGCCTGGGCGACCTGGACGCGGGACAACAAGCGTTTCGATCGAGACGTCCTCAACACTTCCTCATGTTAGACAGCTGCCTGAGCGACCTGAACGCGTGAAAGCAACCGTCTCGCTCGAGACATCCTCGACACATCATCATGTTAGACATCCGCCTGAGCGACCTGGACACGTGAACCAAAGCGTCTCGCTCGAGACGTTCTCGACATCTCCTCATGCTAGACACCTGCCTGGGCGACCTGGACGCGGGACAACAAGCGTTTCGATCGAGAAGTCCTCAACACATCCTCATGTTAGACAGCTGCCTGAGCGACCTGAACGCGTGAAATCAAGCGTCTCGCTCGAGACATTCTCGACACATCATCATGTTAGACATCCGCCTGAGCGACCTGGACACGTGAACCAAAGCGTCTCGCTCGAGACGTTCTCGACATCTCCTCATGCTAGACACCTGCCTGGGCGACCTGGACGCGGGACAACACATTCTCGCGTCCGCCTGAGCGACCTCGCTCGAGAGATGCTAGACACCTGCCTGGGCGACCTGGACGCGGGACAACACGCGTCTCGCTCGAGACGTCCTGCCCAAATCCTCATGCAAGACATCCGCCTGGGTGACCTGGACACGTGAACACAAGCGTCTCGCTCAACACATCCTAATGATAGACATCCGCCTGTGCGACCTCGACACGTGAAACAAAGCGTTACGCTCGAGACGTTCTCAACACCCATCATGGTAGACATCTGCCTGGGCGACCTGGACACGTGAAACCAAGCGTCTCGTTCGAAACATCGTCAACATATCCTCACGTTAGACATCCGCCTGCGCGTCTCGCTCGAGACGCTCTCAACACACCCTCATGCCAAACATCCGCCTGGGCGACCTGGACACGTGAAACCAAGCGTCTCGCTCGAGACGTCCTCGACACCTCCTCATGCTAGACACCTGCCTGGGCGACCTGGACGCGTGAAAAGAAGCGTCTCGCTCGAGACATTCTCAACACATCCTCATGCTAGGCATCTGCCTGCGCAACCTGGACGCGTGAAACCAAGCGTCGCGCTCGAGACGTCCTCAAGACCTGGGCACGAGAAAACAAGCATTTCACCTGAGACATCCTCTGAACTTTGGTCCCGAAGAGAGGAACAAGCTATAACGCCGAACAAGCGTTTCGCTCGAGACACCCGCAACAAGTCCTCATGCTAGACATCTGCCTGGGCAACCTGAACGCGTGAAACCAAGCGTCTCGCTCTAGACATCCTCAAGACCTGGGCACGTGAAAACAAGCATTTCACCTGAGAGATTCTCTGAATTCTGGTCCCAAGGAGAGGTACAATCTATAACACTAGACAGACGTTTCGCTCGAGACATTCTGAACACATTCTGTAAAACAAGCGTTTCGCTCGAGACATTCGCAACACACGAACATGCTTACGTTACCATGTGTTTTATCAATGGGAATCCGCCGGCCCCCTTGTGGGGCCACCAGGCTGTAGGCGCGAGGTTCGCAGTTTCCTGTACCAGTTGTAGCTTGTAGTTTCCAGTGTTACAGTTCTGCTTCTTGCTGGTTACTGTAACTAGTTGACTTATTGCTGGTTACTGTAACTAGTTGATTGACCGCGCGAGGGGGGGGAGGCCCAAACCAGATTTTTAGCAATCCCTGGGCGCGTTGTCTGAATTGCTGGGGGGGCTCGAAATCGACACCCCTCACGCAGATCCGCGGGGTCAGGGTCCAAAAACACAGGGGATTTGGTCTCCAAAAACACAAGGGATTTGCCATTTCTGAAATCGTGCCACCCCTCACGCAGATCCGCGGGGTCAGGGTCCAAAAACACAAGGGATTTGCCACATTTCTGAAATTCGGTGCCACCCCTCACGCAGATCCGCGGGGTCAGGGTCCAAAAACACAGGGATTTGCCACATTTCTGAAATTCGGTGCCACCCCTCACGCAGATCCGCGGGGTCAGGGTCCAAAAACACATGGGATTTGCCACATTTCTGAAATTCGGTGCCACCCCTCACGCAGATCCGCGGGGTCAGGGTCCAAAAACACATGGGATTTGCCACATTTCTGAAATTCGGTGCCACCCCTCACGCAGATCCGCGGGGTCAGGGTCCAAAAACACAGGGGATTTGCCACATTTCTGAAATTCGGTGCCACCCCTCACGCAGATCCGCGGGGTCAGGGTCCAAAAACACAGGGGATTTGCCACATTTCTGAAATTCGGCGCCACCCCTTACGCAGATCCGCGGGGTCAGGGTCCAAAAACACAGGGGATTTGCCACATTTCTGAAATTCGGTGCCACCCTTCACGCACATCCATCGCAAGGCGTGGTAACCCAAACTGCGAGAACTCCCTCGGCCCTTTAATCGCAAGGTGTGGTAACCAAGCCCGTAAACCATACACGTCTTACCAATCGCCAGGTGTGGTAACCCCTCTTGTGATCAGTTGGTTTTGCTGATTGCGAATCGGCTTCGCATGAAGTTTCGATACTGCTTCACGACAGCGCCAAGGCCTCATGACTTAGCTTTTCCATGGCCCATTCTCCGAGAGAGGGGGCCGGCGGCAGGGGGCGAAGCCCTTACGGATTAATGTTATGCTCGGGACATCATCAACGTTTTAATTCGTTGGCCCTACGCGACATCGCTAGTCATCGCAGAATAAAGTCGCCGGCCGTACGCAAGTCGAGCCCGGGGGGGGTAACATACCAAAAGAGAAACCTTGGTCCGAGCCCTTCCTCCCGACGCCACGATCTTTCGTTGGAAGCGATGGATCCGAGTCCCAAGCTTCCAAGACGGCCCATGCAGGCAACCAAATTCAACAAGATCGCACAAGATGCTTCGAAAACGGGCAAAGATGACCCCAAGGCGGCCGAGAATATAGCCTCCAACAGGGACAGGAGAAGCCAACATCATTGATTTCCCTTTGATTTGTCAATGAATATCGCATTCTCGCCTGTTCGGGCTTGCGTCAGCTAAAGACGGCCCAAGAAGGCTCCACGATAGCCCCAAGACGGCCCAAAAAACTCCCACAAAGGTCTACAAATGACCCAGGGGGACCCCCACAAGGGTCCAAGAGACATCCAAGACGGCCCCAAGACGGCCTAGGATGGTCTCCCGTCGGACCCAAGACGGCCGTTGAAGGCCCTTCGACTGCCCAAAGAAGCGTCGAATCGGCCCCCCAAACACCCACCATACGGCCATGAGGGCCCAACGACGACCTAAGAGAGCCCCACGACGGCCCCAAGGGACCCCCTTAAACTGACTCACGTGAAGCCAAGACGGCCCCAAACAGCCCATACGAGTTCCAGGAGAACTCCTCAAATAGAGAAGACCAAGGGCGTCTCCTGATGCTCCTCCTCGTCATCGTCATCGTCATCGTCGTCGTCATCGTCGTCATCATCCTCGTCATAGTCATCGTCATCCTCCTCCGCCTGCTCATCAGCATCCGCATCATCATCACCATCACCAGCATCAACATCGTCATAAACAACAACTACATCTATCATCATAACCATCACCACCACCAATTTCATCATCACAATGCGCCTCAACTTGGATACGCGAAATGTGACACGTGACGGCCTCCCGTGCTTCCTCGAACAGTCGCAACTCAGACTGCTAGGCTGGCACGGTGGCAGGATTTGTCGCAGGCGGCACGATCGATTGATGACATAACTTAGCTGCCGGTCCCGCTATCAATCACACCATAGGTCTCACACGGTATATTCAATGTGAAATAGCGCGGCCTCCAAACAGTGTGTTCTACCAACCTCTGTGGTGCAATTTGCACGGCGCAAGCTATGTGGTGCAAAACGTGCGGTGTATATATATATAGGTTGTTATCACTATTAAGCAATGTGGGTGGTGTAAGCTTTGTGGTGGAATCTATGATGTGCAATCTATGCGGTGCAATTAATTGGTGTTCGCAGTGAGTTGTCAACTCCACTGTTCGCGCAATCATCCCACCCACCCACCCGCAATTTGGTTGGCAAAACAAATGCGGTGGCGATTGCGATGAGTGTTCGGCGTTGGCTGGTGCATCTCTGCGGCCGCGCCAACGCAAGCACGTGAGCGCAGCGGTCAGCTAGTTTGGCGCGACCGACGCGGTCGCGGTGGCGCTGACCGCTGGGCACATCCCAGCGGGCACTTCAGTGCGAACTGGCGACTTGGGCGGGCGCGGTATCATGGCAACGTCGACAACGGTAGACACGATGATAATAGTAGCGATGCTGGGGACGATGTTGACAAAGACGACGGCGCGGCCATGAGTCTTTCCTCTGAGAATCGGGGTGAGATGACAAAGGAATCAAGGTCTCGTGTTTACTCTGCTCAGAAGTAGAGGATACGGGAAGAGACATCGATGAAACAACAAGTAACCGTTAAGCAATCGTACCCAGGATTAGTAAGGGAGGAGGCCGGCCGGCCGACGACCGACGACGACGCGCGGCGGCCGAGGGCTGGCGCGCTCCTTTTTCTCCTTGAGGAGCAAACAGCTGCGGTGCAAAGCCGCAAAGTCAAGGAGTGGCAAGGTAGGCAGTGAGAAGAGCAAGCTTACGACGAGGCGGAGAGGAGCATATTTACTCCCCCCGCGGCGGGGTTCGTAGGGCCCATCCAGCCACAGCCTCCCTGGCCTGTACATATTATACAACCACCGGAGCGAACCGCAAAACAATGTACCGCTCAACGGTGGCTGCCAGGGAGCTGAGGGCCGAAGAAACCCGACGATTCCCACCAATAGATAAATAACTTCTCTCTGCCGATTCGACTTTGTCGATCGGACGCGTCCGCGGCGACTGGGTCGCGCGGGCTCTGCCTAACTCAGTTCTTGCCAAGGATTGCTGCCTCCGGGGCTATCCCGCGATGGCGGAGTCGGAGGTCTCGGTCTTGAAGATGACGAGCCCCCCTGCTGGCCCGCGGCCCCATAGGGCGAGCGGGACCTGTACCCCTTGCCGCGGCCTCGGCCAGCCTTGCCCTTGTTCTTGGGATCCATCCCTTTCCTCGGAACGTGCCAGGTGTAGTCCCTCGTGCGCACCGCATGCCACGTTCGTGACCACTTGTCATTATTGGTCATCCAGTATATCTGATCACGGTGGACGCAGTATCCGTCCTGTACTTCATCTGTGAAGTGCGGGTAGGGAGTCGAGAGATCGTAGCCGGCAGCGCCGCGGCCGACATCCATGGCTCCGCCGCGCGCGCGGGCCTCGACCAATCCCGTGTATCTACTGGCGAATACCATGAGTGCTCATCACCTGCCACAACGGTTTGACCGCCGGCAGACTACGGGGATTCCGTGACTTCGTCATGAGCCCGATCGTCTTGGGCGTCGGGTCTGCGTGGTGGAAGTGGCAGTGTGGGCCTCGCTTTCGCCAATGCATTTGGCCGTATCGGCCCCTCCGTATCGGCTTGGCCGTCGGGGGGCCCAGCAGCGCCTCCACTCTCGCTGACACTTTTCACTCGATCTCTAGTAAATCTGATAATGTCCCTAGCAGCAGTAGCCATAGGAATGCCAAACCTGCCGCAGGCAGTACGGAATGGGCCTTCATCTTTATCTTGAAGCTCCGTATCTTCATATTCGTGCTTATCTGGAAGCCAATAAAGAGCCCCTTGTAACTTTGCGCCCTGACGGCGGATGTCCGCGCGGACCTGTCTGCCCAAGTGACGGGCCCATTCCTCAATGAGGTCATCCGTTTCAATCGCAGCGCGAATGCGACAGTCGAGGGCGCATGCATCTTTTCGGCGCTTGTCATGATCATAATCTACGCCGGCGCCCTGGGCTAGAAAATTACTCCCAGGGTATGCGATGTAATGTCCCTCGGCGATGAAGCAACACATGCTCTCACGAACAATCACAATCACACGCGTAATGCGAAGACCCAATTGCATTTCTGACACAGGAACCATCCAGTTCCAATTAATGACGTTCCGCACGCCGTCTGGGATTTCATACGTTACCTCACCCGACAGTCGTAGCGTATCAGGATCGCTTCTCTCCGGACGGAAGCTGCTGTATTCCACGACATATTGTGCGGCCACATATTTGGCTCCGCTCTGAGTCAATGTGATGTTCAACGATTTGTCGTCGCAATGGGAATCTGTATACCCATCGGGTTGATCGAGGTCGATCCTTCTATCAATTATCTGCTCGGTCTTGGGCCCGCAGACTGCAGTGAAATCAAATGTCACGTGTAAGTTCTCCTCGCCTGCCGTCGCGGTTGGACCGGCGGCAGACTCGGTATGCTTACACGCTGAAATAAGGCGGTGGTCGGAACATAAGTTGATACGCCTGCTAACGGACTGGGAAGCACGACGAGGTCGTGCCACAAAATTATTTGCCCAAGCAGCCGGTGGGCGACCACGAGGGCTGGGCCCTGTGGCGTCCATGGCGTTGTCCTGTTCAACGGGCGGCCGAGGTGCAGCCCCCGCCTGTGCGTTGAGCAATGTCTGAATCGTTGGCACAAATATGATGTTACTAATCATTTTGCGCTCCCATCTGGCCCAACCTTCCATAGGTTCATAGAGCGTGTTAGGTTCCTCTGGCCACTCAAAGGCAGCCAGCGCAGGACAAGACATTGGGCGCGCGTGCTGGTCAATGCCCGTTGCCCAAAGCAAGGGCCACCAGTCTGCGATCGTTGGAGCTTTGGTCGCTTCTCTCTGAGCCAAGTATGCGAGCCATTTGATGAATCGCTTCTTCAGAGGCTCGAGGTACTGAAAGAAGGGACCGTGACGCGCCGGCGGCTGGGCCGCGGCGCGGTCCGGAATCCAAGCAAGAACACTACCTGCGCGGCTGTTTCCAAAGGTTTGACCCGAAGCAACGAATTTTATATAGTTAGTACCCTTTGCCCACTTTCGCTCCTGCTGCAGATTGTTGTTGATGTTGTATATTACATCTGCCGAAGCTCTCTTTTGTTTTGCTACTCGCGCGCCGACCCAAGCGTCTCGCACGCGAGGGAGCTCACGGGGTTTGACAACATGCAACGAAATGCCTTCTCCCTCAAGTGAATCTGGAATGACGTTATGTTGGTATGTCAGAAGCAAGTAATCGTGGGTGACTTTGTATTTGTACCTGATCGGATTGCTGCAGGAGGGGCAATGTCCGAAGCCAGTTCGCACCCAATGGAAATTAGCGCACAGGAGCCGACCATCGTCCTGCCATGGGACAGACTGAACGAGCTCTTGTGCCGCGGGAGGCAACTGAGGCATATGGTCTTGGATCAAAGACAAAGTCTCATCGGTATGAATCCAACCGAGGATTGGGTTGTTATTAAAATCTACTCCGTATAATGCCCATTCATTGTTGAAAACAATGGACAAATATATTTGCTTCTCTCTACGATCCTGCAAGTCACTGACTTTGACAAGGGTGACGGCCTTATCCATATCGGTGAACCTCGGCACCTCTCGGGACACAAGGGTCCCATCCTGGCAAATCCTGTACGAAAAACGGGTGAGCACCCGGCCGTTGTAAACAATAATTAACGGCCAGGAATCTCTGTGATTCGGAAGCTGGTCCCGCAGACGGACTGTGTCCTCTGCGGGCCGTGCTCCGACTGATGGCGGCTCCCCTGGCCGTGCGGTATTGCCCATAGCCGCGAACCTCCTCGCAGGGACAGGGTCGCCATACCTCCGCTGGCTTAGCCACGAAGGAAGATGATCTTCTTCTCGAACGTTTGGATCCTTCTTGGTCGGGAGAAGCCTCAACAATTCATAGTCTGCCTCGAGGCGGAGTCCCGAGTCTTTTCGGGAACTGAATGTCTCCGACCGTGGATTCCAATAGTGTCTGCATGTCGGTGATATGGAGGAGGGGCCCATGACTCCTGGCTTGACCAGGGTCATAAGGCACATGCATTCTCTCGATTGAAGCAACGAAGGTGGAATGTCCCTGGCACGCTCGATAGAAGACAGGAATCGGGGTGGCACTCCTCTCCACCATTTGAGAGGGTCATGATGTGTAGTCTTGCCACACTCTGTGAACGATCGTCTCACTAATGCTGGTACTGTCGTTAGGGAACACACCAAGGACCTCCACAGTTCCCGGCTGCAGCGCGGCTAGGCCGCTTGCAGCAAGGGCATATGTCTGATAGTCAAACCCGTCCTCGGCGATCTTCTCAACCAAGTCTCCAAAATAGACCCAGCCTCCCGAGGGCCGCGCGTAGTCAGAACAATGCCTCGCGAGATACGCTGCGCAATCACCGACGTGCCGAGCAAACTCGTTTGCTCGGTAACTTTGGGGTCTCCAAAACTCCGTACTACCTAGGGCAGCCGGATTATTGGGATCATCGGCCCCGACAACCAACGGTTTCAAGCATTTAAAAGACTGAGGGGTAAATCCGTCTGGAATATCATTGGAGTAAACTCAGCACGGAGAAATTCTCGCGCCTGATCAAATGCACCCTCTTCCTTGTCGAGTTCACCCAATAGTGCAAATATTGGGTCTTCAACGAATTCTGCAACATATCTGAGCGTATTATCCCTCTGATGGCGAATGGCCTCAACCCGCGGGGGAACAGGGCCCGTCATATGGGCCTCTCGAAACTTCTGCCTCATATCAGGAGGTGTGCGCTGAATCATTTGAAGGCGTTCAGTCTGCGAAACGTAAAGCTCTCTGCCCTTAAAGTATTTCGCGTGCCCAACATTGATCTCCTGGTCGCCCTCTCGGGGCGGGGCATCCGTCGGCTGGCGCTGCCGCTTATCAGGAGCAGGAGGCAACCTTTCTCTGCGGAAGAAGTTGACAGAGGCGGGGCCTGATCTGTAATGCTCCTCCTCAGTGGTAATGAGCTCAGGGTCCGCTTGATGCGGAAAATCATTGACTTCGGTAAGATCAGTGCCGGCCATGAAAGATCCCGGAGTGCCTTGGGCATCCGGGGCTCGATCCGCGGAGGGGGGCCCAGCCGCCCGCTGCCCGCTTGAAGCGGCATCTGGCGGCGGCGCCTTGGCAGCGGGTGCATCCTCCTCTTCGGAAGAATCCAGCATAGTGGGGGAAGACTCGGCAGGCTCCTCAGGTGCAGCGCGCAATGCAGCGCCGGCGCCCGAGTCTACCATCATCTCATCTTCCTTCACCTGTGCTTCCTCCGCTCTGGCTGGGCCAGGCGGAGGCGGAGGTAGGCTTGCCGTCGCGGCTGAGCCGGACGGAGGGGCGGGTGGAGGAGGAAGCTTGCTTCCGCTTGCAACAGACTTGCCTTCGGCGTGAAGCCGTGACCGCTTGCTGTCTGCGGCGATCATCGGAGTAGGAACAAAATTTGGTGCCGCCTTATGGATGTGCTCAACAGCGGCACTTGCAAACTTCGCCCACGTTTCTGAGTATTGTCCCGGTTCCTGTTTCCGTCTTGCTTTGGCCTTCACGTAGAGGCCTTCTGCAGTGCCAACATACGCTTCGATATCCTCCAACAAATCCTCGGGATACTCGGTCCCTTGTGGCTGGTCAGCAGCAGTTTGACGCCATTGATAAGAAATCTTTGTCTCATCTCAGTGCTCCACGGGCTCTCTTGCCTGTGAAGTGTGTCTTGGGGACCTCTCTGAGAGTTTTGATGGCGATGGTTGCGTCGTCGGACCCCACTGGCTCAGGTGGCTCCTCTGATGAGGAATCTCCGTCCGTCTGCATGGGCACAGGTGCCTCAGGGGACGCCAGCCCCTCACCGCCTCCGTGGCGTTCAGAGCCCACATCCTTGGCGGTTTTGGCTTCTGTCTCGACTGCCATTGCCTTTGTGGCAGGGCTCTCCGCCTGCTCAGTCTGGTTCATCCCAGCGCTGCCTTGGGCAGGCTGGGGAGATCCCTGGTCTCTCAACCATTGAGGTGCTGCCTCAGGCGGGGGCTCAGCTTTCTCACGGTTTTGGTCAGCCGGTAACGAACGATGAACGCTCCACCTGGCAAACTGGGTCACGGGGGCGGGGGGGTCGCGAAGGCTCGGCTTCCAAAATTTAGGCGGGCCTCCCGCTTTCTCCGTGCCCGCCGGCTTGGCCGGTGGCTGTGCAACTTTGGATGCAAAAAAATTGTCGGCTCCAGTGTCACGGCTCGCCTCCTTAGGTGGCGGAGGCTTTGGCGCGCTTGCCTCGGGACTCTGGCGTGGCGGGGGCGGTGGCTTGCTTGGCACAAGCTCCCTCGGCTCTGGTAAAGGTGAGTCCCTCCTCGGCGCGACGTTCGGCTTCTCGGTCCGTGGCAACGTGATCGCATATAAGGCAGGTTTGGGTGGTGGAGGTTTATATGGCACCTCGTCGGCCGGCTCAACAGGTGATGCCCCCTCTCTTGGAGGGGGAGGAGGCATAGGCATCTTCACGAGCGCATCGGCTTTATGAAGTGGAAGCCACGCCTCCGCCGCGGCCTTGCCGGGCGGAGGCTTGGCCGCTCTTCCAGTGTGAGATGCAGGCTGCCCCACGTGTGGGAAGTCCTCGGTGCCAGGCGAGAAGGGCGCGCCGGGCGGCATTGCCGCCGGCGCCTGCTGCTGTGCACCCATCGACGATTTAGCTTTGTCCTCCTCTTCTTTATCCTTATTATCTTGGACAAGGTTCTTGGATTCATCCGAAGCCTTGTCTCTGTGCAGCGGATCGATTTTAGTGAGCCTGACTCCTTCTTCTGTAGCCATGGCCAAATGTCATCGAAGTTATTGTTCTCGAAATAAGGGCTTCGATCCGTCTGCCAATCAATGGGCTCCAAATTTGGGACCCGCTGTCTCTGTGCCTCTCGGACTCGGTCCGTGGCGGCCGTCCTTTCTTTGTCGCGGCGCCGCTCGACCCCGAAGTCTTGCTCCAAGTTCCAACCATGTCTGGCGACATGTTGCAAGAAGGCGCAAGCGGGCGCGACGTGAAGCGCTGCCGGGGTCCAATGGTAGAGTCGAAGCTCACGCAACACATCCCCCGCTGGGTCGCTAACGAACTGATCTGGTTTTCCCTTGATGAGGGCGGGCTGTTTCGAATAGAAAACAATCTCCGCCGTGGCCCAGATGCCGTCTCCAAAGGTCTCCTCTGCGACAGAATATATCAAATGAGTTTGGGGGTTGTTGGTGCATGGAAAAGAGTACGCACCAATCTTGCTGGACTTGATATTGCCTCCGCATCGGGGATCGGATGGGAGCAGCTGGTGGCCCTCCAAAATCGAATGAAGGGCGGTCACAGACGTACCATGGGACTGTCTAGTCCAGCCTGTGGATTGGTCTTGGACCTCCGCAAGCTTGTCTTCGGTCGCGTAGAAAGGCAAAGTAAGCTGAACGCAATGATTGAGGCCCGCTCTGTGGACCTTCGTAGACACCTTCGCCCAATTCAGACGATCAGCAACAGTAGCCGCTGGGTCCGCTCGCGACCGGTCGGCCTTGATCACAAAGGGACGTGCCCAATTAGGAACGACAGAACTAGGCTTCGAAACTGGGGTCATTGAGGATTTCTGCAGCATCTGAAAAGCCAACCCCGCCTCTCCTTTTGCGGGTTTCTGAATCGTTTTAAATTGCTTGCTGCGGGGCGGTTCTTCCCCTCGTGCAACCCGTGCAACGCGGCCTTCCTTCCCCGGATACTCATTCATATGCATCATGCCCCTGTGGAGCTTGCCGCTCGCTACAGTGCATGGTCGGAAGAAATCGCGAAGGACTGGATCTTGACCAAGCGTACGTCTGTAGGGCAACTCCTTCGTTGTCTGGTACGATAGATGGTAAGGCCTATCCAGCTCCCAATCTGCATTGCGATTAGCGCCGTCTTTTCTCAACCGGCTTGGGAACTTGAGCCTTTGACTGAGCACGGTTGACTTTCCAACAGGGCATTTGATGCGAAGGTTGTCCTCCGCTGCCTCACCAGGTGTCTTAACATCTTCCACGCCCTTTGCCGGGGCCAGAACAGGTCCGCGGGAAGGTTGGGCCGCCCGCGTGTCAGCAATGTTACCCGAGGCGGCTGGGCCGCTCGGTGTAGCAGCGTCACCAGAGACGGCTGGGCCGCTCGGTGCAGTGGCGTCGTCCGAGGCGGCTGGGCCGCTCGGTGCAGGACCATGGCCCGAGGCGGCTATGCCGCTCGGTGCCGTAGCAGGTGCTGCCTTCTTCAACTCATCAACCGCAGTGCGCATATGTTCATCATTTTGCACACATTCAGTTGCTAATCGAAGGCGTTTCCCCTTTGGGGGCATTCCCGGACAGAGATGCAATGCGCGCGATAAGAAATCTGAGGTGAGGGGGTGAGATCGAAGTGGAACGGAACGCCCCCCTACTGGGAAATCCATTTCGGTTTCGTGTTCGTGCGTGCCGTGCGTGCGGGCGAGGCGAAGCTGTGTGGGCGGGCGAGAAGAAAGTCTCCTGTGGCTGAGGCGCGGCCGGACCAAATGTCTCCCTTCCGGGCGGCTGGTGGCCCGCGGTGTCCCGCCGGTGTCCCGCTGGTGTCCCGTGTGGCTGAGGCGCGGCCGGACCAAATGTCTCCCTTCCGGGCGGCCGGTGGCCCGCGGTGTCCCGCCGGTGTCCCGCGGGGTCCCGCGGTGTCCCGCGGTGCCCCGCGGTGTCCCGCCGGTGTCCCGCGATGATGATGACGATGATGATGAATGATGATGGGGATGATGATGATGTTGATGATGAGATGATGATGATGGTGATGCTGATGATGCTGCTGATGGTGCTGATGCTCATCTTGATGCTGATGATGATGATGGTGATGCTGATGATGATGATGCTGTTGCTGATGAGGACGATGATGATGATGATGAGGATGATGATGATGATCGGGTCAAATCGAGTGTGAGATAGATCGAGTGAGATCGAGTGAGATCGATTGTGAGACCGATTGTGAGATCGATCGAGGGAGATCGATCGAGCGAGACCGATACTGAGATCGATAGTGAGATCGATAGTGAGACCGATCGAGTGAGACGTTGGTTCCTCCCCCCCCGAACCTCCTTATCACCCGAAGGGTGGTCGTATAGGTAGTGGTCGTCTTGCCACGGGAAAAAGTCTGTATATGCATTCCCTCGCTTCAAGTCAATAAATGCATTCGAGTAACACGAATGAATCGCCCCGCCCCCAGATCCCTCTTGGACGGCTGGGAACGCATTTGGTACTCAAAGCTGTTTCGAACGGGCGAGTATTGAGCACAGACTTGGGCACGTTGCCCTCTGTGGGGCTCCAGTCTTGCCAGTGCGTGACTAGCTCACCAACGGTAGCCTCTTGCAATGTATACCCATCAGCCCTTGTCGTCTTTGTTATGTTAACCCCCTTAACAGCTGCGCCGCCAGAGGGTTGGCAAAATAGTCATGCGGTAAGTTTAGCGGTCTTAAACATGTACTCAGCGCACAATTGGCCCGCGTTCACATTAACCATTTGTCCGCCCTTATCCAAATTATAATCGCCGTGCTCGGAAGCAAAGTGGTAGATATCCCTTGGGCGGTGCCGCAGTTTGCGGTAAAGGCTCACACCGTCGAGAATTATTATTCGCGGGAATAACCCCATAGCTTTGTAGCTTTCAATCCGACGGTTCATTCGAGCCCCGACGAGAGCGGCGACATCATCCCACATCTGGCTTACGCCGGATCCGTTCGACCGCCAGCATTTGTGGTCTACACCAACGTACATTATTTCTATCGCTCCGTCTTTCGCACGGGCGATCGCGTCATCGACCAGCTGAATCGCCGCCTCCACTAATATTCGGAGGCTTCCAGCGAACGCTGTGGGATTTTCTTGCCGCTGTGGCCCAGTGCCGACTCCGATCAGATCGCCGGTTCCGTCGACCATGTCATTAAAGTTCCAGAAGATGAAACGCATCGGCGTGTGGATTCCTTTCCGGTAATAACTGTGCTCTTTTCCACTTGAGTCCATTAGCCTCTTCCCGAAGACCTGGGGCCATGCACCCACTCATGATCTTACGTGAAATGCCGTGCCCGTGTTCCCGCAGATGGAACTCAGGCAGAAGGCTGGGCTTGTTTTTCTTAGACGCATCTCGAAACGCGATTGTGGAATCAGAGACAATGTGGACATAATAAGACCAAAACTGGTATGCCCCATTACCCATCAAGCACAGAGGGTGGAACAAATCCGTCACGGGCTTGCCTGTGGCCATCGTGGCCGCGACGTCCTCGCCAACAAATGGAATGCATGAGTGTCCGCTCGCTCGGGCAATCTGCGCGATGGCCTGGCACTTCTCAAGGAACGTCAACTTTAATGCAAAGTTTGCCAACTGTGGGTCTGTAATATCAACATAAAGCTGGAGCATCTCGTGCACCTTGGTTTGCCAGTCATTCGTCGGTGCCCTGGGGTTCTGCGCAAATTCTCCTTGCAGCCGATGATAGTCGAGGACGTTCCGGGGACCTCGCCCACAATAGGGAGGGTCGTCCTGTTCGCCACTTGCCGTCGTTGGCCCCGCATCTGGGGGTCCACCTCCACCGCCGCCACCAGAGGGGTGACCGGGGGATGGAAAGCCTCCGGAGGGAGAACCACCTGGGCCGGGCGGAGCACCTCCACCACCGGCTGGGCCGGGAGGAGAGCCTCCGCCCGCCCCGCCACCGGCTTGGCCGGGCGGGGCAGCCAGATTCGAGGCTGACCCAGCAGATGGTCCGCCGGCAGCCTGCCGACCGGCACCAAGATTGTCCAACGAAGGCTGAGCAATGGCTGCATTTGCTTGGTGGCTTGCCGAACCGACTGGGTCGGTCGACGCCTCCGCTGACAAACGTGGCCTCTTCGACGGCGGCTGTTCTTCGTTCAAGTCAGCCTCGCCATCGAGGCCATCCTTCGCGAGCCATGCATCGAAGTCGCGCGGGCGGGTCCACCGAGGTTGTTCCTTTCGCCAATGCACCGCCTGTTGAGGGGAGACCTTCAAGAAATTTGCTCTGGCTGTTGTGGTCAGAGCATCCTCAACAACATGCACTGGCGCGCGAGACAGACCTTTGACGACAGGCAGGGCATATATCGTGCCCCAACCGTCCCCAATGGCTTTGCCACGGGGAAGCGTTCGTGGTGAAGGGCCCCAGATGTTTAGCCACAACTCGGGGGCGCCTTCTGTGTTGTTGCCCTCTACTGGGACGCTCACAAAGTCTCCGTAGATCGTCTTCCGCCGCATGGCTGGGCCAACGGTGGGGCCCGCGACCTCTCCCCTGTCAAGAGTTCGGACGGGATGTCGAGCCTCCCCTGGTGCGTTTGTATATAACCTGCAGACCGACCTCGTCATTTCATCTGGGTACGACTGAAAGAATGCACCCACTGGGATCTGGTCAAGTTTTGGGGGGGGGGGCACAATCGAAACGGCACGTTGCCATTCTGTCGAACGTAAGCCAATGGACGGTCCACGGGTCTTGTGAGACTTGGGAAAACAGACGCTCAAAGACCGTCTGGGATGTGTCGGCTAAACCAGCCTTTAGTGCGGTGACGACTTGGTCGCCCCGCCTGTACAATATATTGTGTCTCCACGTCGCGAAGCGCCAACTCCATCCCCGTTTGCGTACAAACTTGATAGTCCCAACACAATCGGGCCTGGACCACTCTCTCTTCTTATCTGGAAAGCAACGGAAGATGGATTTCTCCTTGCGGGACTCGTAGTCCCCTTGCAAGGAGGTATCTGTCCTCTTGGCAGGCTGGCTGTCTTTGATGGCATCGTCGGCAGCTCTTTTACGGGCTGCGATCTCTTCTGCGTGAATTTCTACACCAGCCTCCATTTCGATGTCCTCATTCATTGCGAGATCGCTCGGGCTAAAAAGATTAGCCTCTTCCCCGGACGGCTTGACCGGCGGGGCGGCGCCCCCGCTCGGCTGGGCCGGTGGGGTAGCCTTTCGAATTGGGTTAGGAAGAGCCTCTCCTTTGGGCTCGACCTGGAGTTCTCCCTTCTCAGGTGAGTCGGGCGCAAGTTCGTCTATGATATCGTCCGAGCAAACTGAAACCACGTCCTCCCCCAACGGCTTGGCCGCTGGGGTCCCCAGCGGTTGGCACATGGGTTTGGTCGATGACCACTCGGGCGCGCGGGGGCCGCGGCAGGCAAGGCCCGCGCAGCCGCAACAGGGCGGCAGCGCGGTCCGAGGGGGGGCCGGCCGCTGGGCAGCCCGCGCAAGCTCTGGAGACGAAACGACAGCGGCACACACGAAGTCGGAGGATGGGAAGGGGCGACGACGAGACGACAACACGCGCTCCGCAGCACGGGCAATAACAATATGAACCTGTTTGGCAAAGGTGTCCGTGTAATCCTCAGCTAACTTACGCTCTCGTCCTCTGGCCTTGACATGCTCGTGCGTGCCATCGCATCTGCGCTCAAGTCCCTCCGTCACGTCGGGAGGCGTGGATGCTATCGTCCAAGGCCTTTTTCATGAAATTACCCTTACTGTCCCTCAATCCGTAAGCGCATCCATGAAAAGCCGTTTTGACAAACTCTAACTCTCTCATGAATTCTTTCACCTGTGGATCCCTCCAATAATTACACTGAGTTGGCCACTCAGTGCAAACGGCGCCCCCCGCTTTGAGCGCAGCACGGGCAATCCCGCGGAAATTCCAAAACAGATATCCAAAAATCTGCCCTAATGCCTCGAAGCCTACGCATTGCTCCATGATTCCCCGTTCTAAAGTAATGGGCTTCGTTCACATATTGCCAGGGGGACCTCCTGTGCAGGGCATAGAGCCCCAAAGCGTGATGTGGTTTTTGTTTTGAACGTCTTTACGTCATTCAGAGCCATTCTTCCTTCTCCGTATACCGAATTACCCTACATGAATTGTCAACCAAATTCTTGGGGTTTCCGATCCTGCTCTGAGGGCCACAACAATGTTCTAACAAGAGTCGGTCTCCGGTCCCCTGGGTGGCCGGGGCGCAGTCTTCCCGGATCCAGAATTCGGTCCAGCCGGTCCATCTACTCGGGTGGTAGTCGCCATCGCTGGAATTGCCATTCGAATTCTGCTCAAATGGGTGATGATATGTATTATCTTCGTCGCGCCAACTATCCGTGCGGTCTACAGTCAAACCATGTGGTGTGTTAGTGGTATAAGTACGAAGCTTATCATCTAATCTATCCGGGTCAACGGGGCAATCTGTATTTGCCGGTATAAACGTGACAAGTCTGGGAATATAGTGCCATCGTTTAAGACTCTGTCCGCATCGTGTCCATTGATCCTTCCTATCCTGGAAGTTGGCAACAGCAGCAGGCGGAAGGTGAGGGGGAAGAAGGTTGTATCCGAGCATATCTTGCTCGAACTCAACTGGCTCAACGTTCAATCGTTCTTCGCGCATCTCTTTCACCGAATTCGATGTATCAGACTCGGGTTCGCTATCAGTTATATCAAACATTGCTCTCATCTCGACTTCGGAGCTTTTCTTGGTTATCTCCTCCATCGTTCTGGATTTCTCGGAGCTTATCCTGGAACCTTCTTCGGTCGTAACAGGAGTGGTTGCACCTGCTTCCACGGCTTGGCCGGGCGCTTTCGCCACCACAGCTTGGCTGGGACCGTTCGCCACCGCGGCTTTGCCGGGGGCAGCCTCGGTGCCAGCCGGGCATTGAGCGCCGCCAGGTGCCGCTGGAATGTTTATTGGTTTCGAAGAATGTACAACGGGCTTACCTTTGTTGGGGCGCTTCTTTTCCTGGTTCATCTTTTTGATAGGTATAGCAGCTCCTCTCCGCAATGCCGAACTCGGACCTAAGCGGGGCTTCCAAACCCCCCCGGGTTTCAAGGGAAGTCCGTCTGAAAACGTCGAATCTATATAGTCCTGGTACCGCTTGGCGGTCCAGAATTTGGGAGTCACAATGTTGACAAGGTACAATACTTGAACCCAAGCCAAAGGGTATGTGAACCTCTTTGTTCCAATGTCTGCAGCTCCGTTTCGGGTCCTTTCATGCTGAAGTTCAACGATGCCCCGAGAAAACTGCTCGGGCACAGCTGCAGCGTCAATACGATGGGTTCTCGGTAGATGCATGAGCTTCACGGGCCCTCCAGCTTTGGTGACTTTACATGCTGCCTGGTTGTCCTCTAGGAACAAACAACGCATTTCCCTCCCAAGTAGTATTTCCCAAAGCGGGAGCGCTGCAATCAGCTCTTTTCGCGGGGCAAGGTCAGCGGCCACAATCTCTGCAAGGGTGCCATGGGAAACGCATGTCTGTCGCTGCGAGCCCATCGACTGCCCAGCTCTGGTGTACGGGCCCCAAATTGCTTGATAACTGGCGCTTGTGCTCCTATGCTTTCTAATGTCACTGGCCAGGTCCGCGTCAGAATATTGCTTCAACAAGACATCCTCCGTCTTATCACCTACCCGTGATGACATACGGTAGTGAGAGGTACATTTGATGTAAAAGATGAGGCGGCAGAGATCCATGTCTTGTTGCTCTGTCCATTTGGTCATGCAACTGGCCGTGTGACACGCGGCGCGGAGCAAGCCGCATCGAGCCATTCTTGCACCGTAAAAGATCTTCATCAAGACTTTTGCCGCTATGGGCTGGAGCACTCCCGATTGGGTCGGTGGCTCCGGGTCGTTGGGGCTAGCCGCTGCGGCATCAAGGCCATGAACTTCGATTTCCTGATCTGGGGGGCCCACGTCAAATTTGATGTGTAACGCTGAGAGCATATTTCACCTCTAGGGCCGCCTTTGCCGTCTTCGAGGTCAGTAAGTTCGGGGCCAAATGGGGTACCTGCAGCGGGATATGTAGCTGGGTCCGTATCTGAGAGTTGTGCATATAACGTGACATAGAACTCGAATAATTCAGTCATGTCGTATTCTATTACTCTGGCCTGTCTGGGTTCTCTCGGTTGGTATGGCTCGGGCGGCTGGGCCGCCGCGTCGCCCCCCGCTTCCTCCTCGCTGCTCGCCTGGGACGGATGCGTTCTTCTTGACTTTCGGAGGCGGCGGGTCCAAAACCGCGGGTAACTCACCTTGCCATTCAACAAACTGTATAGAAAGTCTGTGTTCACAACCCAAATATCGTCCGACCGCGGTCGGAGGGTCTATTTCTATACCTTTCGGGCAGTTGTCAGAAGGGGTTTGTAGTAATTTCCACCCTTTAGCAATCTTGTCTGCGGGACCAGACAACTTAAAATCGTCAACGTAAATTATTAGGAAAGGCTTCAATTCTTTATGGAAATAGCAGCTGCGCCACGGACTGCACTTCACAACTCCGTTAGCCGTAACATGCCCTTCGCAGTGTTGCTCCCAATATCCTCCCGAATCAGGGTGTCCGTATTACGATAGATATAACGGGCATGCGGGATTGCGCATGTGCGACCATTCTTTGGGCCATTCATCACGGGGTAAAAATGCCCATGTTGGGGTGCCGCCCAACCTTGACTGTGTGTAAGCCTGGCGGGCGTCAGCTTGTTCAATACTATGGCCTTCAAAAAGTCCGTAAGTGTCAGCTGCTTTGCTGGCCTGCATTGTAGCAGGACTGCTGGAAAGTTCTTGGAACAACGCAACATCCTTATTCTGATCTCTCACACTCGAGCCGTCGAAAACTACTCGTCCTTTGTATTTCCGTTCTTTGTGTCCGAGTGGCAATTCTGAATTTTTCTCTACAAGGATTGCAAATAAACAACCAAAATGAGCGGTCTGTCCATTGAGTTCCGCTACAACATCGGAATATTATCTGACCCCTTCCTCGCTCCATGTGCCTATGTCTCGCAGTCTGTTCCATTCTTTCCTAAGAGCAGCCTGGGCATCTTGGTTAGCATTGGCCTCTTCTTTGGAAACAGATCGAGCCGCAGCGGCATCAATCTTGGCGTGTTGCCAATCATTGGGAAGTTGGAAGGTCTCGTCAACAACTGAAATGAGATCAGTAAAAGGGTTGTAAACATACTCCAAGATAAACCTTTCTTTTTCGCGATGACTGGGCACTGGGGCCGAGCTACTCTGCAACGGCATCTGAGGCATGCTTCGCCGCGACGCGGCGGCCGCCGGACTCGAGGTCAGGCTTGCCTCTGGTGTTTCATCGGATTCATCATCGGATAACTGGCCCCTGCCGGCTGGGCCGGAGGGGGCCCCGTCGCGTGCTATGGCACCGCCGTGCCACGTCTGCTTCCACCAAACATCCTCGTCATCCGAAAAGCATTCGTCGGAATTGCCCCCCCCCCGAGGATTCGGTAGCTACAGCTGCGGCTTGGCCGCCCTGTGCTGCCAAGCGACGAAACCGCTCAGCAACCCACGGTGCGGCTCTTTTTGCCTTAGGATGTTTCGCAATGTAGGCAGCGGTCTCCTCAGGGACTGGACGAGCCGCAGGTGGCTGGGCCACTGCGGGCTCGGGCGGAGTCGGTGGATTATCCGCGTCCAAGCCAATGTCAAGCAGGAGGCCAAGACAAGGACCTGGATCTTCTATAGCAAAGAAGCCTCTCTTTTCTGCCTTGTATTGCTCGACGGCCTGCCTGCGTTGGACTTGGTTCATGTTGAACCAGCGTCCGGGATGAATTCCAGGGTTGGTGGATTCAGGCAGTTTCTTCAACCATTGTGCACCTTATTTAGGATCTGGGTCGGTGACCCATACTCGGGTCACAGGGACATAGTCAGGATCATAATAGAATACGGCTCGTATGCTGCACGTCTTCCGACGGCCTGTCAACGGGAGCTGTTGTGTCAATTCCTCTCGTTAGACCGACGACAATGCGCCTGTCCTCAAAATATTCAATCGTATCAAGGTTCTGTGTCGCACGAACAAGAAGCTGACCTTTTCCTGGGACCTTCTCACGCGGCTTGGCCGCTGAGAAGTTCGATTGTCGATCCAAACGGTACTCAATGTGTGCGAGACCCAACTTCTTGTCTTTATCTTCGTCTGGGTGAGAGTCTCGCTGGGGGTCCCGGCCATCAATCACCACAGGCTCGTCATCCACGCATAGAACCCCCGGGCCGTCGTCATCGTCGGAATCGGCCTCGGAGTCTCGTAATGGAGCGCCCTCGCCTTCTCGAAGAGGCGGTGGCGTGATAATGGCGGGCTCATCTGCGCCAAACAGATTGCCCGGTCGCACTCCTGTCACCTGCCGCGGCCCGTCTGGGACGGCCGCGGCCTCTCCTTCAGGAGGGATTGTGACGGAGCGCACCTCGGCCATTGCCTGCTCGCACGCCTCCCCCAAGGGAAACTGAGGAGATTGATATTCCGCAGTGCCGTCCAAAATGTTGCTGTATACTTGATCAGACTTCTCTATGGTGGGTCGCTTGCCCTCGGGCGCGCGCCCTGATTCCATATTAAATCCGCCCAGCTGCCCCAACGGCGCAACGTAACTCTCTGGGCCAGCCGCGCCCCCCGCTTTGTGCACATACCCCAGGTGGATCCCTGGGATCATTGCGCCCCCAGTCTTGGCAGTTCTAAATCTTGACTCTGGCGGGGGCGCGTAGCGTGCGAGGGGCCCAAAGGGGAGAAGCGGGGCCTCGAACGCGCGTCCGAAGCGACGCCCAGCTGGACTTCCCTTCTTCAGGGGTCCTGGCATTGTAGCAAAGACAAAAGTATAGGACGGCATGCGTCCAATATGGTGGCGGGAGACCCGCCTGCATAAGCAGCGCTCGGGTCCCCATCTGTGCCGCGCCGTCCGCGCGCTCTGCGACAGCGTTTTGTTTCTTATTTCCTGGGGTGGTAGGATTGTGTGCGATCTTGAGCTCGTAACATGCCCTTGCAAGCTCACGTGCACCATCAGTGTAACAATGCTCTAACTTCTCTCCCGGGGCTTTGAGGTTCACTAAAACAATACAAACATGAACCGCAGACTTGTCGTGTACACCCTGAGCGGCGAGGAAATCCGTTGCTCGGTCGCGAAAAGTCACGCACGCGGTCTCATCGTGGGGCCCCCGCGAGGGTTCATCCATCGCGAACCAATGGTCCATCGTCATCAGGTGTCCAAACGAAGTGGGGTTAGCGTATGGGTGGGGAACCTGCAGCCCTTTGTTGCGCGCTTTGCGCTGCTGTTTTCTGACAGCCTTGGCCCAATTGCATACTGAACAATATGGGTTCTTGGGGGTATGAGTTAGAAGATGCGGCAGGGAGGCTGCGGCCGTTTTGAGCCTCTCGGCAAGGGAACCCGACGCCTCAACCTCCGCATCGTCTGGGTCCGGTTCTGGCGGTGCGTCGACGTCGACCAAGTCGACGCCGTCAGCGTCTCCAACTTCACCCTCCTCGGGCCCGGGGGCCGCGTCGCGCGCACTGGCATCCAACCCTCGATCCATGTCATAGGGGAGGTATCCTGAGACCCCGTGCCAACGAGGGCTCTTATATGCGGCTGCGCAAGCCTCGGCTTTGCCGGGCTGCTCGTTGCTCTGACCAACGGCTCGGCCGTGGCAGGGCAAAGTCGAGAGACATTTGGAGGCGGCGATGCCGGTCGGTGTCCGACTCCAACCGCTTTCGCTAGCCTTGCGAGGCGAATAATAGAAATAAATGATGGTATCCGCAGAATCTACTGAGGACGGAAAAACGGGGGCGAGCTCAGTCGGCCGTCCGTCAACGTAGCTGTGGTTGCCAATCAGCTCATGTGTATGCAGGTCTATGGTCACGCGAGTCTGAACAACTTGGGGCGGAGGGCCCCCCGCTCATTCCGCGCTGTCCAGAAATGCCTTGGCGCCTGGCGTCGCGCAACGCCACCGCTCGGGAGGTTCACTCTCCCCAGCGGCAACCGCGCGCATCCACTGACCCAGCGCCTCTTTGTCTGATAGGGTCAAGTATGGTATCTTGCCCTCAACGGTCAGGTCCACTCTTTGACCGTTGGGCAACAGTAGGTAGGGCCTTTGGCCTGCTGGCCAAAAGAAACTAAGGCCGTGATCCATGCACCGCTCCCCTACCGAGATCACGCACGGGGTCTCCGGCATGGCCAAAGCGTTAAAACTACCATCCTGAAGTTTAGGGCATGCGATGCGAACTGAACCGAGGGCTTTTGACTCTCCCCCGGAAGTATTCAGAGTGATCGATTGCGGAAGCTTTCGAATCAATCTCATTGCACCTGCACTTTTAATACATCTTTCCGCTATGAGGTTATACCCACACCCTGTGTCAATAATAAAGCTCAGCGCTCCAAGATGCGCAGCATCCTTGTCGGTGCATCCCGCAGCGGCTGTGCCGCGTGGGCCCTCTTCCCCCTCCTCAGCCCCCAACCAAAGGTGCCAGACGTCACATTGGAGGTCTGACGCCCTGATCAGGGCTTCCATGGCAGACGCTCTCGACTGAGTCGACATCCGTCTGCGTATTTCTCCTGGGAACTTCCACCTGTCATTGTCACTTGAGTGCAACTCTTTCAGGTCGTGGCGACGCGCCTTCCTGCAAGTGATGGCGGGCTCCTCAGTGGAGGGGTGAAATCGGACGCGGAACTTGCACCGACCCTTCATCTGAGATCGAATGCAGCTCTTACTAGGGGGGGGCGCTCCAGTACAGCTTGATAGCGCCCCGAGAAAGAGGATGCAAGACATTTGCAAGGATATTTGCAATATTCTCTGCTTGCTCCCTGCATACGTGGTGAAACTTTCCACAGGAGGGATTCCTGTCGACTCCTCCGCTAGAATCAATAGAGGCCTTTGAAAAATGAGGGCTGGCCAGCTTCTGCCCAGGAAGGCCCCGAGCTAACGGGGCGGGGCGCGCAGTGGCCCCCAGACTGACTTGGTCAGTGGACACCTTCCTCTCCCCCCGCTTTCGGTTTGACCGGCGCGGGCGTCGCCGCATCCACCGAGCGAGGAAGACAAGAGAAAGCATCCTTAACAAACATATATCAATCAGTCTCCCAGCACTGGCGGCTGGGCCGCCAGTGCGGGGCCAATGTCACGAATGGCCAGTCGTGGTCTTAGCAAACCAACAATCTTTTCCACGCGTGCATTTGCTTGTTTCCATGTAAGAGCGACAATTCATATCTTTACCTTTGCCTCTGCCTTTGTTTATGTATCCGTTTTTTTCTTGCGTTTCTCTGAGCTGTTACTAGAGGCCCTAGACCCGCTAGTACCAGCAGTGGAGGAGACGTTGGCAGCTGCAGCATTGGCTTGTTGAACTGTTCGCTCATACCCCAGAGACTGTCCAGCATCAAGCTTCGCTCGTTCATATTTATCGCGCTTGAGCTTTTCTGCATCGGTCAAGCCTCTGTGCGCTCTGCAGCAACCGTCCTCAGCTCCACGGCAATTCTTGGGGTCACGCGAATAGGCGTAGCACGGTAGCGCGCTCTCTTTCCCGCGCAAACGGTTGGATTGACTCCTGTTCCGTTGTTGCGATCCTTTTCCGCGGCCACCCGCCGGAGTCTGTGATCGGCTCTGTCCCGTTCGGCCTCGGCCGTCAGGTTTCTCAGATCTCCCTCCGGGGTTCTTGTTCTGAGCCGGAGCGGCATGTGACTTATTCCCCGCAGCCGGCTGGGCCGGTGCGGCAGCTTTGGGCTGCTTATGATTGAGTGGACATCCTTGACCTGCGTTCGGGCAGGTTTGGCCCTTGCGCACAAACTTGCACGTCGTCTCGCCCTTAGTCAAGCCACTCTTCATCACGTCCGTGGGTTTCCCAAGACGCGCTGCCACCTCTGCCGGAGCGGCTTTGCCGTTGGCATTCCGACGATTGTCATAGCTATTGCTTCCACCTCCGCCCAATCGCGTTTGTCGCGCACGTTGATTCAAAGTGCTTTCGTGCACGCTGATGTTCCACTCTTCTTTGTCACGCAACATCATCCCATCAATCTGCTCCATGAGCAATTCGTAAGATTTCACACCCTGTCCCAATTTGTCTTTGGACAGGTCATAAAATTGGCAAACGAAATCTAACTTCTTAGGCTTCCTGCGTTGCTCGATGAAGCGTGCGTGAATCGAAGCTCTCATCTCACCGGATGGAGGTCGGGCGCCGTAGAGCTGTTGGTAAACATCTGTCCATTGATCATAAGAATGATGCAGGTCAGCGTCCGGCTTATTGGGGCCAATGACTACCTTGAAGATATCACGCGAAATGCGATGTTGGCCTAACTCCGATCTAACAGAACGCCAGTGGCAAATGGCTCATACCATCTCACGTCCCGTCAAGAGTCTTTCTTCATTCTGGGCGCTGCACTCCATTCGAGTGGTCTGCTGAAGGAAATGTAAGTGATGACTGGGCAGGTTGCGATTCCTGCGCATTTTGTTGAATTTCTCAATCAGATTTGTGGCGATCATGATATCAAGACGTTGGAAGCGGCCTGCTTCTTGGAGCTGTTCGTCGTCCACAGCAGGGTTCATAGCTTCCGTGATCCAGCGCTGTGCGGCTTGGATCTCAGGAGATGATCCAGCGATCGCGCGGATTGCATGCATCTGCCACTCCCGTATGTTTGTAACATCGGGAATGTCAATCAGATCGACCTTCTGATTGTTTCCAACCTGTCTCCACTGGTCCAACGGGGCGCTCTCATCAAGGCCTCCTGGGTCACGTGGCCCTCCTGGGCCCTGACGTCCGCCACGACCGCCTCCGCCATCTGAGGACCCCGGTCCCCCCGGACTTCCTGGAGGCGGCTTCTCTGGCCGATCGCAGATAGCGTCATTGCGCGTCGACATGATCTCAGTACTCGGCGCGTCACTCCTGTCATCCCCATCTTTGTCCTGTCCCGCCCCGCCAGACGGCTTGGCCGCTGGCGGTCTCACAGGTCCGCCCCTAGAGAATGTATGAAAATTGACAAAACCGACATCGTCATTGGCACCTGTCAACTTCATGTTGATTGGTAAGCCATTCTCGGAGGTACTCGGCTTGGCCGGACCTTCAATTGCAGGGCCGGGGACAGTAAAGTTGGGTCGCATAACAGACCTCACAGGCGTTTCTTGCGAAAGCAAAGGCATGCCGAATGAACTTAAAGTGGGCGCTCTTCCCTGTCCCTTTTCACTATGCGGAAATAGCCTTGTGATGATAGCTTTGAGCTCCGTCGCTCCTTTCTCTGGTGCAGCTGCGTTTGTCAGGGTCTCATCTTCCTCTCGGATGTTGGCGGCTGACCTTTCTGAGCTCAGTCTAATCTGCGCTCCAGCTTGTCAGCGCTACACTCATCGAGGAGCTTTTGCTGTTGAGCCCGAAATTCGCGATTCGCACTGCGTTGTTGCCATTGCTCATTCCACTTCTCTAGTTCTGCCGGCAAGCTCTTCTCTTGAGTGCATGTAGAACGCGGTTTAGTGCTCGCATCGAAGTGATCTTTGCAACCCGGCAGTCCACAAGTAGCGCAATCACTTATTTTCGGGTTGACGCAAACTGCGCAACTCTCTTCATCGCCCCGTTTTGCAGGCTGTGGCTGCGGAGCAGCCCTTACCTGCGCCTTTGGCGGCGCCACGCTCACTGCGGTCATCGAGTCAGACTGGGCTGGCACGGGCGCTCCGCCGGGCGGCTGGGCCGCGGGCGATGGTCGTCTGCTCGTCCCAGCCGGCTTGGCCGGCGGGCACGTGCTGTCGCTCAATTGCATACGCTGAAGAGATGCTCTGGCGTTCTCGTGTGACTTGAGCTCTTCTCGATATTGATCATTCGGATCAATTATTTTCGCAGCTACAATTTGTGTGTTGACCGCTTCCAGCCTGGCAGATTTAAGTTGTTCTTGGAGCTCCTGCTGTTCTTGAGCTGCCCTAGCTGTGGCGATCCTCTCTCTTTCTATTCTGGCCGCTGCAACCGCTGCGGAGGCTGCGTTAGCATCGACAGACTGACTGTTTGCCGTCATGACGGCTTGTCCTTCGGAGGCCATCATCTCGGCATATCTGCTCTCAGCTTCTTCTTCCGCGAGCCGCTTGGCGGCCGCGGTCTGATGGGGCATCTGTTCCACCAGTTCTTGTTCCCGCTTTCTGACCGCCTGGGCCATGGCGAGTCTCTCAGCCTCGAACGTCTTCCGAAAGTCCTCAACGACTGCGTACATTTCTTCTCTATCCAGTCGGGCTTTCTCTGCCCTCTGAGCGTCGCGGGCCAGAAATTATTGCTGGGTTTTGGCCTCAACATATCTAGCCTGGTTTTGCATCGCCTGGAGAAGAAGGTAAGTGCAATTGTGCTCTTCCATCGGCATGCAGTCTACACGCAACCATTGATTGCTACAGTTAGTACACACGTCTGAGCAATTTCTACACACTGGGCGTCTACAGGCTCCTTCAGGCTTGTGGGCTTTCCCCGGGCACCTGTTCGCCGCCTGGGGCGGGCAGTTAGGGCCATAGTTCCAGCATGTTTCGCGGGTGGATATCGCGCTGTTTCTCCTCGATGTAGATCGGGCTCCCGATCTGGGTATCTTGAGCCTTCCTCGGCTCGAAGCGTTCGATCTGGGACGCATGTGCGTGCTCTCTGGCGGTTTAGCCGTTTCGCGGAGCTCCTCATCCCTTTCATCTTGTCTAACTAATTCGTCCAGCGAAGCCGGGGGGTCGATCATTTCATCGTCCTCAACTACTATGGGCATCGACGGTTGCCAATCGCTTGGGGCGACGGCATTCCGATGAAACCCTTCCAAAAGCGGGGAGTCGTTCAAGTCATAATCCTCATTCCTTTGCTTCTTTCGTTGAGGGGCGTCGTTGAGGGGCGGGAATTTGTCCTGTGATCTCCCGGTCATGCTTCGCTTGCGTCGGACATTCCGTTTCTGCCTCGACCGCCTGGGGCGTCAGGTCGCTTATCTCGCTGTCCGAATCTGGAATTGCGAATGCTGTCCCAAGGGCTTCCACTTGATCGTAATCAATCGTATCTTGCCCGGGGGACCCCCTCTCGTCTTGGACGGGGTGGTCGGCATCCATTATTGAGGACAAATCTCGGCCGATTGACACTTGATAATTGGCATACTCGATGTCATTCTCCATGGAGTCAATATCGTTTCCATCATTCAACTGTTCGTCACTGTCTTGGCCGGTCTGTCCGTTCAGAACTATCGGGATAGGGTGAACCCTTTGTGCGTTTCCCCATCCGTCAGGGACGGTGGGGTATACGCCTCTGGGCCTTTCAGCTTCTCCTGACCCACTGGCTTGGCCAGCGGCCGGTACGACAGTCCGCGTGGCAATCGGGCTGGAGTTTACCGTTTCCGAAGATACGGCAATTAACGATCTCGAGAAAACTCCTCGTCTGATCTTTACTGTTGTGCCGTCTCGCCTCGCCGGGTCTGGGGTCTGCTCACGATCTCCGATCGGAATCCGAGAAAGAGAACCGTCTCTGGACAAATCCGCCGACCCCTTGGGGATCATCGGCGTGTGAGATGCTTCCCCCTCCCCAAACCCCTCCCCCGGGAGCCCGGTCCGGTCGACCTGGAGGGGGGGGGGGTCCAGCGCGAACGGGGGGGGTCCGGGACGAGCGGGGGGGGTCCGGGACGAGCGCAGCACGGCCGGGACGAGCGGTTCACGGGGCTTTTCCGGGCCCAAGAGGGCCTCAAGACGGGCCAAGAAGCCCCCAAGAGGCCTCCAAGACGGCCCACGAAGGCCCCGAGACGCCAAACGACCGCTCCAAGACGCCCAAGATGGCCCCAAGACGGGCCAAGAGGTCTCCAAGACGGCCCCCGAGGTCCCAAACAAGCCTCCCAAGAGGGCCCCAAGAGTCTAAAATTGTTGATTTTCCATAGTGTTTTTCGATGTTTTTTGCTTTTCCGCCTTTTCGGCTTCCCGACGCTCCAAGACGGCCAAAGAGGCCCCAAAGACAGCCCCAAGATGGCCCAAGAGGCCCCCAAGACGGCCTCCAGACGGCCCAAGACGGCCCCAACACGGCCCAAGAGGTCCCCAAGACGGCCCAAGAGGGCTCCAAGACGGCACCAAGAGGGGCCCAAGACGGCGACCAAACATGTTGAAACTCTAGCTTTCTGCCCCCAGGAGCCCCAGGGGGCCCCAAGAGTGCCCCAAGAGGCCCCCAGAGGCCCTCACGAGGCCGCCCAGACGCCCCAAGGAACCCCCAAGAAGCACCCCAGAGGCTCCGAAACGGCCCCCAAGTGGCTCCAAAACTCGCTTCCAGAGGCCCCCGAGAAGCGATCCGCGAGATCCCGATACACATACAAGAAGCCTCTCACCCATAACCCATAACCCAGAGCCGTTTCTCCGTGTCCCCCTTCTCCTCCTCCTCCTTTTCCTCCACCTGGGCCCCCAAGTGGTTCCAAACTGCCTGCCATAGGCCCCATGCCGGCACACCCTTTGCACGCGCCGTGGCCTCGCACATGGCCAAGTTGACCCATCATGACTCCTGGGCAGTCCCCCCAAAAAACTCCCGACCGCTACCGAAACGGCTCGAAGACATTCCCGAGCCCAACCTGGCTCCATTATGCCTCTCAGATGGCCCCAGATGAGACCACGACCGCCCGCGGTGTCGCCGTCCGCTCGGACCCCCCCGCGGAACTGCCCGAGACCCTCTGGCGGTGGCGGCGAACAGACACCAAACAAATATCACTCGCCTTTTCACCCCTTCGCAGCTTCTACTACCCCCAGATTGGCATAAACAAGGGGTCGGCGGTGTGGCGTAAGCCTAAGAATCACACTCAACACATCACACGCTAGACAAACATAACACACACACACAACACCTACAACGCACAGGAAACACGCACGACACAGACCACACATCACACACACACACACACACACACACGCACGCACACCACACACAATCCCGGGGCCTCCTGGAGCCTCTTCCGGTATCCAAGACGGGCCTCCTAAGGTTTCCTGGGGGGCCCTGGTACACACATCGCAAGGTGTGGCAACCCCACTTTCGCTCGAGTGCGACCTCGATCTTAGATTATTCTGCGTTCACCTCCTGCCTCTTCCCCTTCTCTTAGGCACGCCCTGGCGGCGCCGCCCCAGCTTCCCCTTCTCCATCTCCGATCCTGCAGTCATTGTGTCTTCCTGCTTCAAACGCCCTTTCAGTTTTTTTGTATGAGCCTGGGCACACACGTGCCACTTGTTTCGTGGCTCTCGCACATTCGTCTGAACATATTGCAACAGCTTCAAGGATGGAGGGCAGATCGTTTTCAAAATGTGGGACTTAGCGCAAGGCACATTCGTCGTGAAAGTTTCGCACTGTTTCAGAGCTTCGTACTGGTGAAATCCCAAGAATGGTGTTCTGACGCGACTTAAGACTGTCCGTACGCACGCAACCGACACATTGATTTCGGGCGCTGAAGTCCTAGGAGTGATGCTCTGGCACGGTTTAGGATTGCCAGGGCACAACAGCGCGTCTTGGATTGCACTGGTCCTCTTCCTACGAGTGCAACGGCGGTCTGTACGCTGGCGCAAAACGCTCCGCGACGACCTGGACAGCCGCCCCAGCTCCCTCTCCTCCTCATCCTCCTTCATCCCGCGAGTCCCTGAGGTCCTCCTCCTGCTCCTTCTCCTTCGGCCGACAACGAGTGGCGGAGACTGCGAGGCGGGATTTATCCACATCCACCGCTTGGGGAACTGACGCTCTGGGACATATCCACATCCGCCGCCCACCGAAGCCCCCGAAGATCGATCTCGCTCCTCAAATCGGCGAGCCTGGGGGGGAAGTGAGAGGGGGCGGGCCTTCCCTGAAAGCGGCGGGGCCTCTCGGAGGCCCATTTCGGCCTTCTGAGCAGTCTCCTGTGCCTCCAGGAGAGGCTTGGAGCACTTCTCAGAAGGCCAGAGGGCAGCCGAGCCTGCTGAGAAGGCCCGCCCCTTCCACCCCAAGCTAGCCGCGGCAGTGTGATCGTGCACGTCCGCGAAATCAGAGTCGCAGCGTTGCGCATCTGCCACGACCATGTGTGCGAGGCGCCGTCTGTCCGGCGCCTGGCCGACCGTGATGGGGGAACGAAGCATGACAGACCATCACAACTCGGAGGTCCGCGCGGATTTCTCGGATCGGCGCTGGACCCCCCTCCCTGGCGCGCGGAGCGCGCCAGAGGCGGCGCCGGAGGCGCCGCCAATGGGGTCCAGCGCGGATCCGAGAAATCGGCGCGGACCTCCGAGATCTTTTTCTGTTGCTGTCATTCTCCGCTCCCCCTGTGTGAGTCGTGCCACAGCGGCGGCGCTGCCGACTTCCCCCCCCCCCCCCAGGCCCTCCCCGTCGCTCGGACGTCCATTCCCTGGGCTCTCTTCGGAGTCGTGCGGGGCTTTTTCGCAGGATGCTCCAGGATAAGTCGGGCCTGTCCCCCTACAGGGGGATTTGACGAAAAATAAAAGCTACCCCCAAAATGCCCCAAAAAGGCACAAAAATACTCCAAAAATAGTCCCTAGACTAATTTTGGAGCATTTTCCGGCTATTTTTGGGGTCTTTTTCATTTTTCGTCGAAAATCCCCCTGTAGGGGGACAGGCCCGACTTAACTCCAGGATGCTCCATGAGAGTCCCCGCCGAGAAGAGGACACACGCCCGAGCGTCACCAAGAAGCCCGGCCGCCGATCCCAGGCCCCCACCGTGGCCACAGCGGAGGCGGCCGCGCAGCCCGGGGGGGGGGGGCGGCGGCCGCGGGGGGGGCTTGCGGCGCTCCTGCCACTGGGGCGCGCAGAAGATCCACTCTGCGCTGCCCTGGCCGCGCCGGGTGGCGGAGGGGGGCGGGGGAGGGAGGGAGGGGGCAGGGGAGGGGGGAGGGGAGGCGAGGGGGTGGAGGAGGTTGACGATGGTGTTGTTTGCGATGGCAATGGCGAAGACGATGACGATGCTGGTGCTGATGCTGATGATGATGCTGCTGCTGATGATGATGGTGATGATGAAGGTGATGGTGATGATGCTGCTGCTGATGATAATGCCGATGATGATCATTATGAAGGCGAGGACGACGGTGATGGTGGTGATGGTGATGATGACGATGACGTTGAAGATGAGGATGGCGATGGCAGCTACGATGACAATGGCAATGATGATAATAATGATGATGACGACGACGATGATGATGATGAAGAGGATTCCGCTGATGATGATAATAACGCTAATGATGATGTTGACGACGAAGATGCTGATGCTGCTCATGATGATGCTGATGGTGCTGATGCTGATGGTGACGATGATGTGATGATGGTGATGGTGGTGAGGATGGTCATGATGGTGGTGATGGTGATGGTGATGGTGATGGTGATGGTGATGGTGATGATGTTGGCACGTGATGGTGGTGGTGGTGGTGATGTTTCAACTGATGCTGCTGATGATGAGGAGAAGGAGAAGGAACTTTGCCGTCACCAGATGCGGCAGGACGGGTGCAATAGGCAACCATACTGTGAACCCTGCCCCTGCAGGTCAGATTTCTGAAATGCCGGTGGGGGTTTAGAACTCAAAGACGGTCTGCAACCAGATGGACCCCAACGGGGGCGTCCGACACCGCAACGTCGCTTGGACCCGCAGGGGCAGGGTTCGCAATTGGTCGAAGATCGACGCGCGCCCTGGAGGAGGAGGAGCAAGCCGCGGCCCCTGGCCCAGGACCCAGGCGATGGCAGAGCAAGCGAGGTGGAGACGAAAAACAGCATCACCGCGCCCTCCCTGCGCGCCTCGGCCACCTGTGGGCCACCCGAGGCGGAGGGCGAAGGACGAGGACGAGAGGGAGAGACGAGGGGGGCGCAGGACGAGGAGGATGGACCAGGACGAGGAGGAGCAGGAGGACGAGGGGGAGGGAGGAAAAGCTTGGCCGCGAGGGTAGAAGCAATGGAGAAGGCTTTTTAGAAGGAGGCTGCTTCTGATAAGGCGCCAGCCTCGCAATTATACATGAGGCCCGCGCCTTCGAAGAAGTAGCCTCCTTCTAAGCAGCCTTCCCCCCTACCCCTACCCCTCCGCCCCTCTCTGCGCGTGGCCGAACAGGGAGGGAGGACAAGGATGGCAGGGCGATGCATGGGAGATGGCCGCAGCACAGGGGCCGACGGGCTGCCACGGCGCGCCCGCAGCGCTGGCCCGCAGCGCGCCCAGCTCGCGGGGCCAGAGCTGCGGCAGACTGTGCCCGAGGGTAGTTCCGGAAGGTGTGGCTTGCAGAGGGTGTGGCTTGCAACCGGCACTCTGGCGGGCACCCTGGGGGGCGGTCGGGACCCTCGATGGAGCTCTCCGTCGCACCCCGAGGAGGCCCGACGAGGACAGTTTCGTGCACCCCAGGTCCCCACGTGGCCGATCGCAGACCGCACCCCAGCGCAACCGTACCCTCTGCAGTCGCCTTGGACGTCGCATCCCGTTCCCGGAGCGCTTTCGTGCCCGACGTTCGAGTCAGGGCCTCCAGCCCTCTTGGGGGCATCATGGCTAGGCCGACCGCGGCACGCCAGGCACGCTCTGGCAGCAGCTCGCCGCTTCCTGCGCAGCCACGGCCGGGAACTTTTTTTCCTAGCGCGTCGCTGCAGCGACCCCTGCGACACGCTATGCCCTGCGAGCGGATAACGCGCGTCACTGAGATTCGCGGGGCGACTCTCTGGGGAAGGCTCTGGACGTCGACGCCTGGGGACCGGGAGATGGAAAGCGTGTCGGCCCTGAGCTGGCGGCGCGACTCGCTGAGCTGGCCTGCGAACGAAGGGGCGAACGGCACGCCAGGCCACCACGGCCACGGACGGCGCCAGAGCAGAAGGCCAGGCGGGGAGCACCCGTGACGCTGGCGGGCCCTCTGGCGGAAGACGATGCGGGTCTCACTTGCTTTCGCCCGTTCGGCTCGATGTAAGATCAACAAGCGCCTCCGTGAGCCTGGGGGGGGGATAACGAGCTATTGCGAAAATCGCCATGATGGTAATGAGGATGATGAGGAGGGGAAGAGGGAAGAAGACGAGGATGTCGATGGGCTCGAAAAGAAAACACAACGCCCAGCATGTCGTGGGCACACACGCCTTAGCACATCTGCCATCACAACTGGCACACGTATACGAATGGGTCAAAGTCACGAGCTGTGACCGACATCTGGCCCCCCATCCCTGGCTTGCCCCCTCAGTAGCGCCGGCACCGCCGTGCCTCAGGGGGGAACCCAAAAATGGGAAGCACCACCCCCCGAAATGGAGGCGAGACCTAAGCATACGTCCCGGCGTTCCCCCATCCCCGCCCCAAGCGCGCATGGCAGGGAGAAAGACGAGGAGGAGGAGGAGGAAACGGAGGGCGGATGACGATGAGGCTGAGCTTGCTCACTCATCCCAGTGCAAATCGCTGAAAAAAGCGCGAGAATCCGCAGGACGACCGCCGAAATGGGCAATCAAAAGCCCATGGTCGAATACGTAAAATGTCCCTCTTCCTCTTCTTCCTCCTCCTCCTCCTCCTCCTCCTCCAGTCGTTTTCCTTGGAAAGAACCTCTCCCTGCCGCAACCCGAGGCCAGTTTTTAGGGCGGACCAGTCGTTTCGCCTGAGACTTCCGCACCATTGATGACACGGAAGCTTAACATGAACAAGTGCTTCACAGATGGACGGCAGGTCGTTTTCAAAGTGAGGCTCTCGCCGAAGCGCCGCCCACACACTCGTTCTAAGCAGTTGCAGGAGCTTCACGGATTGAGGGCGGAGCGTTTTCGCAATGTGGCTCTCGCCTTAGCGCCGCGCGGATTCGTTTAAACATGCAAGAGTTTCACGGGTTATGGGCGGTTCCTGTTCAACATGTGTTCTCGCCTTTAGCCCCGCGAACACTCGCTTTTCAATGTGCAAGCATTTCGCGGTTTCCCATGCTCAGCGCACCAGAAATCTCGCTTTGAAAGGATTCAGGATTATGAGGGTGCAGCAGTTATATTGGCTCGCGGTGTTGAAGTCCCAGGACTGGCGTTCTGGCATGATTCAGGACCGTCAAAACGCAACATGCCGCTTCATCCGTGGCGTTGGAATCCCGAGAACCATGTTTTGGCATGATTCAGGGTCTTAAAGCGGTTGTCTTCCAACGAGGAAGTTCCCTTCCTATGAAGAGGGAGATTGGAGGGAGGGTTTATTCCAACATCGTTGATGACTCTTGGGTTTACCCTGGTCCTCCTCCTCCCCCTCCTCCTCCTCCTCCTGCTCCTCCTCCTCCTGATGTCCCTATTACTCCTCATCCGCCTCTTCTGCCGCCTCCCCGTCTCCTTCTCATCGTCCTCCTCCTCCACCTCCTCCCCTTCATCCTCATCTTCCTCTTCCTTCTCCTCCTCATCCTCCTCCTCCATCTCCTCCTCCTCCTTCTCCTCCCCCTCCTCATCCTCCTCCATCTCCTCCTCGTCCGCCTCCTCCTCCTCCTCCTCTCTGCCTTCCCCTCCTCCTCCTCCTCCTCCTCCTCCTCCTCCTCATTCTCCTCCTCCCCCTCTCCTTCTCCTCATCCTCCTCCTTATTCTCCCAGTGACCAGCTTGGCTCGAGCCAGTTTTGCTCGAACCCCAAGCCAGCACCACAGGAGCTCCCCGCTCCGACCACGTCCTCGCCTTTCGCGCATCCGGCATGGAGCGGGAGCCCAGGCGCCGTCGTCCTAATCGCACTGCAGCTGAGCGCCGAGCTCAGTATGCTCGCGCGAACGGACGGGCGGTCATGAGGCTCCTGCACGCGTTCACGGAGGTGGAGCAGCACAGGGGCCAAGGCTTGACTCGCCTTGCCAGTGCGCTCCGCCAGACACTGGTTGCTGATCATGCTGACCCTGCCGATCGAGTCCATCCTGGGCCTCCCACTGGTCCGGCGCCCGAGGGCGACCTGGCTGGCGCATCGCCTGCAACAGCGGCAGCCGCCCCGCGCCTATCTCTCCCACCAGAGGCCCCGAGGGGATTGGCTGCTCTGGGTGGGGACAGCGAGGCGGTGCCGACAGGTGGTGCGATGAAGGGCGAAGCCCCAGTTGGCGACTCTCTACCGCAGCAGCAAGTTTCAGCGCCTGCCGACATGCAGGCTGGACCGCCTCCTGTCGACTTTCGCGAGAGGGTGAGCGGCGCGGGTTCGCACGATCCTCCACAGCAGAGCCCTGCCGACGTGGCGGCAGGCGCCGCGTGGCAGAGGCGGAGAGCAGCATTGGTAGCCGATGGTCTCCTTCTGGCTCAGGGGCGAGGAGCTGTTGCTGCAGCCGCTCCAGTTCGGCCGAGCAGAGGAGCCATCCCGATCTCGTGTGAGGCGGCTGCCGCGTTGAATCGGATGACGGCGCAGCCTGGGCAGCCACATGCAGCGTCGTCTTCGTCTCCTTCAGGCAGCAGCCCTGACAATTGCAAGCAACAGTAGCTGTTCACTTTCTCTGCGTATGCGGTTGGAATTTTCGCTCAGGCATTTTGCTGGGCCACCTCAAGAATGTCTGTCTCTTCAACATCGTATTCGTGGTCTTGGCAGCGCTGTATTCTGGCTGAGCCTGGCCCAGGCCCACTGGGCAAGCAAGGCGCCCCACTTTGTATGGTTCGCTTTTCCTGTTACGTGTGCCTCAATCGATGTGTCAGAAGCGGCAGAGTGGGTTTCATCTTGAGGGCAATATGCTAAGCGGTGTTTCGCGAATTTGGGCGCATTTATACTCTTTGGCATCGAAGGGGCCTTGGCTGCATTCTGGCTGAGCCTGGCCCAGGCCCGCAGGGCAAGCAAGGCGATATTAGTTTCTTTTGTGGGAATGTATGTTCGCTGTTTGCTTGGTGTCAAGATGCGTTCTGGTGGTCAGTTTGTTTTCAAGTATCTCATCCCGCCCCTGGGCATCGGCAGCTGGAGGGACATGAGCGTCACACGCAATATGGTGAACGGCTACTCTGTCCTGGTGCGGGGCTTCCTGATCGTCGCGTCCCTCGTCGTGGTCAGGGGGTGGAGTGCTCCATGTATATATTGCTTCGCAATCTCTCCGAGGTCCTCTGAGCGGGCGAGGCTTAATCGTAACCGACACAGTCGCAATATCCGTAACTCCGTAACTCCTCCTTATTCTCCCCCTCTTTAGCGAAAGCGCCCATCTGAGGGCCCCCGTTACCCTCCTCCCCGTCCTCCTCCATCCCTCCCGATCGTCCTGCTCCCCACCCCCATCCTCGCCCCCTCCCCCCGTCCTCACGCCCCCTTCCTCCTCTTCCTCCTCTTCCTCCTCCTCCTCCTCCTCTTCCCTCCTCCTCCTCCTCCTTCTCTTCCTCCTCCTCCTCCTTCTCCTCCTCCTCCTAGGGCAGTCACCTGTGCACCTACGCGACGAAGCAGAGCACCAGCGACGTGCAGGAGTACCAGGCGCGGTGGGGGGCCGCACAAACAACCCCCAGCCGGCGCACGCAGAGGCGCGCGAAGAAGCAGCATAGCCCCGAGCTGATGCAGGAGCAGCAGCAAGTAGCGGACGCAGGGGCAGTTCTCATCCTCGTGCTGGCCCGCGGCCTAGTCGCCCTCGCCGCGATTGAGAATCGAGCCTGGCGCGTGTCTTCCGCTCCTGGGAGGTCGGCCCCTGACTGCCACTTCCACGACGGATTCGTGTGCTTGGCCGAGATCTCCGTCGACGAGGACGGCAGCGCGCTTGGCTTGGGCCCAGAAGGCGAAGAGTATGAGTTCGACGATAGCTACGTCGTCGGCGGCGAGATGGTGTGGCTCCTGCAGTGCACCAAGGGATGCCGCCTTGCTACATGTACTCCGAGCTCTGCCTGGCAGCCAGCGAGGAGGAGCCAGGCCGCAGAGGACCCCAGCGTGGCGAGGGGTTAGGCCACAAGGGCCCCCAGCGCGGTGAGGGGTTAGACCGCACCGACCCCCAGCGTGGCGAGGGGTTAGGCCACGGCAGACCCCAGCGCGGTGAGGGGTTAGACCGCAGCAGGCCCCCGCGTGGCGAGGGGTCAGGCCCCGGAGGGCCCCAGCGCGGTGAGGGGCCAGACCGCAGCGTGCCCCAGCGTGGCGAGGGGTTAGGCCACTCAGGACCCCTGCGCGGCGAGGGGGTAGGCCGCAGAGGACCCCAGCGTGGCGAGGGGTTAGGCCACAGCCCAGCGCGGTCCCAGGAGCAGCGCAGAGCCGAGGAGCGGCAGCAGCCGTCCATCAGGCTGCTCCTCGGGCTCTGAGCGCGAGGCGGCAGCATTTTTGTCAGTCTGCCGCCGCTCGAAGGGAGACTCAAGGAGTCAGCAGTGAGGCGGCAGCAAATAGCCGTGTGATGAGGCCGCTGGCCCACCCCGCCTCGGGCGCGTCGCCTGCGCGGGGTGCCGAGACCAGGGGCACCCACTCACGGGCGAGAGCACGCGGGTTTAAACTCCTCCTCCTCCTCCTCCTCCTCCTCCTCCTCCTCCTCCTCCTCCCTGCATTCCCCCTTCCTCCCTCCTCCTGCTACCTGCTTCCTGATGGCGGGCGAGCTCCCCGATCGCCGCCCTCCCCCCCCCCCCACCCCCCTGGGCTGGTCGGCCCTGGGGGATTGACCAGAAGAATGCCAGGCGACCCGTGGAGCTCAGCTCGAGGGATTGCCGTCTGGCTCCTTTGCCCCTGGTGGTGCTTCCCCCTTCCGCTGACGTCGCTGCCCTTGTCACTGTAAGCCTGGTTCCACCGGGGGTCGGGGTGGTCCTGGGCCGACCGGTCAGTCATCAGCGAGCGAAGAACAGTATAAAATAAACTTTTTGCTGTCGGGGGCGCCTGTCCCTGGGCGGCTGGAGAGTTTATACCCCTACGGTGCCACCGTAAAGGTATAAACTTTCCAGCCGCGCTAGGACAGGCGCCCCCGACAGCGAAAAAGTTTATTTTATACCGCTCTCGCCCGTTAAAGTCAAGTTGATGTGGTTCCTCCACCGCTCGAGGCCTACCCGAATTGCCGGCGTGGCAGGTCGCGACGTCGGCCTTCTGCTTCGAGGGCGGCTCGGCGTCGATCTCCACGGCGGAAGTGTTGTTCCTGATCCACTCGCGTTTGATTCCCATGAGGCTGCCATTGTGGAAGCTCGAGGTGGATGTCGTGGTGGTTGTTGTTGTGCGTTGCCATGCGCCTGGAGAAGCTGGCGAACCGAATCGAGGTGGTGCTGTATGCGCTGGTCCAGTAGGTCGCGTGCTGATGCTGCCCGTAGTGACGTACGTGCTGATGCTCGTCGCACTCGTGCTCGTCGACGCCAGGCTGGCTTGGCTGCTGACGTAGTGCCCGTGGTTGCCGTGCAGGTAAATGCTGGTGCTGCGTATGCAAAATACATGCAGCGTGCCGAAGTGGATGTCGCGTACGAGAGAAAGAACACGGATGTAAGAGATGTGAGAAATGGAACTATTATTAAGAAGGATGTACTGTAGACGATCGTGGCCGTGTTCACGGCGCACTTAGCCTTCAACGCGCCTCAACCTCTCGGGCGGTCGCGGCTCCCTCATCCTACTCATCCTCCTCTTCCTCCTCCTATCTCCATCTTCGTCCCTCCCACTTACCACCTCTCCCTCCCTCACCCCTCCTCCTCCAAGCGCCGCCGACAGAGCTGCGGCGGAGGCCGCCTGTGCCGGCTGATTGAGCACCCTGCGCGCGGCCTGCGCCCATCGCTCCGGCCTGCTCGGGTCCGCGGGCGACGACGAGAACGTCGTCGACCATCTTGCTAACATGTGACCTGAAAAACTGTTGCGGCCTTCGTTTGCCTCTCCCTCTCTCTTGTGCCTGCCCACTGCGTCTATGAACCAACCCCCTTCTAGGAGGGTTCTTGTCAAACTTGCTCCTGGGGCGAACACTCAGCAATGCAATCTGTTTGCGCACCGCGCCGACATGGCCGTCATGCGAGCTAAAGCGTCCGCAGGTAACTCACCAACTTAAGTGATGTGTGACAAAGTCCCAGTAGAGAGCGCCGAGTTTTGGAGCTTCCAGGGTGTCTCTGAGTAAACTGTGAGGGAGTATCGAGACGGAGCATTGTTGTCTCTGTTGGGATATCACAGAGTTGAATGAGCTGCGAAAAAATATCGGGCGAAAACGCCATTTCTGAATGATAGTGTATCCGACCTGGGGGAGAATCGAGCGGAAGCCGCTGTCGTCGCAGATGGACCTCCAACAACTTGGCTCATTGCGAGGACGACGCCTAAGGCGAAAGCGCCGTTCCTGAGTTTTTGTTGGGCCCCTCTGGCCAGGGCGCCTCGGAATGAACTTCGAGGGCGTGTCAAGGGGGGGGGGCGTTGTCGTCAGAGCGGTGCTTCCCGAACACTTAACTGAATTACGAAGCATCCTGAAGCGAAGGCGCCCGCCGTTCCTGGCTTCTGGGCACGCTCCGGCCAGGGCGTGTCGGAAGAAGTGAAGACATGTCGAGCGGGAGCCGTTGTCGTTGTAGTTGGGCCTCCAAGAGGTTCCCTGATTTGCGACGATGCCTCGCGCAAGAGCTCCGCTCCTGAGTTTTGCCCCCCCCCCCCATCTGGCAGAGTCGTATGGAGGTGAATTGCGGGAAGTGTCGAGCGGGAGCCGTTTGTCCTCGCAATTGGGCTTCCACCAACTTGACTGACTTGCGTTGAAGTCTAAAGCGAGAGCGCCGTTCCTGGCTTCGGGTCCCTCTCTGGCCAGGGCGTGTCGGAAAAAATTGTGAGGACATGTCGGGCGGAACCACGGCGGGAGCCGTTATCGTCGCAGTTGGGTCTCCAACAACTTGACAGACTTGCGTTGAAATCTAAACCGGGAGCGCGTTGTCTGAGTTTCGAAACCTCTCTAACCAGAACGTATCAAAATAATTTGTGACAGAAATAAAGCTCAAGCCATTCTCGTCATAATTAAACCTCCACCAACTTGGCTCCATTGCGAGGAGGCTTAAAGCGAGAGAGCCGTTCCTGAGTTTTGGGCCCCCTCTGGCCCAAACGTCTCAGACAGAATTTCAAGGCCGCATCGATCGGGAGCAGGGATTAGTCGTTGCAATCTGGCCTCCAACAAAACGCACTTTGGGATGCAGGCCCGCGCTCGAGCGGGAGCATCGGCTTCAAAGACAGTGCAGCCGGCGTCGAGGCGAGAGCGCCCTGACATCACCAGTTCATGTTCAACGACGACTGGGGAGAGGAGGGAGGAGGAGGCACACCCCGAGAAGCGTCCACGTCGTCAGGCTGCAGCCGAAGCCAGACGATCGCAAGCGCGGAGAGCCCTCGCCAAAGGGGGGAGGCGGGAAGAGCAGAGCAGAGCAGAGCAGCGCCGATGATCCGATGAAGTCAATCGCCTTGAGACAACCGCACCCTGCAGGCCCACAAGGAAAACAAAAAACGGATCAGGCGTTCGAGAACCACTTGAGGGGCCCGGGATTCTGTGGGGCCCTGCAGGGGGATACCACTGGCATACGAACGAGACCCCCTTATCGGGAACTCCTAGGGGGCTCGCCTATGCACTCCCTCCACTGAACAGGGCCGAGGGACGGCGACGCATTAAACCGACCCCAGCACAACCCCTTTCAGCCCTCCTCGACACGGCGCGGCACGGCCCAGACGTCCGAGGTCCGCAGGGAACCCGAGAGACGGCCCTCGCCCCAGGAACTCGAAGCCAACCGAAGCTGGCGGGAGGCCTCCGAAAGCCTCTGAAGCGTCTCGGCGCCGAGGGAGGCCTGAATGGGGGGGGTCCTAAAGAAAAGTCTAACCTCCAGGGCCCCATCCGAGTACTCGAGGATCGGGGAGAGGGTCCGAGCCTGGAGGGCGAGGAGGGTTCCGTCTGGGAGGCGGCCCTGGAGGTGCAGCTCAGCGGTGCGGCGTGAGCCATTAACGGATTGCAGCCTGAAGCGTGCTGGTCGACTCAGAGCTCGTCTTCGTCCTTGTCCCTGTCGTCGGGCGCCGCTGCTGGTTTGTCCTTCATCCCCAGCTGCGCCAGCAGCTTCGAGGCCTCGCGTTCCAAGCCGCCTCTCGGCGGCGCCCCAGGGAGAAAGCGCACGGTCTGGTCCTTCTTGTCTGTGCCTGCCGCCATGACCGTCTGCTGAACCGCCTCCATCAGGGAAGCTGCGCCGTCGCCCCATGGGTTCGCCTGTTGCGGGATTCCGAGCATGATCTGGAGCTTGAACCTGTCGGGCTTGGAGAGCTTCTTCTTGTCGTACCAGCAGGCTTTGAGTCGGAAGTGGCGGCAGTGGATCGCCAGTGTCTCGAGCGCCGACGGGGCGAGGATGACCTTCCGCCAGTAGTCCTGGAACACCGTCTGCGCTGCCGCTGGAGTCGTGTTGGCCCCGTCCGTGCTGCAGGCCCACTTGATGAACGCCTTGAACACGTGCGGCCAGGGGGGGCCGTGCTGGTGGTCCTTGCCGTCGGCCTTGCAGTTCTCGGCGTACGTCCTGCCCGTCTCCTGCAGCACCTTGACGAACGGAACCTCTGCCCCGACCATGTACGAGGTGAAGCAGGCGCCAGTCACCTCGGCCAACTCGCGCGCGTTGGTGAGAGCGAGCTTCGTGAGAACCACCAAGAGCGCCGCCGGCGCTCCTCCCTTGCCGTTCTTCTGGTTGGCCTGCGCCTCCTGGCCGAGCTCCGCGGGCAATCGGGCCTGCTTGGCACCCTTGGAGTCGCTGGTCCCCTGGCCCTTGCGTTTCCCGACTGCCCAGCTGGGCTCGTCGAGATCCATCACCTCCAAGCACGAGCGGGAGGCCCTCGAAGTGGATGCGCGTATGGAGGTGAAGAGCAGACTCGGAAAGAACTTGAGCCTCACATAGGCGGCAACGGGATGGGCCTGTCGACGGAGAGAGCTCGAGAGTCGTGCTGAGCTGAACCTTGCAGAAGCCCGAAGCGAACGAGTCCAGCACGTGGTTGTAAGCCGAGTTGCGAGACTGGAACCTGCTGCCACAAACGAAGCACGAAGCGCCCTGGACAGCCTCAGCCAACAAGGTTTTGTAACCATGAGCGGCCCGAACGTGAACCAGCCACTGACGTTTCGTGAGGAACCATTTGGCGCAGTTCCCGATGGAGCAGCGAAAGCCCTCACCTTGTCCTGCGGGGATCTCAGGTGGTGCCTCTTGATGGGGGCCAGAGGTGCCTGCAGGGGGGATGCTGACCGAGAGCCACGCGGCCCTGACGACAGAGAGGTCCAACTCCGTGAACCAGTCCCGCAAGTCCCCCTCCTCGAGAAACTCCAAAGGGGCTCCTGACCAGGAACGCATATCCTCCTCGGTGTCCGCAGACGTCCTCCGAAGCGCCTCGAAGTCCCTGACGTACTGGATGGCCCAGGGGTTCGCCGTCTCCGTGAGATGGCCCTCGGGTGTAAGGGTTCGGAGGCCTCGCAGTTTCTCGATGTTCATGTCCCCGAAGAGAGGGGCCCACTCGCCTAGATGTCGCGCGGGCTCTCGAGCCCATTGCTGGTGCCACCGCAAACGTCTGACACGGAACTCGATTTCGAGAGGAGGGACCCGCCAATACCTCAAGACCGCCTCGGAAGGGACCGAACGAGCATGGCCCCCCTCCCAAGACGTCGCGGCACCCCTCATAGCTTTGCGCCCGAAGAAGACGACCCGCGCCGTGAGCTGGTCAATCTGGTTGGGGGTCGGCAGGAAGGCCTCGCAGGCGGAGCACGCAGGACCCACAACCCTGGCAAGGAACACAGCGCGGCGCTCGGTATAGGCGATCCTCCGAGCGTACCAATACTTTCCCATAGAGAAGAAACCCGCAGAGATGGCCGCCAGGCGGGCCGAAAGCTCGGCCCGAAACGAACAGTTACCCATGACCTGGCCTCCAAGATGTCGGGTTGAATCGGCTGGGACCCCTGCGAGAAGAACCTTTTTTTCCGCCACTTCTCGCCGCCGTGCATGGAGCCCCGTGCCCACGAAGGACAAGAGGCTGACGTTCTTAGCCGGGTTGAGCGCATAGCCGTGACGTCGGAGCTCAGACGAAAGAAGCAAGTCATATGCTCGGGACCACCGCGCGAGCTCCGCGGCCGTAGCCTGGTCAGGCGGCACCACGATCTTCCGAATGGCGTCATCTACGTATGAGTGAAAAGCCAAGTCCAGAAGAATCTCCTCGCCATCAAAATTGAGCGCGAGCTGGCACCAGGTAGCCGTCTCGGGGCCGAACTCCGCAAACTGTTCCTGCACCTTCGCAAAGACGGTGCTGATGTCCCGAACAAAGACCTTCACCGCCCACGGGTCGCCTATGAGAGCCCCGACGCTGGGGCGCACGCAGAGGTCGCCAAACATCACGGCAGCAAAGCGGAAGCGCTGGCGGCCGAACGAAACCTGGTCGTCCTTCATGATGCTCTGGTTGGCGGCTGCGAGGCTGTCCCAGTTGGTGGACGCGAAGGCGTTGGTAATGTCCTTGAGGTCAGTGACGTGATTGAGGCCGAGAGAGCGCAGCTTCCATGTGCACAGCTGCTGGCCCAGGATGGCCGTCTCTCTGCGCCGATGAGGTATACAGCCGTGAGCGAAAAGGGGTTCGTCCTGGAGCTGATGCGGGTCCATCGCCGTGGCCATGAAGCCCTTGCCGAAAGGGTCGAGGAGGTGAATGACTCTCTTCCAGGTGAGCGCCACTCCTTGGCTCAAATGCCACACGAGCGGGACCTGACCTGAACGTCGGGGCCTGTGGAGGAAGATCACCAAGAAACGCCACGTATGCTCCTGATCGATCTGCGGTGTCTCATAGCCAACTCCGTGGAAGCGCCTGGACACACGACGGTGCGGGTGAAGCAGCATCCACCATAGTTCAAGCGGGACCGACCACGGCGGGCAGGCACGGCGCTTGGGGGCCCGTCGTAGCCAAGCGCGAAGTTCGCGGAGGCGGAGCTTAGCCCAACTCAGGCCCTCCTCGGTCCACGGCGCAATGAACTGCTCCGCCTCCTGGCCAGTGACGTCGTGGTACACGTAATCCTCAGCCTGCTGGACCCAGTCGATGTGAGTGGCTGCCATGCCACCTTCGCCAGCCGGCAGCGACCAGCGCTCGGCCAGCTCCTCTCCAGTGGGGAGGGCCACAGGCGCCCGTCGGTAGTCCCTCTTGCGGGGGCCCACGCCAGTGCCAGCCAGGAGTCGTGAGAGGCGAGCCACCTCAGCACTGCGTCCATGACGTCGGGCCTCATTGAGCTCGTCGACGGTGTCGATGCGCCACGTAGCCCAGTACTGTCTGCGAGCCGAGCGGAGCCACTTGGTGTGGCGTCGGAGCTGCCACTGCACGGAGAGGAGGGCCAGCGCGCCGTCGGCGTTGTCCGAGAAGTAGTCGTCGCTGAGCTGGAGTCGGAGAGCCCGCTGTTGGTCCAAGAGCGGCTGGATGGTGGCGGCCAGAGTGCGATACCCAGGGCGGTACTCAGGGGCCTGAGCGAAGTGCTTGCTGCCAATGGTCATCATAGCGTCCATCATGAAGCCCCAGTCGGCGTTAGGTGTCTGCTCCTCGCGTTGGATGGTGGCCCACTCGTCCGAGTGCTCGCGCAGGTAGGTCTCGAGCTCGATGAGGAAGGCCGCACGACCTTGGCCCGAGCGAAGAGACTGCATGAGGGCCTCTCGGTTCCAGCGGATGGCCCGCGGCAGGTAGCCCAGGCGGCGGTGCTCCGTCATGTCGCAGTGAATGTGAGAGTCCGTGGTGTCCGCGATGGAGTAGTGCATGCAGGCGTGGACTGGGACGTGGTCCCTGGGCTGGCGAGTGGCGATAACCTGCAACTCGCGGCCCAGGCGACGGAGCGGCCCAGCCGAGGTGATGTCGCCCAGGCAGGCCTTGGGCACGAAGATGAAGTCGATCTGCGAGGCCGTGGTCGAGCCGAAGAACGTCGGGCCCAGACCTATGTAGCTGTTGACCGCCACCATGCCGAGCTCCTCCATGAGGGGCAGGATGCTGGTCGCGGCGTAGCGCTGCTTGTCCTGCGCCAAGGGGCCGCTGACGTCGGATGTAGTGGGTCGCCACTGAGGGTCGCCGTCAAGCTGGCAAAGTCCGAGCCCCGAGTTCAGGTCGATACAGAAGATGGGGAGGACCCGCTTGGAACTGAGGTAGGGCAGCGAGCGGAGCCAGTCCGTGAGCGCGTCGCAGGTGCGGCGGTAGACCTCCAAGCCGCCCTTGACAGGCGGCGGTGGGTAGTAGGCAGAGCAGACGCCAAGATCGTACGTGGAGCACCTTGCACGAAGCGCTAGCCCACGTCCCGCCAGAGAAGCTGCGGGCGTCCAGGTGTGCGTCACGGAGGACTTCTTCACTTTGGCCCCGAGGAGAATGCTGCAGCCAGCGCTTTTGTTGGTATACGGCCCTCGGGCCCACCCACTTTCAAGACACCAGTTGTGATCTCCTGCCTTCCGCCAGCGTGCCTCCCAGGGCCTCTCTCGACCGTGGCCCTTGGCCGTCGTGCCGTTCAGACACACGAAGTCGTACGCTCGGCAGGCCTGCGCGATCGCGGTGAGCCTCTCACCGCTGGACGCGTGCAAGGGGTTATACTGGAGTACGCGAAGGCGGCTGCCGACCATCGCGCGAACGAGCAGGAGCCAGCAACCCACACTGAGACATCTAGAAGCCATCAGCAACGAGGTAAGATGTGAGAGGGATGTCTCGGAAAAGAGGCATGTGGGTGGTGTGGGAGCTGGGCGCCTGTCGCCCTGGGCATCTGTGTGGGCACTCCTGACCCAGATGCCTTGGAGGCGGGAAGAAGTGGAGGAGGAGGAGGAGATGGAGCAGAGCGTCGGAAAAGCCGGCCATACGACCCCATCAGCGAGTCACTCTTGGAGGTTGTGTGGCAAGCAGCAACGTTTGAAAGACGACGACACTTAGGGAATATGACTTGTTCTCTGAGGAACTGGGCCTGCGTGCAGGCCTGGTGACTATGTAGCCGACGTCCACCGTCGCCGCTCCGTCGCCGCCTCGTCGCCTCCGTCGTCTGGACCTGCGTGCCCGTCTGGCGGCTATGTAGCCGCCGTCGCCAACCCGTCGCCGCCTCGTCGCCGCCCGTCGTCTGGGCCTACGTTGTCGCCCTCGCCTCCACGGCGCCGCCATCGCCGCTCGTCGCCGTTGTTGGGTTGCACCACGTAAATTGCTTTACGTTGCGTAGCATTGTATTGATTTGCGTTCTTTTGCGTTGCTTTGCACTGCTTGGCACTGCTGTGCATTACTCTGGGTTGCTTTGCATTGCTTTGTATTGATTTGCAGTGCTTTACGTTGATTCGCATTGCGTTGCTGCGCGTTGCATTGCTTTGCTCTGCGTTTCTTCGCTTTGCATCGCTTTGCATTATATTGCGTTGCAGTTGATTGCCTTGCTGTGCGTTGCATTTGTTTGTCCTGCGTTGCGTTGCATTGCTTTGCATTGACTTGATTTGCATTGTCTTGTCTTGCTTCCCTTTGCATTGCATTGCTTTGCACGGTCCACAACATATTTTGCAGAATAGGAATTGCACCACGCAGGTTACATCACATATATTTTCCAGGCTGTGCTTGCACTTCGGGGTTCGCACTTCGGGTCTACGGAATTGGGCTGGTGTGCCGCGCTGGCGGATATGTTGTCGCCGTCGCCGCCTCGTCGCCGCCTCGTCGCAGCCCGTCGCTTGGGCCAGTGTGCCGCTCTGGCAGCTGTGTGGTCGCGGCCGCTTCCCCGTCGCCGCCTCGTCGCCGCCCGCATAGATTGCACACCACAGAGATTGCACACCAAATGTTGCGCACCACGTAGGTTGCACCACAAATATCTCGTCTCTTCCAGAAAAAAATTAGGATCTACACCCCCATTTTCGTATGGCAATTTAGATATGACTCGTCTGCCCCATCCTCCATCCTAAATTTGAATTCGCCCGGGCTCAGATGCACTCCCCCCCCCCCGCCAGCCAAGGCAAGTCCTGGATGGGGCCCACAAAAAAAAAACACCCAAAGCCAACCGAAATGGCCAGCGAGGAGCATACGGCTCCAAAACACACCTCCACCCCGTAAAACAAACGGGCCGTTCGAGACATCCCCACAATCTGGGCGCTCACGGGCCTGTGACACACCCTTCGTCGGTAGAGCACCAGCCTTCATCACCAGGCCGGATCGAGCCGCGTCCAGTCCTGGCGACGAGAAGTGTCCCGAGAGCATTGAAAACAATAGTACTTGTCTGACAACAATACGAACGTTATCCTTCCTCCCCCTCGTCCTCAGTAATCGTACTATTCCCTCCCCTCCCACTCCTCATTCGCTTCGCACTCCTCAACGGTTCCTCGGAATTGCGGGGACGTCTCATGCGACACGCGGCATCTCTTTGCCAAGAATTGCGGGGACGTCTCATGCGAAACTGGCGGACCCCCCTCGCACGCAACATCTCTTTGCCAAGAATTGCGGGGACGTCTCAGGCCAAACTGACCGGACAACCTCGCGGGCGGCATCTTCAAGCCTAGCGTAGCGACGATTTCACAAGCAAAACGGACGAGGCAAGGGTCGGACCACCTCTCGCGTAGCATCTGGGAGTCCAGAGTTGCGAGGACGTTTCAAGCGTAGCGGGCCATACCATGTAAAATCTGGTGCGTCGGAAAGCAAGCTTGCGACGAGGTCTCATGCGAACCGGGTCCAACCGTGCGAGCATGTTGCCATTGTCTCGATAGCAATTTTCCCCCAGCACTGGCCAGGCGACCCGGGAACACTCCAAGACAAAACTTCTTGAACGGAAACTAAAAGGAAACTCCCCCCTTATATATATACATATATATATATATATATATATATATATTAACAAATAGATTGCACTGCGTGGGTTGCGCCATGTATAAAAAGAAATGTTGCACCACATATACTGCACATCATGATTGCACAGCGCTGGTTGCACACGGCAGATTGCACAACATAGATTGCAAAACATATATCGCACACAACGTAGTGTACACCGAAGATTGAACACTACATGTTGCACAACATCAATTGCAACATATAGCTAACACCACAGACGTTCCACATCATATATGGCACCGCGAAAATCATGTTACCGTCATTCGCCTGTCAAAACCACCACACCTCGGCACTACACCGACTCCAGCTGCGATTCCGACCGACGTGTGGCTGCAAGCACCCCGTACCTGACACGTTCTTGCGGGGTTCTGGCGCATGCGGGGGGACCCAGAATCCATTGAGTGTCGAGCGCGACTGCAACCCTCGGGTCGGGCAAAAGGGGGGGTAGCAAAAGGGGGGTTTGAAAATCAGCTCACGTAGCTGATGTTCCCGGCGCCTCCCGGCGCCGGAGGCGGCTATGTATCGAGGAATGGGCCCCTCGGTGAGGCCGAAACCAGCTGCATGCAGCAAATTTCGTAACCCCCCCTTTCCCAATCCCCCCCTTTCGCCCGGCCCGAAACCCTCGACCTCGGAACCCGCCGCCCGCAAGAACTTCTACTCGGCAGCGCCGGAGGACGCAAGGCGCGCTGGGCCGGTACCTGGTCGGGCGCGCCGGGCGCGGGGCGCAGGAACGGGTGGAAAATCGCGGGGCGGCCGCGAGGGAGGAGGAACGTGAGGAGGAGGAGGAGGAGGAGGAGGAGGAGGAGGAGGAGGAGGGGGAGGAGGAGGGAGGCCCGGCCGTCGAGGCACCACCATCGCACGAACACCCGTCGTCTACATCGCGCCGCCTCCCTCCTGCCTCCTGCCTCCCCCCTCCCCTTCGCTCCCCAACGAGCCCCCCCACCTCGCTGCGAAGGGAGCGGGACAGAGGGCTGTCGCCCATGCTCGAACCCTGGAGGGGGCACCTTACCGGGCCCCTGGGGAGCCGTCCAAAAACGGATCGGGGTGAACAGCAAGTCGCGCGGAGAAGCGGTCCAGACTCCGCAGGGCCACGTGGCGACACATACGGCGCCGGATGCCTGGGCATCACCGCCGCCCATCCCCGGAAGCCGCCGTCCGGGCCACCGCCGGAGGCCCCCGCGGGGCCTCCGGAGGCCCCGGCCAGCGCAGACGAGGCCAGCCTCGAGCCTCCCTCGGGTGGTACAGCGGCTGATCTGGACCAAGGCGTCCCCCGCCTCTCGCGCTGGAGCCCCTGCAGACCCTCTGGGCTGGAGCCCCCGCGGCTTCTCGCGCTGGAGCCCCTCGTGACGGGCGCTCTGGAGACCACGAGGGCCTCCCTGGAAAGCCCGGCCCGCTCCCGAAGTCCTGGCTTTCATCCCGAGCCGTTGTTGTTCACAGGCCCAGGTCCAGCGAGGATCCCGGATGCAGGAAACGGCAACAAAACGTCCGCCTTGATGTTTGCCAACCCTCCTGTGTTGGGTTCTCGTTTTGGAACAGAGCACTGTGGTCTACGTCCTCCCCCTCCTCTTCCCCCTCCATCTGCCTCCTGCCTGCTATCGCACTATACGCCGTCGGGTGCTCCCTGAGTGGCTGCGGACTGCGCAACTGATGCCCTTTTTCGTGGGCTCCTGGGAGGTGCAGCGGAGTGGTGATGCACGCGGACCGAGCCGAGACCTCGAGGCTCCGTGGGTGGCTGCATATTCGCCACTGTCGCCACCTTCGTGGGCGTCATACACAGACCCCCCTCGCGTTCATACAAATCGCCTGGGTACGTCTCGGGTGATTTCCAAATGTTGGAAACCCTGAGCCTGAGGCAACCGCTGGCAACGCCGGCTCTCAGCCCTCCTCTGGGGAGGCAGCGGCAGCGCCAGCGGCGGCGGCGTCCCTCTGCCCCCCCCCCCTCGAGCCTGGGCAGCGCCGTCCTGAGCGCGGCCTGCCGCAGGGGGAGGAAGAAGGGAGGCAGGGAGGAATGAGGGAGGGAAAAACCGTGACGGCATGAGGGAGGAGGCGTGGGAGTCGGCTGGGGGCCTGAGGTGGACCAGCACTTGTTTCGACGAGCAGGGGGGGGGGGCAGGCTCGAGGTTCTGGGGTCGAGAAATATGTTGTTTGTTGAGCCCCCGTGGCCCGTTTTGAGGCAACAGGACCTTCAGAAACGGATCCAGAGCGAGACGCTGCACCGGATGACCCCTGGAGGGGGAGTCCGGGGACGGAGTTGAACGGATTTGGCTTCCTCCCCCCTCCTGGCAGATTTTGTGGGGTCCTTGCCAGTTCAAACCGCCCAGCCGCCTCCAAAGGAGGAAAACGCGGTCGGCAGGAACCGTTTCCATGTTGCTGTGGCCTGTACTTTCATGCAGGACCCCATCTCGTCATTCGAAGCCGAGGCCATTGCTCTCGACGAAGCCATCGGGAACTGGACACGCTTGATTGCTTATGGCATGCGGCTGTAAGCTTGCTGACCTAAGCGCCGGCGAAAGGAGGGAACACGAAAGGACCAAATCCGCCGATCCAGCGTGTGAACTACAAGGAGCCTCAGGACGAGCTTCAGTTCTGAACCTAAGCAAGAATTTCAGCTCTGCTTGGGGGGGGGGCGCCGGGGTGGCTCTGCCGGGGAAGGCGAGGACAGAGAGGAGAACGAGCACGCGACGCGAAGGGGTCAGCAGGAGGCAGAGAATAACGAGAACTAGGGAGAAGAAAGAGGACCGGAAGAATCGAGGAGGGAGGAGGCCACAGAGCCGCCAAGATCACCGAATCTGGAGCCCCCCGGATCGGCGGCACTGGCCGGAGGCCATTACAATACAGAAAAGGGAGGGAAGAGCGAGGCTAGAGGGAGGGAGAGATGACGAGCGAGGGGGAGAGGGGGCCAGAACGCATCGCGGCATGCCAGTGACAAGCCGAAGACGCTTGATGAAACGAGAGCGACGCTAGCCGAGGACTTCCGAAACGACCCAAGCGCGGTCGAGAAAAAGGCCAACATGGCTGGCCCGAACCGGCTGCCTGCGGGCCGCTACATTGCGCGGGACGCAAGGTTTTCTGCTCGCCGCGGTCTAGCCTGCGCCGGGGACTCACACTGCAACCTCCGCGTCGGAGGCGGGACGAGGAAGAGGGGTGAAGAGGAACGAGCAGAGAGCCACCCGTCTTGTGGTGCAGCGCAGTCTGTGCTTTGCATGGACGACTTCGGCATAGAGTGATTTTCCACTCGCATAGTCATCGGCCGTTCGTCGTTCTCTCCCCTGATTCTGTCCAGTGCAGGGGCCACCTCTCACGCGGGTGCAGCTCCACCGTGCGGGAGCTCGGGAGCCCACCCAATGACACCCAACTGCTGAGGGGGACCAGCGAGAACGCCCCAGGGCAAGCACGAATTGGGAAACCTGAGGAGGAAGAGGAGGATAAGCGCGGCCTTCTCTTTGCAGGAACAAAGGAGCGCGGGACAAGGAGGAGGAACAGAAGGGCAGATTCAAAATCCAACAGTGTGCAGGAGCTTCGATGCGAGGTGTTCGTGGGAAAACACACACAAAAAAACAAACAAAAAACATAACACACATCTGTGGGAACAAAAACACACACTGTGGGAACAAACACACAAAACACACACACACACAAAGCGCACACAGAGTGTGTTTTAAAACACACACAGAGTGTGTGTGTTTTTCCCACAATGTGTGTTTTGTGCGTGTGTGTGTGTTTTGTTGTTTTGTGTCCCACAGTGTGTTTTTTCCCGGAGGCTGCTGCTGCCCTCAAACATTATCCTCCCACATCGGGGACCTTCTGACCCGGGTCAATCCAGACCCGGGTCAGCAGGAAACCAACAACTGCAATGCAGGAAGAAAAAAAACAAACTGCAACGCAGGTCTTCGCAAACCCGGGTCAGCCAATATGCGCGGCCGCCTCGCGGTCACGAGCGGCTCGCTAACCCGGGTCAGCCAGAGGGGGCCTTCGCAGGACCCTGCAGGATCTGGCGCTCTGGTGGACCCCCGTTTGCCCTGACCCCCCGTCTCTCAGGCCCCGGCCACATCCGCTCCGTCTGCCCCGCGCCCTGCCCCCGCCCTGCAGGAGCGGGGGGCGAGGCCCGAGGTCCTGGGGACGACGCTCTTCGCCCGCGGGCCAGGGTGGAAGTGCGAGGGAGGAGGATGTTTCCTGGATTTTTTTGCCTTCCCCCCCACTTCCCATATTTGCCCATATTTTCCAAGGGATCGACGATGAATTGTGTCTTTGTGTTTTTTTCCTCCTGATTCTCACAAGGCGGCGGGACTTCTCAGAAGCCCTCCGGCCTTCTGAAAAGTCTTCTGTGTCTTCGGGCGCCGATGCTCCATGCCTTCGGCTGGGCTCCGGGGCGAATGCGTGTGACGCCCGCTCCCATCGTCGCCTCCAAGGTGCAGCGGAGGCGCCGACTCGGAAGGGATTCGCCCAAGACGCCTGGCCCAACTCTCGAGCAGCGTACGGAGCAAACGCTGGGGCCTACCCTACCCAAACAGCTTCGCGAATGTGGCGGGGGCAGGAGTTGGGCAAGAACTTTGGAATCAGCAGAAGAAGCCCAGGTCCAGACAAGCTAAAAGGCACTTCCAACTGCACTGGTACGCCCAGACACCAAACGTTATGATTTTTAACAACATGGACTGCCAAAGGTCTCGACCGATTCCCTAGGACCAGCTTGTCATCCCGAGCCGTTGTGTTGAAAGCCCCTGGGCCTGGCGAAAGACCCCGAAGGCAGTACACAGGAAAACACCTTCGGATATGGTTTGTCTTCTGACGCGAATGGGGTCTGGGTCTGGAAACCTTGCCATGGCTCCGACTCAGCGGCGCGTCGTGGAGCCGATGCTCAAGGGGGGCGAGCCTGCAGCGCCGGCTGCTCGGGAGGGTCATCCGCCGTGGGGGCGAATGCCTGGGGGCGCGCGAGCAGGAGAGGCCCCTCCTCGTCCTGCTGTCCTTTTTCTGGGGGAGGCTCATAGTCTAGATTGGCCCGGCGCGAGCCCGCGGAGGGGCACGCGGTCCAGGCAGAAAGGAAAAAAGAAGCCACGGACGACGACGACGCCGCCGACGACGACGACGGCGAAGGCGGAGGCGAACGACGACGACTGCGGCGAACGACGACGGCAAAAAACGACACAACGACGACGACGAACCGCAGCGACGCGAACGAAAACCAGGAGCACGACGGCGACGGCGGCAGCCGAGAGTACGAGGCCTCGCGCCGTGGTGTTCTCAAGAGGGAGGGAAGGCTCAGGGAGGAGGAGGCTAAAGGGGCCCCAGGACACACACATAAATACACATAAATAATAATAATAATAATAATAATAATAATAATAATAATAATAATAATAATAAGAATAAGAATAATAATAATAATACTATTACTAATAATAATAATAAATGCCCCACAGTTTCCCATATTTTCTGGGCCTTTGCCCTCCCCCCCACTTCCCATGTTTTCCTATATTTTCCGGGGGAATCGAGGATTACGTGTGTCTGTGCGTTTCTTTCCCTCCTGAATATGCTGCAAGCCGCAGGTGTGGTCACGGGCTCACGGGAATAGTGGGCCGGGCGGGTGGCCACGGACGCTGGCGTCCCGCCCCACGGTGCTCTCCGGGCGGGCAGCCGTGGCCCCCGAGGGCCCCCCCCACTGTGGCCAGGGGCGAGACCCTTCCGAACCCGCTACAGGCAGGCTGGAGGAGGAGGAGCGAAGGTCTGGGGAGGGAGGAGGAGGGCCGGAGCGAAGGTCTGGGGAGGGAGGAGGAGGAGGAGGAGGAGGAGGAGGAGGAGGAGGAGTTGCCTGAAGCAGAGCGGTCAGCGGTCATCGCCACCGCGTGGCGCCGCATCCAGCGCACGTTGGTTGTGGGCAACGCCGAGATGATTCTCAGTGCGTGCTAAATGACCCACCAGCACTACGACCACCACGGCCACCACGACCACCACGACCACCCCGACCACCACGACCACCACGACCACCACCAGCTGGGCCGCCTGGACCGCCACGGCCACGACCACCACGACCACCACGACCACCAACGACCACCACGACGACCACGAGCACCACGGCCACCACCAGGCCGGCTGTCAGCACTAAAACCACGACCACCACGACCACCACGGCCACCACGACAACCACGACGACCAGCCTCGACCACTACCAGCTCGACCACCACGACCACGGCTTCCGCGGCCACCCTGGCTGCCCGCCCGCCCACCGCGACGGCCCCCGCCCCCCGGCCCCTTCCCCTTCCCCTCCTGGCCGCCCCTGCTGCTCCCCTCCTCCTGCTCCCCCCCACAGAGGGCGCGGGCAGCCTTCGGCCCGCGTCGCGTGCCAGGGCCTGCCTCAAGACGAGGCTGGCCCGGGGCGCACTGGACCGTGGACGGTCCCCCTCTGGGCGGCCCCCAGAGAGCCAGTGGGGGCGCCATCCCCGCGACTATCCGAGGAGGAGGAGGAGGAGGAGGAGGAGGAGGAGGAGGAGAAGGAGGAGCGATGAGGGAGGAGGAGGAGGAGGAGGAGGAGCAGCCGCGAGGCAAGGAAAAGGACAGGGAGGCAGGATCACGTCTTTCCCTGGGGCGAAGGGACGGGGAGAGGGCCAAAGGACTTCGGTGCGCTTGAAATCAAACCCACATTGAGGTTGGAATGTGAGGGGGGAAGCGCATGTCATCAAAATACTGATGTGCGCATCCTGTCGGCGGTTACTTTCCTGTCATTCTGGGTCGGGGGCAGCCTGGCCCGCTGCATGGAAAAGCAAGTTCTCGGACCGCTCCTTCTGAGCCGCTAAGTCCTCGCACTCACGAGTGGGGGCCGACAAGGAGTCGGTGGAGCTGCCGGGCGTTGCCTGGATGCCCCTCCGAACCTGCTCCATGCCATCAACCGCCGGAAAGAAAACTACGCGATCAAAATGCGGGGTCGGCATGGCTCTTCCCCGATTTCGTGAGTGGAACCTATCTCGAACGGAAGCTGGGAAACGAGAGACGCACCCGGGTCCTTGGGCCGACTCCTGCTCAGCTGTGGGCCTGGGAAGGGGGTGCAATGTGTATATATATATATATACATATATATATACACACATATATATATGGCTTGAGCGGCACGGCCCCGTGCTTCGTACCTGTGCTCCCAGTCAGATATCGAAACTGGTATACCGAATCTGAGCACCAAAGACGATCAACAGACAGCACCAAAACAAAACATCCAGCAACACACACACACAACAAAACATCCAGCACAACAGTTGTTTCGTCAGCGGCGAGGCGGCGAACTCCGCTCCAGCGAGAAGCTAGAAAGGGGCACCGACTAGCGAATTGGCCGGCAGGCAAAAAGGGGGGGAACGCCCGAGAGGAAGAAGGGACGCTCAGACGCCGAAGAGCTCGACGCTGAGCAGCCAGGTGGGGGGCAGCAGCAGCCAAGCGCGCAGGGCCAGAGCGCGGTGGGCGGCCGTGGCGAGCCACGGTGGCCACATCCAGTAAAACGCGCAACCGGCTGAGGCGTGCACGCCTCAGCCTCCGCACAGCTGCCCGGAGATGCCGTGCCTGCATCTCGCGAGGCGCCGCCTGGCGCCGCGCCCGCCACGCCAGGGGGGGGCGCGCGGGCGGCCCCTTCCCCCGGTGCGGCTGCTCGGCGCCGCGGCGGCGCCGCGCTCGCTGCGCGCGCCCGTGGCCCGGGCTGGGCCCGCGAGCCACCGCCGCGGGCGGTGCTACGAGTGCGGCCCTAAGGGAAAGGGGTGTGCATATCTCGGGGCGCGTGAGCTTCTCACTGCCCCTGTGGGTACTGCCGCCGCCGCATCTGTACTGCAGGGAGGGCAGCCCTCTTCCTCCCTCGTCCCTCCTCTTGCTCCTTCCTCGGAGTCCTCCTCACGGACAGGCCCCGGGGCGCGTTCCGACCAAGATTTTCACATGGATCCAGCCGTGCCGACGGGAGGGGGGGGTGAGGCCAGGAAGAAGGGATGAGAAGATGAGAACCAGAGAGAAGGAAGGAGGAGGAGGAGGAGGAGGACGACGACGACGATGAGGCCGTTTCATCCCTCCTCAATCCTCCCCATCACTCCCTCTAAGCCCCTCTACCCCTCTTGCCCGCGGAAGGGCCCGGGAGTTCGAGGCAGATCCAGCCGTGGCGACAGGGCCCCCCCCGAAGGCCGAGAATATGAGAACGACGAACAGGAGGAGGAGGAGGAAGAGGAGGAGGAGGAGGTGGAGGAGGAGGATGAGGAGTAGGAGGAGGAGGAGGGGGAGGCATCGTTCTATCTCCATCCTGTTATCTCTTCCCTCCTCCCTCCCTCACTCCTCCCTTCCATCAGCGTCCTCCCGCGTACATTTCCCGGCGCGCGTTCCGAGTAGACCTAGGCTGAGTGGCGACGTAGGGCCAGCCGAAGGTCCACTGGAGGAAGACGAGAAGAAGAAGCAGCAGGAGGAGGAGGGGGAGAAGCCCTCCCCCCTCCCCCTCCCCCCCCTCCCCCTGCCACCATCCTCCTCCTCCTCCCTCCCCCCAACCCCCTCCCCCCATCCCCCATCCCCCCATCCTCCTCCTCCTCCCCTCCCCCCTCCCCCCTCCCAACATCCCCCTATCCCCCCATCATCCTCCTCCTCCTCCTCCTCCTCCTCCTCCTCCTCCTCCTCCTCCTCCTCCTCCCTCAACGCCTCCCTCGGGCATTTCCCACCCCGCCGAGAATCCGGTGCGGGTCCGCCGAGCCGCAGAGAGGGAAATGCTTCCTCGTGCCGCCATCCCTCGTCACTTCACTCGGGGATGGACAGACCTCCCTTTAGTAAAACGTGGTTTAGTGAAAACGACCTCGGGCCCAAACCTGGGCGGCGCAAGCCTGGAAAATAACGGCCGCGGCGCCCTCTCGAGAACCGAAAACGGACAATTCACTAATCGACGTGTCACTATTGGGGGTTCTGTCCAGCCCCGATTCACCACCTACAAAGCCCCCCCCACGGACCTGCACTGGAACGCGCTTTAGAATCAGGATGCCGAGGCGGGACCCACACCTGGCCGTGGCGACGAGAGCGGGCCCCCCCACAAGGGGCCTAGAAACGGGAAGACTGGGGCGAGGGCCTCCTCCTCCTCCTCCTCCTCCTCCTCCTCCTCCTCCTCCTCCTCCTCCCTACTTCCTCCTCCCTACTTCCTCCTCTTCCTCCTCCTCCTCCTCCTCCTCCTCCTCCTCCTCCTCCTCCTCCTCCTCCCCCTCCTTCTTCTCCTAATAGGGGGGAACGATCGGGGGGGAGGGCCGGCTCGGGGTGAGAAGCCGACCTGGAATCGGAAATACGTAGCCGATCGACCTGCGAACCGCACGTTCATGATCGGGGTGGGCTATCAAACCCCTTTCGGCGAAGAATGGGCGACTTGAGGTCGACGCATCCACCCCTGAGCCTATCCTACCCTACCCTGGGTGTCCTCCCCTCCATTCTTCCAGTGAGAAGACACCCGTGACCACGGACAATGTATGGGACTCCCGCGCAGATCGCATCGGCCCGCGCTGGACACCCTCGGGATCACCCCTGGCGTCGCCCATGGCGTCGCCCCACGCGCTCCTGTCACTGGGGACATGTTTTCACTACGCGTCGACAAAAACATCTGGTAAAACTGCCCATGTAGTAACAACACGTCAGGCACACGGGGCAATCACAACGACAAGGGGAGGAGGGAGGCGGGGAAAAAGTTGCCAACCCACGCTTTCGGCGAAGTCCTAGAGTTCACGCCCATGCATCGTGCTGTGTGCTCCTCCTCCATGGCCTCCTCCCGTCTCGGCCACCCTTCCCTGGGGCCGACCCACCCCCGTGTCCCACATCTCGTGCAGCTGCTTGTCGGAGATGTCCCCCACGCACTTCTCGCCCTGCTCCTCCTCCCCATCCTCATCCTTCGTCGATCTCCTGCCTCTCCACCTCCTCCTCCACGTCCTCCTCCTCCTCCTCCTCCTCCTCCTCCCCCTCCTCCTCCTCCTCCTCCTCCTCCTCCTCCTTCTCCACATCCTCCTGTTCGTCCTCTTCCTCCTCCTCCTCCTCCTCCTCCTCCTCCTCCTCCTCCTCCTCCTCCTCTTCGTCCTCCACATCCTCCTCCTCGTCCTCCTCCACGTCGTCCTTCTCCTCCTCCTCCTCCTCATCATCATCCTCCACCTCCTCCTCCGCCTCCTCCCTCCCTCCGTCCTCCTACGACTGCATCATCATCACCACCATCATCAGCCGCAGCATCAGCATCAGCTTCAGCATCAGCATCAGCATCATCATCATCAATATCAAAATCCCCATCAGCATCATCACCACCATCATCATCACCGTCATTATCATCATCATCATCATCATCATCATCATCAGCAACATCATCACAGTCATCACCAACATCAGCGCCACCATCATACACTCAGCATCACCACCAACATTAGCATCGTCATCATCAGCAGCATTAGCATACTCACCAGCATTAGCATACTCACCAGCATATACCATATCATCCTCATCAACAAAAGAATCAACATCATTCGCAGCAGCAACATCATAGTAAACCTCATCATCGTCATCGTCATCGGCCTCGTCATCATTATCAACACCAGCACCAGCATAGGGCATTAGCGTCACTATCATCATATCCTGTATCCATACCATCACCACAACCACCATCAACAGCAACATGATATTAGTCAACATCACCAGCAGCATCACCACCATCACCATTATCACTACCGCCATCACAATCATCATAATCCTTCTCATCGCCGTCATCACCACCACCACCATCATCATCATCATCATCAGCAGCATCATCATCATCATCATCACCACCACCATCACCATCACAATCACCATCATCATTATCAGCATCATCATCATCATCATCGTCGTCATCATCATCATCATCATCATCATCAGCATCATCATCACCAACAACAACAACAACCTTCTCCTCCATTGTCCCTTCTCGCTCTCCCCCTCCTCCTCCTCCTCCTCCTCCTCCTCCTCCTCCTCCTCCTCCTCCTCCTCCTCCTCCTCCTCCTCCTCCTCCTCCTCCTCCTCCTCCCCACCCCCCCTCCTCCCTCATCGATCTCCCCCTCATCATCCCTCCTCCACCCTTCTCCAGGGCCTGCCCCCTCCTGAGATGGCGCGCCCGTAGTACACTCCTCACTCCTAAAGGGTGAGGGGTCCCCCCTTACTGAGATACCCATTCCCGCTACCACCCCCCCCCCCCTTGGACCTCCCTGCCCGAAGCTCCCCCCCCCTTTTTCCGCCCCTCGGAAGCCCCCCCTTCCCAATCGAGCTCCAGAAGCTACGCTCCCCCCCCCCTTGTCCAAGGGGAGGGGGCTTAGCTATCAACCCCCCCGCCCCAGACATCCCCTGCCGGAAGACCCCCCACCCCCCTCGATTTGTTCCGACTCTCGGAAGCTCCACCCCCCTCCCCCCTTTCGCGCTCCGGAAGCTACCCCCTCTTCTCCCTTTCCACGAAGGGCGGCTTAGCTATCTCCCCCCCTTTGGGCCCTCCCAGCCAGAAGCCCCCCCCCTCCTTCCCTTTTGGGCTAAGGTGTGGGGGGGGGGGTGGAAGCCCCCCCCCGTTTGGCTAAAGGAAGGAGCGCCGAAGACCAAAAGGGCACCGAAAACCAACAGAGCGCCGAAAATCAAACAACCACAGAACATTGAAAGGGTGCGCGAAAACCAGAGGCGCGCCGAAAACCAATAAGGCGGGGACAATCAAAGGGTCGCCAAACACCAAAAGGGTACCGAAAACCAAAACGGTGCCGAACACCGACAGAGCGCAAAACACTAAAAGAGCACCGAAAACCAAAACGGCGCTGAAAACCAAAGGAGCGACGGACACTAAAGGGGCGCCGAAAACCACAAGGGCACCAAGAAGCAAAGGAGCGCCGAACACCGAAAGGTCGCCGAGAACCAACGGGGCACCGAAAATCAAGGGGGCGCAGAAAAACCACAAGGAGGACGACAACCAAAAAAGCGTCGACCCCAAAATATGCGCCGGAAGCCAATGATGCGCTGGAAACCAGAAAGCGCCGAAAACCAAAAGGACACCGAAAACAAAAGTGGGGGCGCCGAACGAACACCAAAGGCGCGCCGAAAACCCAAAGAAGCGCCGAAAACCAAAGGAGCGCCGAAAGGCTCCGAAAGAACCGAATGGCGCCGTAAACGAAAGGGGCGCCGAAAACAACAGAGGCTCCGAAGACGGACAGGGCGCCGAAGACAAAAAGAGCACCGAAAACCAAAGGGGCGCCGAAAACCAACGATGCGCCGAAACCATCAAGGGCGTCGAAGAAGCCAGAGACGCGACGCGACGATTACTAAATGTGCGTCGGAAACAATGAAGGGCGCCAAAAACCAAAGGGAGGCCCTCCCCCTTTGTCGGGAGCGGCCAAGAGGGGGGTGTCCAAGAGGGGGGGGTGCAATTCATGACCGGCGGCATGTGCGCGGCCCAGCGGGGGGGCCAGGGACGTAATGAAATGACCATGAAATATGGGGAAATATCATGGCCCCCGCCACGACATCCCCCCCCCAAAGTCATCACCCCCATCTTTGCCGCCCCCGACTTAGGAAAGGGGGGCCTGTGCTTATACCTCGGGCCACGACGAGGAAGGCGGGGGGAGCCTCCAAGCTCCCCCCCCCCTCCTAGCCAGGGGCACCCCAGCCACAAAATCCAAACCAGAGGAAGGGGGGGTAGCTTCGGAAGTCCCCCCCCCCCTCTTTGAAAGGGGAGACCAGGCTGACTCCGGGCCCCGAAAAAGGGGGGGGAAAGGGGGGGGTAGCTTCCAAGCTCCCCCCCTTAAGCTGAGCTTTTTAAAACCTACGGGTGGGTTTTTAAGCTATGCTTTTAACAAGAGGGTGGGGGTTTTAGCTAGGCTTTGTTTGACAAGGCTTTAAAGCTAGGCTTTTAACAAGAGGGTGGGGGGGGCGGGGAGATTCGGAAGTCCCCTGGGGCTCCCCTTTTCGTGAGAAGTGTGCCACGAGCGCGGTCTTTCCCCCTCCTCCTGTTTTTCCTCACCCCTCCGCCGCCTTCTCCTTTGTGTACGGCAGGCACAAGACCGACCAGAACGTGTGAGTGAGGTCGTACAGCGGCGTCATGTCTGGGGTGCCGGGGTTGTCCCAGTCCTGCAGCACGAAGGCACCGCACGGGGCCAGAGTCCTCCCGAGCTGCCTGGAGGTGGCAATGATGTCCCTTTCGCTGCCGATGTGATGGAACACCTCCTCCGAGAACGCGAAGTCGAACGCGCTGGTCAGGCGCCCTGTAGATATCTTGCTCTTGAGGGAGCGGGGGTAGGGCTTGTCCAGCTGCACGAACTGGAAGAACTCCTTGTTCTTGTCCGCGCGCACGTCCTGCACGTCGATGCCCACGTTGTTCCTGCCGACGCCGCACTTCCCATACTCCCGGAGAGAAATCTCGAGACCGGCTCATCTGTTGCGCTGTCGCGCCCACGATCTTCAAAGGATGGGTGCGACTCAACCCGCTCTGGCAAGGAGGAATTTGTTAATTTAATCCTCTTGCAAGATGCAAACGGACCCCCAGGGAAAAGGATCCTGGACTCCGGAGCCTCCCCGAAAGGATTCGATCTCTCTCCTGAGTCGCCCAGGGAGACAGAAAATGATGGAAAACCTCAGAACTGGCTTCCCCTCAAGACCCGCGTTCATCATGTCGAATGATTGTTCCAAGGAGGTTGCTTGGGGGGCAGGGGGTCCGTGTTCAGATTTCCCTCCGGGACATACGCCGCCAGCGAGTCGCCAAAGCCGCAGCCATAGTCCAGCACCCGCTCAGGGAAGCTCACCCCCCAGTCCCTGAGCTGAGACCTCAGCACACTGCAGTCGGCTTCGGGATCCTCCCGGGAAAGGTTCTGCACAGCCTTTTGGGAACCGTCCGAACAAGGTCCGGGTAGATGTGGTCGGAGGCTCGCGCTGTTTCGCCAATGCGTCGCCGATGCGTCGGCGATGCATCGGAGACGTCGGCGATGCATCGACGCCATCGCCTTGGTGAGCATCGGGCTCCACATCGAGCCGCATCGTCGACGCATCGGCGCTACGGTGCAATCTTCCGAGCCCACTTGGGAGGCCCAGGACCTTGGAGCCCAGACCTCTCACGACACGACTTCTTGCGGCCACAGGCCTCGGGAGCTCCCGCTCTTCCTCCATTCCTTCTCCTTATAGAAAACTCCTCCCTGTCGCACCCCGAGGCCAGTTTTTAGGGCGGGCCGGGAGTTTCGCCTGAGACTTCATCACCATGTATGACTCTGAGGCTTAAAAAATTGCAGCAGTTTCGCAGATGGAGGGCAGATGGTCTTCAAAATGTGGATCTCGCCTAAGCGCCGCGCACATTCGTTTTAAACATGTGCAACAGTTTCACGGCTTGAGGGCGGGTGGTTTTCAAAATGTGGCTCTCGCCTTAGCGCCGCGCACATTGTTTTTTGTTTTTTACATGCAAGAGCTTTACGGATCGAGGGCGGGTGTTAAACAAAATATGGTTCTCGCTTTAGCGCCGCGCACATTCGTTTATGTGCAAGAGCTTCACGCAATGAGGGCGGTTCATTTTCAAAATGTGGCTCTCGCCTAGCGTCGCGCACATTCGTTTGCAAAATTCCCAAGAGTTTCACGGAGTCCCATGATCAACTTATCAGAAATGGTGTTCTGGACGGATCCAAGATTATGCGGGTGCAACAATTATGTTGATTCGCGGTGTTGCAGTCCGAAAAATGGCGCTCTGGAGCGATTCCGGATCGTCAAGACGCAGCAGTCAGGTTGACACGCGGAGTTGACATCCCGAGAACAATGCTTGGCATGCTTCAGGATCTTCACGCGGTTGTCTTCCAACTAGGCAGTTCCCTCAATGGAAATGAACCGTTGTGGGGGCCTATGAAGAGGGAGCATGGAGGGAGGGTTAATTCCAACATTGTTGATGACTCTGGGTTTTACACTGGTCCTCCTCCTCCTCGTCCACCTCCTCCGCCTCCTGATCCTCCGCCTCCTCCTCCGCCTCCTCCTCCTCCTCTTCCTCCTCCCCAGGACATGTTTTCCATCACAGTCTGACCTCTGCTGGTCCAGCTGAACGGGGGTCCGCTGGCCAGGAGCTGGTAGCCCGGGCGCTGGGGCTCTACTCTCTTGCTCGGCGCTTCGGCATTTGGCGAAAAGGGGGGGAGGGGGGGGGGGGTCTGGCTCCAGACCTCCGCTTAATGCAACTGTTTGCAGTAGTGCGTCCTATGGGGGAGACCCCACCTGCTTGAAATAGGCGCCAACAACCGCCAAGATCTACTACATAGGGGGGGGGGGGAGGGGGTACGATGGCCCGCGCAGATCGGCTCCGAAGATGTTTGCGGCGCCCCGGAACCCCTGAGCCCTTTCTTGCGCCCAGCTCTCGTTTTCAACCAGACTTCCGCTCTCAGAGCGTCCGGGAACGCTCTGGGATTGATCCTTGTCCTGGCCCCGTCCGAAGATGTCCCCCTGTCTGCCTCCTCTTTCCAGCCCCGGGCGGGGTGCGGAAACGGCCTCTGGGCTCCAGAAATACTTTGCTGCATCTTCGGGGGCCCATTCTGTCGCATCGCGACGCTGTGCGCCTCGATTCCGCGTCGAATCCATGCAGCGCGTCATATGCATGTCGAATCCGCGTCGAACCAGCTCGGGCGGGTGTTGAGGGGGGTGACCAAATTGGGGGGTGCAGAACATGGCCTTTAAGGGACCCTTTCGGTCCAACCCCAATTTAGGTCACCCCCCATTGCCACCCCCCCGATCCGCGTCGGATGCAAAACTCGACGGCCATTTACGGGACATATGAACCAAGTATGCAGCACCAGAAACGGCGAGAAAGCATCTGGCGCAATTTTTTGAGGCCACCCACCCAGAAATCCATGCCAAAAGATACCAACAGGACTTTCGCACCTGTCCAGTGGTGCGTTCTCGCCAGGATATCGAAGCGGATCCGGCTGTGGCGACGAGAAGCCTCCAAAAGGCAGCAAGTGCGCGGAGAGCGTACAGCAGCAGCCTCGAGCGTCGAAACTCGAGTTCCCTCGAACGTCCAGAGAAGGTCTGGCTCCCGAGCGGGCTTTTTCGGCGGCCTTGTCCGACTGGGTCTTCATCGGGGCTGCGGACGGCGCGACGGCGAAGGCGTGCACCACCTCCAATGCAGTGAGGCAGCCTCTGAATTAACCCTCAGGAGGGGAGGAGGAGAGGAGGGAGGAGCAGAAGGATTAGGACGAGAAGGAGAAGGTGGAGGAAAGAGGAGGAGGAGGAGGACGACGAGGAGAAAGGCGTGAGGAGAAGGGGGAAAGAACTGTAGAAACTGTGCAAATGCGACGACCGAAGTCTCTCGGATAATGAGCGATGAGGAGGAGGAGGAGGAGGAGGAGGAGGAGGAGGAGGAGGAGGAGTGTCACTTACCAAACTGCCAGGTCTGTGAGCGGGCCGCCATTGAACAGTTCCTCGGGTGAGTCATGGCTACGCCGAGGAATTGCCAATATGGGACGCCTATTGCTTAGGGCGAACCCCAATTCGCAGCTCGCAGCCAGCAGGACGAGAGAGGGTGGAGAAGGAGGAGGAGAAGGAGGAGAAGGAGGAGTGATGATCACCATGCCCGGGCTGGGAACAGATCCCTCAGGGCAGCGGGTGCCGAGCGTGGCAGCTCTACATTGGGCAACCCACGGTTCCCATCTCTCAGCCGACTATGCGCAGCCATGTTTCTTCCTCGCATGCCTCCCCACATCCCCTTTACACTTGGCGGCCTTGCGACGTCAGACATGGTACATGCCGCAAGTACAGAAGCAACTCAAAAGAACGGCGAGAATGAGATCGCAGACTGCACATATGTCTCTCGCAGTGTGACCGTATCGTTGTTTCGTCTTTACTCCCCCAGCACATCACAAGGGAATGCTGGAGTTCTGCCAGAGCGGGGGCCATCTCTGAACGAATTCCCCCATGAGTGTTCCTCTCGCAGGTTGCTTCTACCAGCCATCGTTCCAAGCGTTCAGATGCACTTTGCTCCTTTACTCAGCCAGCGTCCGCCGCCGCCGAGCTACACACCACGACTTCAAAGCAGATGGGACAAACTTGTTTGCTGGCAGAGCGGCCAGTACATTGGCGAATCCAATGGAGTCCTTGAACACATTCGTTCTCAAACTTCAGACATCATTCTAATTACCCATGCTGTTGCCGAGGATCCAGATGGTGGTAAAGGCCAGACATGCGCGGACCGGGGCACGCGACACGTTTCTCAGGCAAAGGGGTTGATCAACAAGCACGTCATTTGCAGAGCAGGGGCATCAGCCACGGGCACTCGACTATCTCGAAAGGGGTGGGCGTTGCTTCCGATAGGCCTCAGTGTTCTTCAGGAGTTGGGACGGTGACATCAGATGCTGTGGATAATTCGCAAGGGCAAGCAGCAGCGGGAGAATGACTGAACAATAGCATTGATGCTGCTGCAAGCCCCAGCGTTCAAACAGCCAAGTTATCTTCAGATTAGGGCCGAGGCAAGCAAAACCATGAATCAAGTCCTCAGCCTCGTTATTCGCTTGTCTTCCAATGGGGTGGACCACTTGAATGTCTTGACGGCATGCTTAGCAAGATCAGCCATACACCAGAAGCGAAGGTTTCGAGACTGCGTTGTTCAAGGCAAGACGCTGACAATCTAAACGTGCGGTATGCGATCCAAGCATCCTGCACGTGATCCTCTCAGAAAGCAAGCCGTCCAGAAGAAAACATGATATGCCATCGTTCGTGCGTCATTTGGCCTTGTTTCACCACCCTGTACTAATCTAGACCGCAATATAATCAACGCCACCTGCTTCATGACATATGTCGTAAGTTCACGTGTGCTTTCACGTGCACGTATTGCACTATGCTGTTCGGGACGGGGGGTGGTTGATATGAGTGGAGGAGAAGGCGGTCTGCGCTGATTCCGTCCGCAACTGCATGCACGCTCGCATCACTCGGGTCTCAGTTCAAAGCAAAGACTCACGGTAAGGGCACCCAACGAGGAGGGGCCTGTTGGAACGGGGAGGTGGCGGAAGAGAATGAGGAGGATTTACGGTGCACGCTCGCACCACGCTGGCCACAGCTTCAGATAAAGACCCTCGATGATGGCAGCCAAAGAGGAAGTGCTTGAGGGTACCTATGCCCAAGGCGGTGTGGGATGGTGGAGGATCTGCGCTGGTTTCGTTCGCGTGCTGATGCACGCTTGCATCACCCGGACCGACGTTTCAAGCACAGATCCTTGGTGACGACATCCAAGGAGGAGGAGGAAGAGGAGAAAGAGGAGGAGCTTGATGGGACGATGGTGGGGGCGGAAGAGGAACTGCGCCCATGTCGTTCGCATGCTGATGTGCGTTCGCATCATTCGGCCCGCAATTTCAAGCAAGGACCCTCGATGAGGGCATAGATGGGCCAAGGAGGTGGAGCTGATGGAGGATGAGTGGTGGGGAGAAGGATCTGTGCTGGTTTCGTCCGTGTGCTGATGCGCGCTCGCATCACCCATGCCGCAGGTTCAAGCAAATACCCTGGGTGAGGGGATCCAAAGAGAAAAGGCTTCATAGAACGGGAGAGTGGCTCCTGGGTGGTGTTGGATGGTAGTGGGGGATCTGCGCTGAGCTCGCTCGCGTAATGATGCCTGCTCGCATCACCTTGGCCGAAGTTGCAAGCAACGACCCTCTATGAGGGCATCTCAGGAGGGGAAAATTGATGGAAATGTGATGGTGAGAGGAAGAGGAGCTGCGCCAAGATCGTTAGCATGCTGGTGCGAGTTCGCGTCACTCGGGTCGCAGCTTCAAGCAAGGACCCTCGGTGAGGGCATATCAAGGCGTCCGAGGAGGTGAAGCTGAAATGGAGTATGATAGCACAAGTAATGGGGACAATTATGGGCGAATTGTCCTTCGCCCAACTAGTTCCCATGTAGATGCATTCTCGAATCACCCAGTCGCAATTTCAATCAAAGACCCTCGTAGGTTGCGTTGGAGGGAACTTGTTTGTGTATAACCTAGCGGGCCCGACATTTTCTCGCAGTCCGAAGTTCATTGTTACTCGCTGCAACTATAAACCAGAGTCAGGGCATCCTAGCGTAGGCCCTGTGCACTGTAAGTCCTCGGTGATGGCCACACCTGTGTGTTGGTAGGGCCACGGAAAGCAGGATTGAGATTGCATCTTGGAAGTCGACGGGGCATCCTTGACGCGCTGAATTGCTCTCTTCCCTGGCGGGCTTCTCTTCCTGACCAGTGCGATCCGCCCTTCTGTTTCCCATCGTGCACGCACTGGTGCCATAACTCCGAGGTTGATGGAGCGGTGCGTTCCAGTCCAACGCGAAGGGAGGAGGCAGGGAGGCAGAGGATGAGGCTCCGACCGGTGGTGCCAGCAGCCTGGCAGAGCACCAAAGGAGGCGCCAAAATTCTGCGAGATGGCATTCGAACGGCACCGTTGCAGCGCGGTGCCATCCCGGCAAGTGCCAAAGAGGCAACTACGCGTAGAACCTGGCATTGCATCAAACAACAGCCGCACATCCTCCCCACATGGCCAACTTCAGTACACCTTCTAGGGTAGGCGTCTGCTGGACGTCAGGGGTGCTAGTCCTGCCCAGCACATGACGTCGCACTGTCATCGTTACCCGCTGCTTGTCGTAACAAGCATTCTTGATCATTTCCGTTGTGCGCGGGTGTCGGAGCTTGGGGGATGTGAACGGAGGTAACCCCAACCGGGAAATCGGTTTCGGTTTCGGTTCGTGTCGCGTGTGCGTGCGAGGCGAACCTGCGCGAGATCCTTCACTGGTAAAGGCCACATGGAGCACAAAGGGACGCCCGCCCCCCTGGCCGGGCGGGCATCCCGATGGTTAACCCGAAGGTTGTCCCGAGGGTTGTTCCGAGGGTTGTCCCGATAGTTGTCCCGATGGTTGTCCCGATGGTTGTCCCGATGGTTGTCCCGATGGTTGTCCCGATGGTTGTCCCGATGGTTGTCCCGATGGTTGTCCCGATGGTTGCCCGAATGGTTGTCCCGATGGTTGTCCCGAAGGTTGTCCCGATGGTTGTCCCGATGGTTGTGCCGACGGTTGTCCCAATGGTTGTCCCGACGGTTGTCCCGGTGGTTGTCCCGATGATTGTCCCGATGGTTGTCCCGATGGTTGTTCCGATGGTTGTCCTGATGGATCATAGAAAGACAGATAGATAATATTAAATATATACATAGGTATATAAATTGACTGGTTTATAGGAGGGTTTATTCATGCATTGCTAGATTGGTATATTGATATATGGATGCAGTGGTCGATACATAGGTACACGTATAGATATATATATATGTATGTGTAATACCCTGGTATATCGCATGTTCATATATTGATAGCTTGAGAGATGGATGGGTATATGGACATATCTGTATGACACATTAATTGATTCATGTATTGGTAGTTTGGTATACTCGTAGATCAAGGGATCCGTATATATACATATATATATGTGTATACGGATCTATGTGTATAAAAGATAACTGAGCATTTATAGATAATGATGCGTATACACAAAACATAACTATAGCGTTATATATGAAGATACAGAGATCGATGGGTAGAACGGTAGTTCGATACACAAGTAACTATCTAGACAGGTCGATAAGTAGATAGACGAGGCCATCATGACCAATATGACTACCACCACCACCATTACTACCACCATTAGTTGTATATATAGATGTAGATAGACAGATCGATCTATACATCGATATATATATATATATATATATATATATATATATATATATATATATATGTATATGTATTCCTCTTCCTATACTTTTATAAGCCCGGGCGGGGGGAAAACCCGTTCCCCCCCCCAAAACCGGCCTCCCGGGACCTGGGGCTTTGGGGCCCTCCGGACGGGCCTCGAAGCGGCCACCGGGCCTCGCAAGGCGTTTTGCCAAGCCTTCCCAGCACACTTTAGGGCGATCCGGGGGGTCATCGGAGACGTCCCAGAGACCCCCAAGACAGCACAAGAGCGCTCCAAGAGTGACCGACGTGACCTCAAGATGGCCCAAGAGGCCTCCAGGACGGCCCCAAAGAGGCCTTCAAGAGCACTCCCAAGAGGCAAAAATCATGAATTTTCTATAGGTTTTTGGTGAATTTTGGGGTTATCCTCTTTTCGGCTTCCCGACGCTCCAAGACGGCGGTCTTCTGGGCGTCCGAAGCCGCCTGGGAGGCTCCCAAATCGCCCCACAACCATCCGAAAGGGCTTCCAGGCAGTCCAAGAGAGCCCCAAAACGGCACAACACGGGTCCAATCTGGCCCTCAGAGAGCCCCATGGCGGCCCAAGATGGCCCAAAGACACCTTCCGACGAATTCCAAATCGTGATTCGGTCGTTCAGGGAGACGGCGATTGGAGGCAGGGTGGCCCGAGGAAGCCCCCGAAGGCCCCCAGAATACGCCCAGGAGGCCTCCAGAAGGCCTTAAGAAAGCCCGAAACAACTTTGGTGAGGCCCCTAGAGGCTCTCCAAGGAGGAGCCTCCGCAAAAAAGAGCTGAGGAGGATGGGGAGAATGCGCAGGGTATGGCGAACACCAGGAACAATAAGGATGGAGGAAGGATAACGAATAACACCATTATAGCGGCGATGCCGGAAAAGGCAACCAGGAGTTATCGCTAAAGTGTCGGCTTGACCTTCCTTCCATTCCGCCTGCATGCCAAACTTCAAGGACCAAGGTGCATGGCGCGAAGCGCCACTACAGTCTTGTATATATATATATATATATATATATATATGGGTAGGTATATCTATAGGTGTGCATATATATGTATGTATATATGGATAGATATATAGATAGATATATATAGATATGTGTATATATAGTTAGATATATAGCACCCCGCAATTGCGGATAAGAGTGAGGGGGCGGGCGCGGGCGACGCGGGCGTTGTCAAGCCGGCGGACCTCGTGGCCCCCACCTTCCTTGTCGATGGCGCTCTCCTTTTCCCCTCCTCCTCCTCCTCCTCCGCCTCCTCCTCCTCCTCCTCCTCTTACTCGTCCTCGTCCTCGTCCTCATCGTCATCGTCGTCCTCCTCCTCCACCTCGTCCTCCTCCTCCTCCTCCGCTTCTTCCTCGTCCTCCCTCTCCCCCCCTCGTCCTTCCATCATCGTCCTCCCATTGTCGTCATGTTCCTCCTCGTCGTCCTCCTCCTCTTCCCCCCCTCCCGATCCTCCCCCCTCCTCCTTTTTGTCGTCGTCGTCGACGTCGTCGTCGTCGTCGTCGTCGTCGTCCCGTTCCTCCCCCTCCTCCTTCTCCTCCGCCTCTTCCTCCTCCTCCTCCTCCTCCTCCTCGTCCTCCTGCAAAAGCAGCCCGCCGCAGGCGCCGAAAAAATTGGTTTGTACACTGAACGTGGTTTGGGTCGCTGGTGGGCCGCGGGTTCTCCACCAGAGACGAATGCAAAAGATGCCCGCCGCAGGCGCCGAAAAATTGGTTTGTACCCTGAACGTGGTCGCGGGTGGGCTGCGGTCTCTCCACCTAGAACGAATGCAAAAGATGCCCGCCGCAGGCGCCGAAAAATGTGGTTTGTACCCTGAACGTGGTTTGGGTCGCGGGTTGGTCGCGAGTTGGTCGCAGGGTGGGTCGCGGGCTCTCCACCTGGAAGGAATACAAAAAAAGCCCGCCGCAGGCGCCGAAAATGTTGGTTTGTACCTTGAACGTGGTTTGGGTCGCGGGTGGGTCGCGGGTGGGTCGCGGGGTGGGTCGCGGGTGGGTCGCGGGTGGGTCGCGGGTGGGTCGCGGGTGGGTCGCGGGGGTCGCGGGTGAGTCGCGGGGTGGGTCGCGGGTGGGTCGCGGGTGGGTCGCCGGTGGGTCGCGGGGTGGGTCGCGGGGTGGGTCGGGGTGGGTCGCGGGTGGGTCGCGGGGTGGGTCGCGGGTGGGTCGCGGGTGGGTCGCGCGGGGTGGGTCGCGGGTGGGTCGCGGGTGGGTCGCGGGTGGGTCGCGGGTGGGTCGCGGGGTGGGTCGCGGTGGGTCGCGGGGCGGGTGGCGGGTGGGACGACGACAACAAACAACAACAACAACAAACAACAACAACAACAACACGAATCCGCACCGCGGAATCCCACTTCAGCCACGCACCCAGGGACAGTGAATGACCGTTCGGCCCCCTCACTCTGATATAGATAGATAGATATATAGATATATCGATAGATATCTAGATAGATAGATAGATATATAGATAGATAGATAGATAGATAGATAGATAGATAGAAAGATAGATAGATAGATACACATATATATATATATATAGATATATATATATATATATATAAAGATAGATAGATAGATGGGTGGATGGGTATGCTGAATAGATAATACGATAGGTAGGTCGATAGATAGATGGGTAGATGTGCGCGACACTCGGAAAATTGAAGAAACCACGAAAGAACCCAGACCCATCGCAAATCGACCGCCTCCCCCTCCCCCCCACCCTCCTTCTCACCCGTTGGTGGCCCTATCGGTATGTTCCGTGCTCGGGTACATCTACCCAGCCCCGGGTCCTGGCATGAGACCCAGATCGCAGGTGTACCAGAGTACGGACTGTCCACGCGAGGGCCACAGAAGGACGCTTCAGGCTCATGAGGACATTGGCAGCAATATTCGCGTATCACAAACATGGAGCGGAAAACATGCTGGAAGAGAACGGCTCGCAGAGATAGGCCTTCGGCATTACAAATGTCGTCCTGAATACATGTAAGACCCACCGCGCGCCTTCTTCCACCCACGCTGCCAAGCGAGGTCAGGATACACAGGTACCGTTTTGAGATCCACTAGCGGTCCTTCGTGACGACCCTACCGACAATTGTGTTTTGTGTGCTGACACACTCCTTCGCAGAAATTTCACCATGGCGACTCATACCAATTGTCGTCGTTGCCAAAGAATGGACAACCATTTGCATCCATACATCTTAACGTAGTACTTTGTCGACAATAATCTCAAGTTGTGATGCACGGGAGCGGCACGTGCGCCACCATCCAGCAAGCGTAACGCCATGCATTGCCTTCCGGAAAGCACCAGGGGCTTCTCATCGGAGTCTCCAGTCTTCCCCTCCTCCTCGTAGGTAAGCCTCAGAACACCCACAACACCACCGTGCCCGGAGCGGGGGGAGAAGGCGGAGGAAGAGGAGGAAGAGAAGGACGAGGAGGGAGGAAGGGGGAAGGGAGGAGGCATCCCCAGACCCTCTGCGACTGCACTGGAGCCACCTCCCGCAGCTGGCTGACAAGGCCCGCGTCGGTGGCGCCACTGGCGCAGGCCTGGACCCACTCCTGGCGCGGGGTGGGCACGATTGGGCGCCCGGGCCTCGGGCACATCGCGCCCGAGGACCCCTCGCGCACGACGGACACACACACACGACGGAGTCCCGCCAGCCCTGCGGGAGCGCGGCCGGCCCTAGGACAGGAGAGCATCCTCCAAGCTGGGCGTCGCTTCGTGGGAGGGCGATACTTGAGGGTGGAGGAGTGGGTGCACTCTTCGGGCCCTGGAGGCCCCCCTCAAGGGGCCCTGAAGGGCCCCTTGAGGGGCCCTACAGGGCCCCTTTTCTGTAGCCCTCGCCGCTCCCCCATGTATCGCCCCCCCATCACGCGTCGACCAACCAAGAACATGAGACGCTGCGCCGGCCAAACTGAAGAGCATTCGAGGGCACCCTCTCCCTGGATTCACAAGAACATCCAACAAAAACGAGGAGCATAAGGGCACCCTCACCGAGCCGACCTCGATCTTATACCTCGGTCCGACCGTAAGAGGTTTAGCGAATCACCCTGAGGTCCGGCGCTGCAATTCTTCCTGGACGGGCGGTCTCGCCCTAATTCCGGACACCAAGACAATCACATATCGATCCGGCTCAAAAATACTGTGAAGGAAGAAAGGGTCTAGGGCTCCGGAGGTGATGTGTCGCAAGGATGTAGCTTGCATCCGCGTCCTCAGCTCTCAGTGAACAGAATCCCGCCAGCGATCTCAGTGAACGGGATCCCGCCAGCCTTCGCGCGCAATGCTTTTATAGCGAGGTCGACCGCCGAAGGTACATTCTGGGAGGTCTTCGCAAGACCGGCGCCCGCGCAACCCGGGTCACCACGCAACCACGGGTCGGCCAGGGCCCCGTGGCGACCCAGCCAGCCAGTAGATGCCAAGCCCGGGCCAAAGGAGGGCGGGAAAAAGTCATCGGCCCCACGTGGCTCCTAAGCCCAGGTGGTCAAGCAGAGGGGGCTGGCTGACATCCGCTCGGAGGCTACTACTGGGAGGTCGTCGTCTGAAGGACTAAGGAGGATTAAGCCCCACTTGGAGGCTGTTGCGCCAAATTCGGCAGCGGATTAAGCGGAATTACGCGGGTCTAAGCGAGATTCAGCCGGATTGAGCGACATTGAACCGGATTTAGCCGCAGTTCGGACCAGGGCAAAATCACAATTAAACCTCCCAAGAGTTGCATCCGAACGTCCGTTGGTACTGGCGCCCGTTACGTGAGTCCGGACTAAGCGACCCTTTTCGTTGGGGAGGGGCTCCGTGTTCCTTGATTGCTTCACAAGTTGCCTTGGGTGTTTCCCTTTGGCTTTCGATGGGAAGTCGAAGTTCAACTTGTGGATAGAAGGGGCCTCGTTCCTTATGTAGGGCTCCCTGGGTCAACGCCCCGACTGTAGGACCGGATTCGGCGGCTCCCGTCGGGACAGAGGCGTGCTGGACAAACTCCGGCAAGCGCTTCACGGCAACGCGCGGCGGCGCCTGGGGCCCCCCGTCGAAAAAGTCCCCCTGGGCAGGTCCAGGCCAAGTCGCCGCAAGGCCCGGACCACGGGTGCCCCAAAACTCTAGGGCTCCCAACTTCGCGCTTCGCGCTCCGCGAAGCGCGAATGACTTCGCGCTCTCGCGCCGCCCCCCCAAAGGGAGAAAAGGAGGACGAGGAGGAGGGGGAGGAGGAACGAGGACCGCGAGGCGCGAAGCGCGAATGACTTCGCGCCCTCGGGGGAGCCCTTTTGAAAACTCCTGGGCGCGGCCCTGGGGGCCCCAAGAGTGCACGCCAGGGAGGCGCCACCTATAGGCGGCAGGCCCCCCTGTTCTCGGGCTATAACAGCGCTCCAGGACGGCCCCAGAGGCGCCCAAAAGACGGCCCATAAGGGAGGGCTCCGCCCAAACCCGAGGAGGGCCCCCAAGAGTCAAAACGGAGTCCTCCTTCATGCTATTTCTCCTTGGTCTTTCAGGGTGCTCGAAGATTTTGGCTTCTCCGCCTTTGCGGGTTTCCGACCGCCCAGGACGGGCCAAGAGGCCGCCAAGATCGCCCCAAGTCGGACGGCCCCAAAAGGACTCCAACACGGCCCAAGAGGCCTCCCACGAGAGTAGTCGCTGCGACCAGACGGGCACGCGGCAACGACGACACTGTACGGGGTGGCGGAATGAGCGAAACGATTATCAACACTGACCTGGACTGAGCGGGATGAGCCGGGTTTGTGTCGGGTTGGGCATAAGGGAGCAGCACAACCCTGTCAACCTAGACCAAGACGTGCTGCGTGTCGAGCTGCGCGGCTGTGAGCGGGCGGCGGCTGAGCCTTGCTGGCCCCTCTCCTCGATGCCTCACGGCTGTCTCCCTGGACCGGAAAGTGGCTGCCGCTTCCCTTCCCGCGGATGGCGGGACGTTCTGGCAACAACAGCATAAAAAAGGGGCCCAGGGACACACAAACGAGTGGCACGCGTGCCCTGGCTCTTGCACATTTGAGGAGAGAAAGAGGAGGAGGGGCATGTGGGGGGCAAGGGCAAGGGGATGGGGGACCAGAGCCAGGGGGACGGAACCACGAAAATAAAGGGGCCGGGGCGAGGAGGGCTGGGGCCGAGGTCAGGGTCGGGGCGAGTGGGGGTCCAGGGCAAGGGCAGGGGGACTGAAGCTCGGACCAGGGGCCAGAGGTCTGGGCTCGAACCACGAAAATACACGGTCCGGGGCGAGGAGGGCTGGGGCGAAAGCTAGGGTCGGGGCGAGTGGGGCCAAGGCCGGGAAACAAGCTGAGTTCAGCCAGGGCCAGAAGGCTGGGGCTCGGACCAGAGGCCAGAGGTCCGGGTTGGTGCGAGGGGGCGAGGGGGGGCGGGCCACAGCCAGGGGGACGACGACAAACCACGAACCACGAAAATAGAAGGGCCCGGGCGAGGGGGGCTGGGGCTAGAGACAGGGGGCGCCAGAGCCAAGGAGGGAGGCTGGGTTCAGGGCCAGGGCAAGAGGACGGGGGCGAGGGGGCCAGGGGAAGTAGGCCAGAGCCAGGGGGACGACGACGAACGGCGTGTGAGTTTCTGAAAGCGTGGACTTGAGCTCGCTCAAGCTTCGCTCTGCAGGGGGGGGGGGGCGTACGTTATTTCCGACGTCATTTACGACGTTTTTTGGTACACGGGGATATTTCCGACGTCATTTCGTACGTTTTTCGGTGCCCGGGGACAGGGGGGTATAGAAAACTCCACTTCCGGAGCCCCCCCGGATCGGCGGCACTGGCCGGAGGCCAGCCCAATAAAAGGTCCGGGGCGAGGGGGGGCGCCAGAGGCAAGGAGGGAGGCTGGGTTCAGGGCCAGGGCAGGAGGACGGGGGCGAGGGGGCCAGGGGAAGCAGGCCAGAGCCAGGGGGACGATGACGAACCACGAAAACAAGTGGCACGCGTGCCCTGGCTCTTGCACAAAGGTGTCCGAGGCTCAGGGGGGCTGCCCTGGGAAGCCTGGGCGGGGGGGGGCAGAGGGGGGGGGGCAGGGGGACGAACGACACGACACGACACGACACGAAAATAAAAGTGGCCCAGGGGGGCTACCCTGGGAAGCGTGGACAGGGGGGGGGGGGGGACGAACGACACGACGAACGACGAAAATAAAGGGTTCCGTGGCCCAGGGGGGCTACCCTGGGAAGCGTGGACAGGGGGGGGGGCGAGGGGGACGAACGACACGACGAACGACGAAAATAAAGGGTTCCGTGGCCCAGGGGGGCTACCCTGGGAAGCGTGGACAGGGGGGGGGGTGGGACGAACGACACGACGAACGACGAAAATAAGTTCCGTGGCCCAGGGGGGCTACCCTGGGAAGCGTGGACAGGGGGGGGGGCGAGGAGGACGAACGACACGACGAACGACGGGTTCCGTGGCTACCCTGGGAAGCGTGGACGGGGGGGGGCGAGGGGACCCTGGGAAGCGAGGGGACGAACGACACGACGAAAGACGAAATAAAGGGTTCCGTGGCCCAGGGGGGCTACCCTGGGAAGCGTGGACGGGGGGGGGCGAGGGGTACCCTGGGAAGCGTGGACAGGGGGGGGGGCGAGGGGGACGGGGGGGGGGCGAGGGGGACGAACGACACGACGAACGACGAAAATAAAGGGTTCCGTGGCCCAGGGGGGCTACCCTGGGAAGCGTGGACAGGGGGGGGCGAGGGGGACGAACGACACGACGAACGACGAAAATAAAGATGTCCGAGCTCTAGAGCACAGCTGTGCAAGAGAATAAAGGGTTCCGTGGCCCAGGGGGGCTACCCTGGGAAGCGTGGACAGGGGGGGGGGCGAGGGGTACCCTGGGAAGCGTGGACAGGGGGGGGGGGCGAGGGGGGCGGGAGGGGGGCGAGGGGGACGAACGACACGACGAACGACGAAAATAAAGGGTTCCGTGGCCCAGGGGGGCTACCCTGGGAAGCGTGGACAGGGGGGGGGGGCGAGGGGTACCCTGGGAAGCGTGGACAGGGGGGGGGGCGAGGGGGACGGGGGGGGGGCGAGGGGGACGAACGACACGACGAACGACGAAAATAAAGGGTTCCGTGGCCCAGGGGGGCTACCCTGGGAAGCGTGGACAGGGGGGGGGCGAGGGGGACGAACGACACGACGAACGACGAAAATAAAGATGTCCGAGCTCTAGAGCACAGCTGTGCAAGAGAATAAAATGTCCGGGGCGAGGGGGGCCTGGGGCCAGGGCCAGGGGACGCCAGAGCAAAGGAGGGAGGCTGGGTTCAGGGCCAGGGCAGGAGGACTGGGGCTCGGACCAGGAGCCAGAGGTCCGGGTTGGGACGCGGAGGCCAGGGGATGGGGGGCGACGACGATGATGGGAAGCCAGAGCCAAGGGGACGACGACGAAAAACGAAAATAGAAATGTCCGAGCTCTAGCACACAACTGTGCAAGAGAACCAATACACACAAATCCAGGGACTTCCCATATGTTCGCATGATTTCTGGGGTTTCGTCTTCCCCCCACTTCTCATAATTTCCCATCTGTTCCTGGGAACCCGCGATTCATTGTGTCTGTGTGTTTCCCCTCCTGACAGCAGCTTATGTCGGGCTGGCCCAGGGGACCAAAGTTGTCCCAAACCAAACCCGGGTCTTCCCAAACCAAACGGGTCTTCCCAAACCAACGCCCCCGGGTCTTTCCAAACCAACCGGGTCTTCCCAAACCAACGTGCCGGGTCTTCCCAAACCAACGTGCCGGGTCTTCCCAAACCAACCCCCGGGTCATCCCAAACCAACCGGGTCTTCCCAAACCAATTCCTCGGGTCTTCCCAAACCAAACGGGTCTCCTCAAACTAGCATTCTGGGTCTTCTACACTTGAGGGTGTTCTCAAATCCTGGAAGGACCCGGAGGATAGGCGTTCCCTAGGCCTACCCCTAGGCCTACCCCCTAGGTTTGCTTTAGGCCTACCCCTAGGCCTACCCCGTGGCCAACCCCCTATGTCTACCTTAGGCCTACCCCTAGGCCTACCCCCTAGGCCTACCCTAGGCCTACCCGTACGCCTTCCCCCTCGGCTCCACCCTGGGTCTACATCTTAGGCCTACCCTGCCTGCCCGACCCGACCGCTCGTTAGGGTCCGCCCGCCCGACCCGACCAAACCAACCCGTTTGTGTCCGCCCGACCCGACCCGACCCGACCCGACCCGACCGTTAGGGTGCTCGCGTGTCAACTCGATCATGTACCACACTCTAATGTCCGCCCGCCCGACCCGACCCGCTTGTTTGGGTCCGCCCGCCCGACCCGACCCGACCTGCCCGTTAGGGCCCGCCCGCCCGACCCGACCCGACCCGCCCGTTGGGATTCCCCCGCACGACCCGACCCGACCCGACCCGTTAGGGTAGTCGCGTTAATGTCCCGCTCGCCCGACCCGACCCGACCTGCCCGTTAGGGTCCGCCCGCCCGACCCGACCCGACCCGCCCGTTGGGATTCCCCCGCACGACCCGACCCGACCCGACCCGTTAGGGTAGTCGCGTTAAAATCCCGCTCGCCCGACCCGAACCTGCCCGTTAGGGTCCGCCCGCCCGACCCGACCCGACCCGCCCGTTGGGATTCCCCCGCACGGCCCGACCCGACCCGACCCGTTACGGTAGTCGCGTTAATGTCCCGCTCGCCCGACCCGACCCGCCCGTTAGGGTCCGCCGTTCGACCCGACCCGACCCGACCCGCCCATCAGGGTCCGCCCGCCCGAGCCGACCAGACCCGCCCGTTAAGGTCCGCCCGCCCCGCCCCGGCCCGAGAAGGCTTTCGCGTGTGAGCTCGATCATGCACCACACTGTAATGTCCCGCCCGCCCGACCCGACCCGACCGTTGAGGTCCGCCCGCCCGACCCCGCCCGTTAGGGTTCTCGGTGTCGATTATGCACCACACTTTATGGGCCCGCCCGCCGACCCGCCCGTAAGGTCCGCCCGCCCGACCCGACCCACCCGCCCGTCGGGTCCGCCCGACCCGACCCACCCGTCAGGGTACTCGCGCGTGAACTCGATCGCGCACCATATTTTAATGTCCCGCCCGCCGACCCGACCCGCCCGCTAGGGTCCGCCCGCTGACCCGACCCGACCCGCCCGTTAGGGCCCGCCCGCCCGACCCGACCCGACCCGCCCGAGAAGGCCCGCTTGCACGACCCGACCCGACCCGCCCGTTAGGGTTCTTGCGTGTGAACTCGATCAGGCACCACACTATAATGTCCCGCCCGCCCGACCCGACCCGCCCGTTAGGGTCCGCCGCCCGACCCGACCCGACCCGCCCATTCAGGTCCGCCGCCCGACCCGACCCGACCCGCCCGTTAGGGTACTCGCGTGTCAACTCGATCACGCACCGCACTTTAATGTCCCGCCCGCCCGGCCCGACCCACCCTTTAGGGTCCGCCCGCCCGACCCGACCCGACCCGCCTGTTATGGATCCCCCCGCCCGACCCGACCCGACCCGCCCGTTAGGGTTCTCGCGTGTGAACTCGATCATGCACCACAATGTAATGTCCGCCCCGCCCGACCCGACCCGCCCGTTAGGGCCCGCCCGCCCGACCCGACCCAATCTGCTCTGAAACCCAAGGATGTTGGGCATGAAAACGAACAAACCGCCTGAGACATCCCCACAAACTGGCCGCGGACGGGCCCGTGTCCTATTCCCTGGCGGCTCCCCTTAGGGGTGCTGAAACCAGCGCCCCGCCTGAGACATCCTCAAAATCTGCTCTGAAAGCCCAGGATGTTGGGCATGAGAACCATCAAACCGCCTGAGACATCCCCACAAACTGGCCGCGGACGGGCCGGTGAAAACACCCCTGGCGGCTCCCTTCAGGGGTGCTGAAACCAGCGCCCCGCCTGAGACATCCTCACAATCTGCTCTGAAAGCAAAGGATGTTGGGCATGAAAACCATCAAACCGCCTGAGACATCCCCACAAACTGGCCGCGAACGGGCCGGTGAAAACACCCCTGGCGGCTCCCGTTGCGAGTCTGACTATGACTAGGTCTGAGTATGAGGAGGTCTTAATCCGCGCGGTGAGCAACTCAGACTATGAGAAGGTCTGCGTATGTGTAGGTCTGAGTATGCGCAAGTCTGTGTATGAGCAGGTCCGGGAACGAGTCTGGGTATGAGTAATTATGGGCATGAAGGAGTCCCAGCATGAGTAAGAATGAATATAAGTAGGCCTGCATCATGTGCGTTGAGTAAGTCAGACCATGAGAAGGTATGAGTACGAGTAGGTATGAGTATGAGTAAGTCTGTGTATGAGTAGGTGTGTTCTCTCTGGAGTCGGCGCTGTCCGAGTAAAAACAAGAACAGCATCTTAGGATACGGGGAAAACGCACACACACACTGGATTCGAGACTCAGGAGAAGGGCAACCTATAGGAACACACGGAACACATACAGGACTTGAGCCACAAAAAACGGGCAATCAACATGCACATTCGAAAACACGTAAAACTCGAACCACAACAGAAAGACAATCGATAAATGCATCCGTAAAACACATAGGACTCGATCCACAAGAGAGGGACAACTGATAAGCACATCTATGAACACATAGTATTCGAGCCACCGGAAAATGACAGTATATAAGCACATGCGTAAAACACACAATGATAAGTACAAGATATAGGCAGATACGTAAAGCACATGGGATCCGAACCACAGGGAAGCGGCGATCTATGAACACATACGTGAACACATGAGAGTCGAGCCACATGTGAAGGACAATCCGGAGGCACATACGTGAAACCCACAAGTTTCGAGCCACAGCAGGGGGCAGTCCGTAGGCACATCTGTAAAACTCCTGAGCTTCGAGCCACATGAGACAGGCAATGCGCAGGCACATGTGTAAAATGCTCTGGGTTCGAGACCCAGGGTACGGGCCACTTTGAAGGAGCACACGTGAAGCACATTGAAAAGTTCGAGCCTCGGGAGGCGAGTGCGAGGCCTCCCGAGGCTCGAAGAGAGGGAGTACATTGAAGCAGGAGAAGGGAGTGCGAGGCCTCGGGAGGCCAATGGGGCGCCCAGAGGCGTACAAGTCGACAAATCGACACCACATACACTGATGATAACCCTTCGACGTACCGTCCCGGGGCCGGGGGTGGGCTCTGGAGGCCCGGGGGAGGGCCGCCCAACGGTCAAGCAGTCAACGCATCGACACAGGAAACAGATCCACTTCCGACGTTCCGTCCACGGACCCAAAGAGGCCTGGGGAGCCACCTAGGAGCCGATCCACAGGAGAGGCGCAATCTTTAAGTATACAAATATATGCACATACATCTAGCCATATACGTATATATACACACCTCAGAGTGAGGGGGCCGAACGGTCATTCATTGTCCCTAAGACGTGGCTGAAATAGGAATCCGTGGTGAGGATTATGCTTGTTGCGTTGTTGTTGTTGTTGCTGTTGTTGTTGCTGTTGTTATTGTTGTTGTTTGTTGTCGTCGTCCCACCCGCGACCCACCCCGCGACCCACCCCGCGACACACCCCGCGACCCACTTCGCGACCCACCCCGCGACCCACCTCGCGACCCACCCGCGACCAACCCGCGACCCATCCTGCGACCCAACCCCGACCCACCCGCGACCCACCCAGCGACCCACCCGCGATCCAAGCCGCGACCCACCCACGACCCAAGCCGCGACACGTCCGTGACCCACCCGCAACCCACCCGCGGCCCACTTGCGACCCACCCGCGACCCATCCTTCGACCCACCCGCGACCCACCCCGCGACCCACCCGCGTCCCACCCGCGACCCATTTGCGACCCATTTGCGACCCACCCGCGACCTACCCACACTGGTTGAACGAAAAAATCGGCGCCCGCGGCGGGCTCGTTGTATAGTTTGTGAAACCTTGGCGCCTGCGGCGGGCTGCGCCAGAGTCTCGCAGACTGCCGATATCCCCACTGCCCCCTCACTCGCATCCGCATCTGCATGGTGCTGCGTAGATGTAGAGGCGTGTACATACAGCCACATCGGAAGACACATGGTATTCGGGCCACAGGAGGGGGCAATGCATAGGCACATACGTAACCACACACGAGATTTGAGCCACGGGAGAGGGAATATGTAGGCACATAAGTAAACACACATGAGGATCGAGCCCAAGGAAAGGGCCAATCTAAAGGCACCTACGTAACACACACACACACACACATCACGAAAAAAAATCGCCACAAGAAAAAGAGGTGTGAGGCCTCGGGGGGGCCGGGAGGCGTCCAGAGGCATCAAAATCAACGAATCGACACGGGATACAAATCAACTTCCGACGCTCCGTCCTGGGGCCCAGAGGGGGCTCGGGAGGCCCCCGGGGAGGACCGCCCAGAGGGGAAACACTTAACGAACCGACGCATGAAACACCTAAACTTTCAAAGTTCCGAGCCAAGGCCCGTGGAGGCCTGGGGAGCCACATAAGATTCGAACCACAAGAGAAGGGCAATATAATATATAGGCACATATGGAAAACAAATGATATTCGAACCATTGGAAAGGATAATCCGTAGGCACGTGCGTAAAACACACAGGACTCGAGCGACAGGAAAAAATCAATCCGTAGGCATATACGAAAAACGCATATGACTCGCGCCCCGCGAAAAGGAACCAAAGGAGATGGGCAATATGTAGGAACATCTATCGGAACACATGTGACTCGAGCCCTGGGAGAGGGGCAATCAAACAAATGTAGAACACATAGGTTTCGAGGCCCAGGACAGGGGCAGTACGTGGGAGCACACGTAAAAAACAAATATAGCATTCGAGCCCCAGGAGAGGCTCAAACTATAAGATAATGCAAAACACACACGGTACGGGCAGCCCGCTCGGCCAGCGAGACGTTCCCCCCAGGCCTCCCCCTTGTGGAGATTCTGGTGAAGGAACAGGAGATTCGAGACGCAGTAGAGGGCCACTCAATAAGAACACGCGTAAAACGCACGGCACAGGCAGCCCGCCGGGCCGTTGAGATGCCCCCCCCCGGCACCCCCTCGTGGAGATCTTGGTAAAACAATTAATTCTTTTGACCTATTCAACTCCCCGTGCCGAAACGTTGCTTGGGAAGCAACAGCACCAAAACATCATACTTGAGTCGCACTCCTGCAGAGCATCATACTGAGCGCTGCTGGCAGATTCCGGCCGCGAAAACATGATAGTGAGTCGAACTTCAGAAGACCAAATCGAGCAAAGACACCATAAGGAGCGCTTCCGGTATATTCCGGGCTAAAGTGAGCGTCGGATGTCTGGGGCGTCGGATGTCTGGACCCAATGGAACCACAACGCAGCGCGGCCGCCAAATTCCGGGCCGCGCGGCCAAGCTGGTGAGAGGCCTCCCCCCGGCCCCTCCTGAGCAGATTCTGGTAAAAAGAGGTTCTGACCCCCGTTGCATCCCCCTGGCGAAACGCCAGTAGGGAAATATCCGCGGATGCACTTACGGTTGACTGCTGGGCCTGCTCAGGTTGATCCCGATCTTTGGTTTGACCGCTGCCCCTTCTCCTTGCCCCACAGCTTGCTCATAAACTTCCCGGGTCGAGGCAACTCGCCTGGCCGTCCTTTATGGGTGAGCTGGTGGGGATGCTTTTTTTTACAGCCGCAGGCGGAAGCGCCGGCGGCGAGCAGTCACGGTCGGGCTGCGGCCGTGACGAATTCCCGGGCGCGCGCGGGGGCCGCGGATCAGGCGGCGGGGCAAGCAGCAACCCAGGGCGTCTGAGAGGCCAGGCGGTCGTGCAAGCTGCAACCCAGGGAGTCTGAGGGGTCAGTCACCCAGGAAGCAAGGCAGACGCGGCCAAAATGGCGCGCCGTACGTCCCCAGTCGTGGTCGTGACAAGCGACAACCGCGTGGTGGTGGGGACCAAACAGCTGGTGGGGATGCGCGAAGCGTCAAGAATGGGTATACCTTCTGGCCTCAACACCCTGGTGCCGCCTCTGGCGGCACCCGTAGAGGCCTTGAGCAGGGACCGACCGTTCTTGCATTCCGAAACGCTCACAACGAACTGGCCTAGAGCAAAATAATGTTCGAACAGCCAAAAATGTTTCAGAGCATAATGCCGATGTGTTCGAACAAGACGTTCTCAGCCAGAAACGTTATGTCAATATTTCGTGGAGACCACAACAGATTATCATAACACTCTTCGGTGGGCCAATCGGCAAGCCAGGACGCTTCGCCACGCCTGAGAGACAGTCCCGGACTACTCGGGGGGCCTGCAGTAGATGGATCCAAGACGTCCTAGGGCCTGCGCGGCCACCAGACGCCCGCTCAACACCTACAGCCCTCCCAAACTGGCCAAAGACCACACGTCTCCGGCACTGCTGCTCGTGCCGCTGCTGACACCGCCGCTGCTGCTGCTGCTGCTGCTGCTGCTGCTGCAATGGCTGCTGCTGCTGATGCTGCTGCTGCTGGGACCTTGGCAGGCGCTGAGGCAAACGGCACAACTCTGGGCTGGAAAGCACGGCCGGCGCGGGTGCCAGAGCGCCGAGGGGCGCAACCGACTCTGATCCAAGGAGGGACGCCGCAGGGTGCCGAGTGCCGCGCCCGTGCGTACCCCCCCCGCAGAGAGGCCCACGTGCCCTTGGTGGCACTTCCCGCCAGCGGTCCTGGGACAGCAGCCGCTCGAGCTGCGTGCTGTTGGCCTCGGGCGCACCGACCGCGACCCATACGCTGGGGCACGGCCAGCCCCATACCTACCTCCAGTGTGGCGATCAGAGCAGAGCAAGCGCAGCTCAAAACGCTCCAGGGTCCAAACGCACCAGTTTCCCAAACTGCGTCCAGCCGTGGCGACGAGAAGGCCCCCCGAAGGCCACGGAGGAGGAGGAGGAGGAGGAGGAGGGTGGGAGGGAGGAAGGAGGAGGAGGAGGAGGAGGAGGAGGAGGAGGAGCGAGGAGGAGGAGCGAGGAGCAGGAGCAGGAGGAGGGGCCTCCTCTGAAATTCTCTCGGCACGATGCGGGCCCCCGTGGTTCCTGGCCCTCCCCATATCAGAACGGCTTTGCCGCCGACCCCCGTGCGCGGAGTCGGACACGCGCCGCAAGGGCCCGTCCCCGACGCCCTGGAGGACAGGGCCCTTGAGTGTGCTGCCTCAGGGGGTCCAGCAAGCGGGGGAAAGGAGGGGGAGGAGAGGGGGAGGAGGAGAACGAGGAGGAGAAGGGGGAGGATGATGAGGAGGATGTGGATCGGGAGGAGGGGAGGGAGAGATGGACGGAGGGAGGGAAGGAGGGAGGGAAGGAGGAGGGGGAGAAGGTGGATGAGGAGCAGGAAGAGCAATCACGTAGCACTTGCCCCCGCTCAGTGGGGCCCCTGGGACGGCAACAAAAAGCCCGGCTCCTGTCGGACCCACGTGGGCGCTGGCTCCTGGCACCGCGCAGAGCATTCCGCCTTGAGGGATCTCCGCTCTCCGACGGGTGGCGGACGTTTCAGGTTGGCCTGACTCAGGCCGGCGGCGGCCTTCGACCTGGAAGGCGCCCGCGCCAGCGGCGCCGCCGCGCCGACGTGGCGCGAGCTGGCATGACTGGGCCGATCCCGATCGCGATCCTGGGCGCGTCAAGCATCCGACCCTGGGCCTGCCAAGGGTGCGTCCCGAGCCGGGCGTGTCTGGAGGCGGGGGCCAGCCGTGGCCACGAGGAGCCCCCCGCAGGTTAAGGAGGCCCAAACTGAACCCCCAAGGGGCGGGTCGAGAATCTGCCTCCCGACGCCTAAGGGTGCGGTCTGGCCAGAACTTCGAGGCGGATGCGGCAGGTGGCGGTGAGGAAAGGCCCCGGGAGACGTGCGCCGAACAGAGCCCAGAACGACCTCGAACGTCGAGCCTCGAATCGAGCCGCCCGGTGCCTGGGCCCTCCTGGGCCGCCAGCAGTCACACGCAGGAACGCCGCCACTTCAGGCGCCAGCTCGCCCTTCGGCGCCAGCGAGCACAAGGTGCCCCCCCTGCCAGCGGCTGGCGCGGGAGCGGCCTCGCTGGCGCCAGCGAGCTCGCGGGCCTGCGACAGCGTGCGCCGTGGCCGCTGCCGCCGCCGTCAGCGTGGCCGCCGCCGCCGCTGTCGCAACTGCCGCTGCCGCGGCCGCCGTCGCCTGTCGTCGCTGTGCCGCCGATGCCGCCGCCGCCGTTGTCGCCGCTGCTGCCGCCGCCGCTGCCGCCGTCGCCGTGGTCGCCGCCCTTGTCGCTATCGCAGAAACGAGGCCGCCCAGTGCAGCGAACGAGGGGTGGCTTTTGGTTGATAATGACTCAGCACGGCTTGGAAGGGAAAGCGACGTTCGAAACATGTTCTCTGAGATGGCGGCCAGGGATGTTCCATATCCACAACTTTGAAAACCACTCCCCAGCATCCCGGGGGGTAGTTCATGTGCTGGTCAAGGAGGCCCAGCGCTACATATCTATACACATATGTAAACACACACACACACATGTTCATTCATATATATATATATACATACACAAGTAAATCTGTGTGGATGTACAATGTGCATCTGCCTGCTTGAGTGCTGGGGGGTGAGTGCCTATAGTGCGATATATGGATGAGTCCCGTCCACGAGTGGAGGAGATGGAGGAGAAGGCGCTGGCGAGCGGCCGGAACGTGGGGGAGAAAGACGGGAGCGACAGGCATTTTCTTGTTCCCCTGGGGAGGACAAGGAAACGGAGGAAGAGGGAGGAGGAGGAGGAGGAGCAGGAGGAGGAGGAGGAGGAAGACGGAGGAGGAGGAGCAGGAGCAGAAGGAGGAGGAGGGGGAGGGGGAGGAGGAGGAGGAGGAGGAGGAGGAGGAGCGAGGAGGTAGGAGACGGAGGAAGAAGCGAGGAGAAGGAGCAGGAGAAGGATGAGGAGGAGGAGGAGGAAGAGCGAGGAAGAGGAGGATCGAGGAGAAGGACGAGGATGATGATGATGATGATGATGATGATGATGATGCTGATGATGATGATGATGATGATGATGATGAGGAGGAGGAGGAGGAGGAGGAGGAGGAGGAGGAGGAGGAGGAGGAGGAGGAGGGAGCAGGAGCGAGGTAGGAGGAGGAGGAGCGAGGAGGAGGAGGGAGAGGGAGGGGGAGAAAAAGGTAATTAAGAGGATGAGGAGGAGCATGAGGGGCAAGAGCAGGAGGAGGAGGAGGAGGAGGAGGAGGAGGAGCGAGGAACGAGGAGCGAGGATGGAGGAGCGAGGAGCGAGGAGGAGGAGGAGGAGGAGGAGGAGGAGGAGGAGGAGCAGGAGGAGATGGATGAGGAGAAAAAGGAGGAGCGCGGAGGAACACGAGGAGGAGAAGGAGGAGGAGGAGGAGGAGCGAGGAGGAGGAGATGGATGAGGAGGAAGAGGAGGAAAGGAGGAGGAGGAGGAGGAGGAGGAGGAGGAACAGCAAGGATGAGAAGGGGCGAGGAGGAGGAGGATAATGATAAGGAGGAAGAGGAGGAGGAAGAGGAGGAGGAGGAGGAGGAGGAGGGAGGAGGAGCGAGAAGGAGGAGATAGAGGAAGAGGAGAAGGAGGAGGACGGAAGGAGGAGGAGGAGGAGGAGGAGAGGAGCGAGAAGGAGGAGGGTAGGAGGAGGAGAGAGGAGGAGGGTGGAGGACGAGGACGAGGAGAAGGAGGAGGATGAAGAGGGGGATCGAGGAGGAGGAGGAGGAGGAGGAGGAGGAGGAGGGGAGGAGGAGGGGCGAGGAGGAGGAGGAGGACGACGATGAGGAGGAGGAGCGAGAAGAGAGGAGCGAGGAGGGACGAGCGAGGAGGAGGAGGAGGAGGAGGAGGAGGAGGAGCGAGGAGGAACAGGGAAGAAAAGGTAGGAGGAGGAGGAGCAGGAGCAGGACCAGAAGGAGGAGGAGGAGGAGGAGGAGGAGGAGGAGGAGGAGCGAGGAGGGAGGAGCGAGGAGGGAGGAGCGAGGAGGAGAAGGAGGAGGAGAAGGATGAGGAGGAAGCGGGGGAGGAGGAGGAGGAGCGAGGAGGAGGAGGAGGAACCGGATAGCGCGGTCCTCCGACTTAGGGTCCTCGCCTGCAGCACACTGCCGTCGGGCGGGTGCCGCGGGGGGGGCCCGACGCCGCACGCCCGCGCACGGGGCCGGCGGGTGCTGCTGGCGGAGGGGTTCGGATCGGATCGGATCGGCTATCCACGGAAGCAAGGTGCACGACATCGACAGCGCCAGAGCACCGATGAGCATCAAAGCCCAGATGGGGCACTGACGAGGAGGGTGCAGCACCGATGAGCACCAGAGCCCAGACGGAGGGGGACGAGAAAGGAGGGCGGGGAGGAAGCGCGCGCAGGAGTCCGCGGTGAAACACCCAGAGCCCCAAAGGAGGGAGAGGACAGGGGGGAAGAGAAAGGAGGGGCGTTCAAGGAGGGACGAGGAAGGGAAGGACGAGCAAGGGAGGGACGAGCAAGGGAGGGACGAGAGGGGGGGAACGAGAAAGGAGGGACCAGAGAGGAAGGACGAGAGGGACACGCGCGCCTGAGTCCGAGGTGAAACCCCCAGGGCGCACCACTCCCTGGCTCTCAGACCCAGGGGCCAGAAATCGGCGCGGGTTCTTTGTAATAGCACCCTCAGACGAACAATGCGAGAACCAATGGACGTGTGCAAAATGTCCGCGCCCCTCCGCTGCAGAATGACCTCTCTTTGTGGCCGTTCGTGGCCCAAATTGTTCGTGGGCCATGCGGGCAATCGGCTTGACGTCGAGACGAAGCCCGCTGAGAGGCCGAAGGGAAGCCTCTCAGCAAAGAAAGGGCTGATTGAACAAAACTAGGGCTCCCAACTTCGCGCTTCGCGCTGCGCGAAGCGCGAAGCGCGAATAACTTCGCGCTCTCGCGCCGCCCTCCTAAAGGGAGAATAGGAGGACGAGGAGGAGGGGGAGAAGGAACGAGGACCGCGAAGCGCGAAGCGCGAATAACTTCGCGCCCTCGAGGGAGCCCTTGAAAAGGGGGTGATAGTCTCAGAGGGCCCTGGAACTGAAACAGTCAAAGGGGGAACCGATAGACGTGTGCAACTTTTCCTCTCCGCCTCAGAATGTTCTCTCTATCTCTCTGTTTCTGTGGCCGCTCGTGGCACACATTGCTCTTGAGGCCATATGTTCCGTGATGTAGGCCTCCCTCTGCCGCGACCATCGAAAGAGACCCAAGAGAGGAAGGGAGAGGAGAGGAGAGGAGAGGAGAGGAGAGGAGAGGAGAGGAGAAGAAAGAGGAGAGACGAGACAGGAGAGATGAGCAAGGAGGATGAGGAGACCCGAGGAGATGGAGGGACGAGGAGGAGGAGGAGGGGGAGGAGGAGGAGGAGGAAGAGCATGAGGAGCAGGAAAAGAAATAGGAGGAGGAGGAGGAGGAGGAGGAGGAGGAGGAGGAGAGACCCGTGCAAAGCCTCCCTCAAAGTTCCCTCTTCATGGGCCCCTGTAAGGATTCACGTTCGCTGAGGGAGCTGCCCCGTTGGAAGACAACGGTTTGAGAATCGTGAACTGCGCCAGAATAACAGTCCTGTGACTTCAATGCCGCGAATCACCGCTAACTACTGCTGCGTACTGACGGTCCCGAATCGTACCAGAAAGCCACTCCTGGGACCTCAACACTGTGAAACAAAGTAACTGTTACGCCCTGGCATCGCGACATCGTGCCCAAACGCGATTTCTGGGACGGCACCCATGAGAATCATGGAAACTGCTGTAGAAATTTAAACGAATGTGCGCGGCGCTACGGCAAGAACCACATATTGAAAAATCAACCGCCCTCCATCCGTGAAGCTCTTGCTTCTTTTGTGTACCGAATGTGCGCGGCGTTGAGGCGAGAACCCCATCTTGAAAACCACTCGCCCTCCATCCACGAAGCTGTTGCAAGTTTCAAGCTGCACGGCGATGAATGGTGAGGACGTCTCCGGCCCTGGCCCGCCCGTTCGAGTGGCCTCGGGATGCGACAGGGAGGAATTACAAGCAGGACCGATCGAAGAGGAGAGAGAAGGAGGCAGGAGGGAGCGGCGCTCCCCCGTCGAACCAGTCGTGCCCCTCTCCGCCACCGGCCTCCGGCGCGGTGGAGCCCAGGTCCGCCGCCGCCTGCAGCAGCGACCCGCCGTCGTCGACGTGGCAGGTGCTCCCTCCTGATGGGGGGGATTGCATCGTCACGGATTCGACCTGGAACGATGGGGGGCACCCTAGAGGAGGAGGAGGGGGAGGAGGAGGAGGAGGAGGAGGAGGAGGAGGAGGAGGAGGAGGAGGCGGAGGCGGAGGCGGAGGAGGATCATATCAGATCAGACACCTATTGGAGCATAGATCCGCTTCTTGAAGGGGGGAGAGGAGGAAGAGGAGGAGGAAGAGGAGGAGGAGGAGGAGGAGTGCACGTACACAGAGTGGGACGAGACGAGGGCAAGCGGACAAGACGCGAGAAGAGGGCAAGTGATCCCGCTCCTGTCAGTCGCCGCGTGTCTAGCCCTCAGCGGATGTTGATAAGGATGTAGTACATTGTGAAGGAGACGGCGCAGGCCGCAACGAAGAAGTGAGGAAACGCAGGAACTCGTCACTCTCGAAATGCCGGTTGAACTCGTCGATCTCGCTCGGTGAGAACAGCTGGCCGAACTCAGACTGCAGAGCGCGCTCGTCAAACTCGTCCAGCTCGTCGTACGCAGGCGGCTGCTGCAACCCGTCGGGTTCCAGCTCGTCGGGCGCCAGCTCGTAAGCGGTCTGTTGCTGCAGCTAGTTGGTCTCGCTCGTGATGGGCAGCTCGTAGAACTCAGACTGCGCCGCCTTCAGCCCAGGCTGCGGCATGCGCAGGTCGATGGAGTCCAGAACCTTCGTGCAGTCGTCGCAGCAGTCGACTTTCTGGATGTGCGCGAGAAGGCTGCCGAAGTAGATGTCCAAAAAGCCAGAGGCGTCGTAACATACATTCTTCGGCTCGACGCGCTCGAGCTCTGAGTTGAACTCGATCTCGTCGAGTTCCAGCTCGTACGCGATCTGCTGCTGCAGCTCGTAGGTCCCGCTCGGGGTGAGCAGCTCGTCGGTCTCGGACTGTGTCGCCTCCGCATCGGCGGCCTCGTCGAAGTTCAGCTCGGCGGACGCGGTCGGAAGCGGCGTGGTGAGGGTCTTGAACGGCATGGGCAGCGCGGTCGTCTCGGACTGCGTCAGCGGCTTGGGCGAGTCGGCGACGGCAGTGCCTTGGATACCCGATGCAGGCGGCTGGCAGTCGCTAGAGTGCCAGCCACCAGAATGCGGCTCGGGCAGCGAGTTCAGGATCTTCGTGACGCCGTTGCGACAGTCATCGCGCTTGACGTGCGTCAGCAAGGTGTCGAAGTAGTTGTCGACATTGGGAGAGCCATCGCGGTTGTCAGGGTACTGCTCGTGGCCTTGTAAGAACTGGACGTGCTGCTCGATGGAGTCGATATGCTGCTGCATCTCTTTGGTGTCCACTTCGATGAGCTTCAGAATCTGGTCGACTGTGTCCAGGAGCTCTTTATACAGGTTGTTGACGAGCAGCCCCAGCTGGGTGACTTGCGTCTTCAGTTGGATGAGTGCGAGTTTCTGCTACCGATTGGCAAACGGCAGCCGCAGCAGTGAGAACAAAATCTACCACTCGGCGAGCTTCGCCACCTGCTCGACGAGTGGCATGAAGGCGACCGTGAGCTTCATCTGCCGCGCGCCGTGCATCAGCTGCAGCTGCGCGACTTTCATCTGCAATCTCGCGGATGCCGAGGGTCAGGATGTGCGAGTCGTACGCGGCGCCGAGCCCGGAGCGGATGTCGATGATCTCTTTGGCGACCTGACTCTGGAGGGAGTCCATGACGGGCTTGACCGAGGTAGCGAACGGGGTGGGCAGATGCTTGGCGTTGGAGGCCGACAGAAGTTCGAAACCCGCGAGAAACTTTTCGTCCAGCTTAGAGAGGGTCCGCTTCCCGAATGTGTGGAGGAAACTATCGAAGGTCGCCTCGCTGGGGAGCGCTGGGTTAGAGACACAATGGCAGGAGGACCCAGACAACCTGGAACCGGTACCCAACTCTATGGGGTCGACGATGGGCTCGAAGCTGTTGGCCGCAGGCATGTTCTTGCCGATGGTGTCAGCGGCGGCAGCGGGAGCCTTCGCAAGGAAGTCCGTGTCGTAGGTGTCCGCCCAGGCGACGCGCTTTCGGGCGGCGGAAATGGATGGCTCCTCGACGTTGCCGACCAGCGTTTGTGGCGAGCGATGTTGCAAGGCGTATTCCAGTACTTGAAGTCTAGCTCCTCCTGTGGGGTGAGGAGTCCATGGGCAGACGCCACCGCGCAGAACTCGGAGCCGTTGCGCCTGTGGAGGTCAGTCTTGAGTTCAAGTTTGTGCACGTTGTCCGTCGCGCAAGCCAGAACCTTTGCCTCGCGCGAGACGGCTGTTGGAACAGAGATCCGAACCAGCTCAGGACCAGCACGTGGACGCAGAAGTCCCTTTTCCACAGCTCGTCGTTGGCGGGCGTCAACTACAGTGAGGGAACGGCGTCCGTGGGGTCGAAGAGGGTTCGGGGTACGAGTCGAAGTCGTACGAGTTGCGAACGTTGCTAAGGGAGTCGCCGCGCTTGCAGCTGGGGACGTCTATGGAGCACCTCCACTGGCCGTGAGCATCACCGCGCTTGCAGTGTAGAGGATCGTCGACCAGAACAGGAGCTTCATGAACATTCCATGGCCTCCGCGCCTGCAGAGTCGCCGCTCGGGTCCCCGGGCTGTGCGCGCGCAGGCATGGCACTTGAGCCCAAATGGCTACGGAAGGAGGAGGAGGAGGAAGAAGAGGAGGAGGAGCAACGACTCAAGCGAGCCAACGTCTGCCCAACGCAGAAAGGAGGACGAGGAGAAGGAGGAAGAAACTTCCGAAAATTCGGTGGCAACACAAGGGAGCCTCCCGTGTCATCTTCTCGGCTCCTGCGACTCGACGCCATCCGACGCTAGTCGTCGCTAATCGACGCCAAATCGTCGCTCTCTCCTCGACTGGCAGGCGCTGGCGCGCGCGAGTGCTCTCTGGAGGTGGAGTTTTGAGGACGAACAAAGCTCCCATGACTTGCCACCAAGCGAAAACATGTGAAAACGCCCGACTCGAACAAGAGGCTACGTGAGCCAGGATCTCGGGACCCCAGGGGTCCGCCCCAAACCCTAGCTCTACGCGGCTCGGCCACCCTCCGCCGCCTGCCGCACGCCCTCCGCAGCGGCCAGACATCGGGCGTCCCGCTTTCTTCGAGGCACGGGCCACCGACCTCTCGACCACTTCCCCAGGACCAGCTTTCCGTCCCGAGTCGTTCTGTGGACGGCCCCGAGGCCCTGGAAGGGCTCCGAGAGGCCGAAAACCAGAAACGAAAGAACCATCAGCAATAATGCCGTCTAGAGGCTGTTCCAGGCGCCCGGACGTCTGGGCGCGGAGAGGGGAACGAACTCATCATACAAACATGCAGACAAACTCGGAAGTCCGCGCGGATTCCTCGAATCGGCGCTGGATCCCCCACACTTGCGCGCTCCGCGCGCCAGGGGCGGCGCCGGAGGCGCCACCTTCGGTGGCAGCTCATGGAAGGCTCCCATACCATCTTGTCGGCTCTTGCGAATCGACGCTAATCGACGCGAGTCGACGCTAGTCGGCGCTGTCTCGTCGACTCCCAGGCGCTGATCGACGCCAGTCGACGCTAAAGAAGGCATTGCGAGGGCATCTACTCAAACCTTGGTGATAGGAAGGCACCAACTATACACCAGCACCGATCCTGGCCAGGATCACCCTGGGCCCAGGATCGGTGTATACGCCCTCCTGCCTTGGGCAAGAAGGCATATACACCGATCCTGGGCCTAGGATCGGCCTGGCCAGGATCGGTGTAGGTGTATAGTTGGTGCCCTCCGAGGTGATTTGCTACCGGAGCCGCCCCTCCGCCGAGAGGCCCTCCGCAGCGGCCCTCCGAACAGGCCCTCCGCGGCGGGCCCTCCGCGGCGGCCCTCCGAGGGGGGCCCTCCGCGGCGGGCCCTCCGCGGGGGCCCTCTGCGCGGGCTCTCCGCGGCCCTCCGCGGCGGCCCCCCGCCCGGGCCCTCCGCGGCGGCCCGCCGCCGCCGCGCACCCCTCCGCGGCCAAGGCCGCCGCGCGGAGGGCCTGGGCCGCTCGGAGGGCCGCTCGGAGGGCCAGCAGACCTCTTTCGCGCCGAGGAAGAGGAGCACGGCGGATTGTCTTCCGCTATGCTGTCGGCCTCCAGGGGCCCTGGCTGGGCCTCGAGGCCGCCAAAGCACGACGGAGGAGAAGCATCCGGTCCCCGGGAAGGGGTCCAGACCTCCTCAGAAACGGCAAAGGATGTTGTGTTACCAGTCTATATAAACAAATGCA